>JACMZG010000008.1:27019244-27122490 GCA_018340805.1 Microvelia longipes
GAAACCACCGGCTTTACGTCCCTTCTGAAGGACGTGGTACGCAGAATTTTTATCCCTCTCATAAAAATCCTAGAGGCCCGTGCTGGGATTGAACCCATGACTAACGTCCATTCATCTGTGTATACCAATGATGTTAGTCCTGTATGTTAAAGCACGCCCACTATTTCAAATCAGGCCGTATGTCATACTATGCACACCCTTAAAAACACACTCATCAATGTCGTGTAAAACTAAAGTGACGGCAAATGCATATCAATAATTTACTCTTATGTTACATTTGTAAAAAATCTCAGTTATCAATTGCAAATGTTCAAAAAGAAATTGCTATTTTTGACAAAGTAGATAATAACCTAATTCTGTAGTTGGACCCTCGCTTAGTCATGTCATAATTTCCTATTACATTAATTTTCCTAATTGGAATTCAAAAATGAATTTTGTAGTGTTATAAATGTGTTTAATAGGGTTTAAAAAATATTTTTCTATAAAACATCCTTACTTTATTATGGATATTCTTGAGTTTATATCACGCCAATGTCTATTAATAAATTCTTAAAACGTGTCGTGCATGTATAATAATAGCGTGTTTTATTAATATAATCCTATAATGTTACAACTTATTTTAATATAAACTTAACATTATAGCTTATATTACTATTAAAAATTACTATTTACTTTTAATGTGATATTCGTTTGTTTGTGATTAGTACACGATAATATTGGCATTACAAAATTACATGGGCATGAAGTTAAAATTATTATAATTACAAAAGATGAATTTTGGCCTCTCCTATTCTTTTAATATTTGTTATATGTTCTGTGACCTGTATCTGTTTTATATTTTGATAGAAAATTCATCCTCATAAAGAAAGATTATACGAGATCTCCCACGAAAATTCGTATTTGTTACAGCATTTCTATTTTTAACTAACTATACTCAGTATTAATAAAATTTATTAAAATCTTGGTTTTCATTAAAAACCTAAATCTAATACCTTGGTTTATTTCCTGGTCTTAAATATAAATCTCAAAAAAAAATCTTAGAATATAAATATATATCTATAACTCATTAGCAATGGGCACAGTACCCTAATCGATTAACAAGACTTGTTTTCCTCTCTCTTATTTTGAGGCACTATTAACTTTTGTACCATTACTGAGCATTAGGTGACGTCGGTAATTATTACTATTCAAATAGTAGATTTTTCAGATTACGCCGCTTCGATACTTATATCGAATTTTAATTACTTATAATTAAAAACTTAAGAAGCATTCTGAAATAGTAAAGCAGAATTATTTATTTGAGTAAATTATTGTTTATATTTAGCATTTTAAAAGACAGAAATATATACTACGCTTACATTAAATATATATATATATATATATATATATATATATATATTATATATATATGTATGTATAATTACTTTAACTAATATAAATATAAGGAATGCTGCAGATTATGCTCTGCTTGCTAACAGCAGTTACGAGGAGCATATTACTCCTAAGATGAATTTCTGAGTAATTCATGACATTTACAAAAATACATGCTTGTGATCTTAAAGATATTAACAATATTATATTTGCTATGCATATTTGTGGCTTTTGCTTATATATAAAATTTGTTACCAGTATCTATAGATTCCACATACGTTTCATTGTTAAGTGAAATGTTTATTTTATAAGATATATGCTAAATATTCAGGTAGAGTTTAGCATGCTGTTTATGTTTTATTCAGTAGTATTTCATTGAAATCTGACACCGCATATAAGACGTATTATCATCTCTATAAATAATGCACGTTTTTCTTTTCAATGTCGTTTTTTTATGTTTTTACTTTTTTATTTATATAATTTCCAGTTTTACTTAAATTTTACTAACATTTACTTTTTATTTTATAGTTATGCTTAATATTGTCAAATTAACTGGCTTTTGGTTTATCTATTTAACTATGTTCACATACACAAGGTAAATTTACTTTAAGTGCAAGTTGCGGAAAAAGCTCTAAAAATTACTTAGTGTTTATTTCCTGCTTCATTGTTGCCCTAACTTTGACTGAACATAGACTTAACTTTTGTGTAATTTGGGCTTCTCTTCCTTTAAAATTGCTGTTTTAATTCATTTCCCTATTCTTATTTTAACGCCCTTTATTGTAATTTATAAAACCATGCCTAATGGTCAGCTCCATGAGGTATGGTCGTGTGCACGAGTATCAGATTGCAATTACACTTACAGCGATTGCGCTATAATACACCAGAGCCGACTAACCTTGGTCCAACACAAGTCCGATCCAGATTATGTGCAACCATAAGCAGGGACAACGGGTCAAAACTGTGGTTCGTGGTTTAAACCGTTTAATTACTTCACTTTGTTGAAGATAATAATGTTTAACTTGCATCTGCATTTATTGCTGTGTTATCTGTGGATGAGCCTATGGCTGAAGTGCATCAGCCAATGTGCTGGTAAGCCTGGTAGGCTGCCTGGCATCCAGTAGGCTGCTAGACTAACCTATTATAATGGACAGATAATTATGATGGATAATAACATCATCATACCCTTTTACTTATGCTAATTTCTCTCATTAATGATTTGGAATTCTGACTTTCTATTGTAGCACGTTTGTTTAGTGTTGTTATATTTTCAAATTGTTAAATTTGAGTTAAAGTTTTAAACCATCGAAGGCTCGCTATATATGAATTAAAATTAAATCGTTTTAATACGAATACTATTACTTTAAACTTAGAGCATTGTCCAGGCTACGAACCCCGGACCTTCGGTACCGAAATCGAGCGATTATATGATCACGGCCACGGGATCATATAATATCTTATCGGATGTAGAATAAGAAATTACTTTATTTATTAAATTACTTTTAAACCTTGAAAACTCAATTCTATTTGTTATTTTATCGATATAAGAATAAAGTTTTTCTTTATCTGACACTTATTTTCGTTACATCTTTATCTATTAATGAAAAAATAAAGTGAAAGCAAGAAAGTCTTATGTCTCAAGTTTTTTTATTCTTCAGGCTGTCACAGTTGTCACAGGTTCTGTCACGTGTTTCCTCGTTGAAAGGAAAAATGCCGGCGCTTACAAAAAAAAAAAACACTGACACAGTGTAGAGGAATCTACTGCGACTTTATTCTGTAAAAATAAAAATTGTAAAATGAGTCCTTTCTGAAGGTTTTCTTGAAAACAATTTTATTTTTGTCTTCAATCTAGTTTAATGCTTTGATTTTTTAAGTTTATCTCTAAGTTCTCGTTTAGTTTCGTTATTTTTTAACATCTGTTTCGATTTTCTTGTTATTTTTCTTATTTTACCTTTTTTAAGAAAAAGGAAGAAATTCTTTTTGTAAAAAATTTTTATTTGCTTGACTTTTTATGAAAATGTAACAAATGTAACCAAGAGAAGGAAAGTAAAGCAAGGGGAATAAACAAGCTGTGTGGAAAATGTTTGATTTAGTGGTTGAATCTTGATTTTTTGTATTTGTAGCACATTGTGTGTCAGGATTCTTTGTTTGCTTTGAAAACCCCTGACTTTTCCTGATAAACTATGTATTTTATTTATCTTCTTTTCGTTTACATATAATGCTCTATATTACGTTAATGTATGGAACATTTTGAATCCTTGGTTTTCTCTAGCATTTTTCAAATTCATAGGTTTAAACCCTATCTCGCTGGTTTGTATTATACAAAAACTTCGATGTAAGTTTTTAATTGTTCAAGCCGTACATTGTTACTTCGCCTTTTATCTCTGTATCTCGTTAGTTCGTATTTCTAAATCGTATCTTGGTATATCGTATTTTACAGACAGTCTTCAAATCGTAGCTTGTTGGTTTGTACTTTCGAACCTTATCTAATTAGTTCGTATTTATAAAAACCTCGTAGATTGTTAAAATGGCACTATGGCCAAAAATAAATGCCGTCCAGCTAACATATTATGTTAATGGTTTTTGTCCTCTTAAAGGAACCAATTATATAAATCTTAATATAGTCCAGTTTTCCATAACGCCAAATTATTTAAAATCATTACTCGTTAATACGTATTTGCGCAAGCTTTGAGTAGGAATGTAAAAAATAAGATAAATAAATTGGGCACAGGATACCTCGGTTCTTTTCCTCACAACTTAATAATAATTTGTGTATTTGTTTAAGAAAATACAGTTCTCATAGAAATGAGTTTTTTTTATAATTTTTTTTACTTTTCAACTCAACTTAATAATATTATGTTGATTTATTTCTATAAGTATTATATTCTTTAGGTGATCTCAGTACGTTTCCTTATACCACCTACGTTAGCAGGTGTGGAAAAGTAAAAAAAATGTTTAAATAATGCAAAAAAGATAAATTATATATATATATATATATATATATATATATATATATATATATATCTTAACAACAACATTTAAAACGCTTGAAACAACGTTAGGACCATAGGCAGAGACCGTTTCGTGATTGTGCCTTTTTATTTTCCTATTTAATAATTGAAGTATTTACTAAAGAATAATGATTTCCTTTATCTATTTTGTTTTGTAACCTCTATTGTAAAATACATTGTAAAATAAACCCTTAATAATCGCTCGGGTCTCTGATTTATGTAACAATTATATATTCCCTTTAGGAATGATAACAATCTCCATTTTAACATCAATACCAATGTCCAAAAATGTAACCGTGTAATAAATCATTAAATTAATCTATTCCCTTCGTCGATTGAGAAAATATTTTATCAGTATCAAAACATCCCATCAGTCGCATTAGAATCCCCGCAAACTTTTTATCCAAAGCTCTCTGAAAAAACCTTGATTTTTCTTATATTGTGAGTAATAACCGATGTTTACATTTAATTAAATCATTTAAAAACTATAATAAAAATCGGTTACCGGGTACTTCGGAACATTTCCCTTACCATGTCAGATTGGCTTCGCTCGCCCTCACTACTTTGAACTCGCTTTACTCGTCCTCAGTATATACAAATTTATATTGAAGTACGTCTTCGCACTTGCTTCGCGCGTAGTTACTTGTCATCAGACAGTTATAACATCCGTTTTATTCTCAGCGGTCAGCCGTGAAGGTACTGGCCACGCTCGATACTGCTTAACATGAATGACCTAACCAAATAAGTAGATGAACTCCTTTATTGAATTAAAATTAGTATATTTATTTCTTACGGAAAGGGGTACGTGTCTAATTCTAAGGGAATTGCATTATTTTTCAAAATATTGAACGAATATTAAAAAAAAACATATACATGTTATTCGATGGAAACTAAACTAATGCTGATAACGAAGTAATAACTTTAAATAAACTTATTTTTAGTGCAAATACATTACTTCTAGTATATTTTTTTAAATGAGGATAGGATGTATAGGTTTAGGATAGGTTAAGTTATAAATGAGGATTTATTTATTTATATATTTTATGAATTCTTATAATTTTTAATAAATTTAATAAATCCTTCAAAATTAGTTATTTAATAACAACTATATTGTTAGTTACTAAACATATTTTGAAATTATAGAACAAGCAAGGTTAGTTATTGTTTTTAAGTATATTTTTTACACAAATCCGATCCATTTCATTTATTAAATTTCCATTTCATTTACTTTCCATAAAACTGAAAATTTCGCAGAAGTTGGCTAATTTGAAATATTTTTTAGATAACTACGTTGTATTTAATGGTTGGAATTCAAAGTGATAAAACTCCAGATATTAGAGAAATACTTCAAAATACATATTTCATGCTTCGGAAATTTTTAGCTTTTATTATCTCTCTGATTCAAAGAGAATATTTAAAATGTAATTTTGTAATATTTTTGGAGTAATACTTTAAAAATAACTTAATCCTATAGCTTTATAATTTTCACTTTTTTAAATGTTACAAAAAGATTAATTGTTTTATCAATTTTAATATAAATTTTAACTAAACGTACTATTATAACTTTATTTCAAATTATGTTTTGTTAATCTACATTCAGATAAATTTAACTTTTTTTTTCGATTTTCTGATTATTCCAATTTTCATTTGTTTATTAAAACGCTTATTTGAGCCGAAATTGCAATGTACAGTATGGACGGATTGAGATATAATTATTACCATCCATTTATTAGTAATTTTTCTGTATTCATTAGTTATTTAACATTCAATTAACGAGTTTTTGAATTCATTTTAGAGAAAGCTCTAATTATTTCTAACAACGTATTTTGCTCTTTAAATTGTTTTAGCTCTTAATTGCATGTTTATTGCTAAAAACTTAATACAGTCGTTTTATAGGGTGGTTGTAGTTATTGAGTAAATTGATTTGTAATTAATTGAAATATTCACATGTATTGAATTGCGTAAGTAATTATGTTGCTTATTTCGTTCTTAATAACAAGTCCCTAATATTAATTTGAAGCAGAGATAACAATGTTATTAATAATAAACCTGAAATTTTTATATTCAGTGTAGGATTATGCCTCATTTATGGTTTTATTGAAGGATACTTCATGATATGCCTTATAAGTAAGTATTATTTAATCTGTTTTTTAGCGAATTACCTTTGGGAAAAAATTCGCTGATGTTCTAAGCGTCATGGCGGGAGTCGAATCTCAAACCACGACACAAATCGTTTCAGAGGTCCCGGATGACAAAAAATAAGTTTCGTGAACCTTTATATATTTCTAGACACTATCTTGTAAACTCGCTATCTTTCGAACGGATTAATATTTTTTAATCAAACTTTGTACCAAAATCAACCTTGGGGAAGACACGAACCCTATTCAAACCCAGGTTTTTGTGACGTCATTAACCCGGTTTGCTGAGTCAGCAAATTTTTAAACAAAAATCGGCTAAATTCAGGGTTAATATATTTTGCCACATAAAAGGTCATTATTTATGTTTCTTGAGACGCTGAATCGAATAAAACTGGTCCGAAGTCGATACGACTACTCTAAGTGACCAACAAGTCGAAAAACTATAGTACATTGCCGCAAATAAAAATTTTGGCCGGTAAAAAATAAAATTTGAGTAGAGTGCCGTTTTATATGTATTTTTAGGACACTGAATCGAATAAACCCGGTCCGAAGTCGTTACGATAATGTAAGTATATTATTGCGATTTAGGTCTTTATGTCTTACATGTCATGTGATGTACGTATATTATTACGATTTAGGTCTTTATGTCTTACATGTCATGGATGTACGTATATTATTGCGATTTAGGTCTTTATGTCTTATATGGCATGTGATATACGTATATTATTGCGATTTAGGTCTTTATGTCTTACATGTCATGGATGTACGTATATTATTGCGATTTAGGTCTTTATGTCTTACATGTCATGTGATGTACGTATATTATTACGATTTTGGTCTTTATGTCTTATCAGTCATATAACGTACGTATATTATTACTATTAAGATCTTCATGTCTCATCTATCTTTTAATAAGTAAAATATTGCTATAAACTCTTTTAATATATCAAGTGTAAAATAATATTGCTATCAAGGTGTTCATGTCACATCTGTCATGTAAATCTTTTATTATCTTACATTTTCTAAATTGGTCCTCTCATCAAAAACATAAACTTTGCTATATAAAAATCTAGTTTCTCAGTGGAAGGTAACGCTATTTTTGCTTCGATGTCATTTTTATTATGGCAAAGTAGTTAAAGATAACGAGTTATGATGTTGGATGAAATGACAATACCTATGGCGCTGTTTATTGTTTTATTCTCATAGTTGGTTCTTTTTATACCTTTACTTGAGAATATAGAGCACTAACAATTTATAGTGTCTTAAATTTTCATTGGTTAAAAGCTTTTTTATACTCTTTAAAAATACAAGTGCATTACACGCGTTTTTAAAATGACGTTCATAAAACAAAATGCTAAACTATTATTTTTACGTTCTAATATTGTTAATATAATTAATATTACCGCAATAAACTAAGTGATGGTTTATTTTTTATATTTTTAAGAAGTAAAATGGAGAAAAAATTAGTAAATTTATAATTAACATCGCAGTTAATTTGTAATTGTTTAGCCTAACTTTTTTGCCTTGTTTACGAAGGGAACCTATACGATAATGCTCAATGATGTTATGATTAAACTCGTAGAGATTTATTACTTGAGGGACCTTAATGGTTGAATTTTGAAACATCATAAAAGTAACCCAATTACCTTCGACTAACAATAAAATCAAATAACATATCAAAACACAGATAATGTGTGGGAAGCCAAAAACAATTATTTTTTATAACCGTGACACTCTTTAAGGAGGTTTCAATGAGGTTACACAGAGTCCCTGAGAGCCCCAAAAAGATGTTTCAGCACTCTAAATGTATTGATATAGGCTGTGCTCCCTTTAGTATATATCTCTATGGTTAAACTAAGCAAAACGGAGTAGTATTGCTCTTGTGGTTATTATGCTGCCAATACTTGATGCACAATGGTTATGAACGCACCCTCCCTATACAGTATATTTGTATTCATTTAATGCGTTACTCTCGTGTTTGGTAAAGCATGAATAGTTCTCACTTTTAAGACCGTCTGTCTCGCAAATGTAAATGAATAAAAGTCTAGCATATATGCAAGCATATATTCTAGACTTTCATTCGTGTAATTATAAGAGCATTTTTCAAGAAAAATGCTCTTATAACATGTGTTTATGCTTCTAGTGACTAGGCGCCACACAAATGTCAAATATGATCTAGTTGGTACGTATGTAATAAGAGAATAACAATATGTTTTACGAGGAGGTCTATTGATTCAGTTGAATCTTTTAGATACTTTACTATCATGTTTTTCAACCAAGACAATTCCGCCCTTATTATTAACCCATCCAACGAGTATAAAACTAACGACCCAGACTATGCTAAAAAACTCACGATGATATCAAGGGGCTTTCAAAGGGCCCTTAAACTAAAGAACTTCTCAGACCCAAGAAATTTTGACCTGGCGTGGAATAGGCCGCTCAGGACCAACGATCTGTTGTAGCCTTGCTGAAAAATTCTTTACTATCCACGCCCTGTCACACGTCCGTGGGCAGAGTCTAGCAGTGAATACCGTCTGCATTTTTGCATTCATATTTCATTATTGGTTTCCATTGCTTTTACCTTTTTCGTTTTAGAGTACTTATTGCCAGCTGATCATCATGTTTCTGTGTGTTTATTTACATTTTTCTGTATGTAATTGGCACGAGAGACTTAAGAACGTTACAGGCTAAATGCTGTTTTAAAACAATCATCTTTAGCATTTCTCGTCATAAATTCTTCCAAATAATGCCTTATTCCACTCTGATTTTTTTGTATATTCTGTAAATTGGTTGTGTTCCCACAATAAATATAAAAGATCTTCCGCTACTCTCCTGATTGGGTAATATCAAATGTAAAATACTAAACAATTTGTTAATGCTAATTAAAAAGAATTAAAAAGTAGGCTCTGAAGCATTTGACTTTCATCTCTAACTTTTGAGCTTGAATGAGGTATTGAAGGTACACAGGTTGCTATATTTAGTCTTGATAAACCTTTTCATGAATAATTCTCTTTGATTAGTTTGCCTTAGCTTCTCTAGTATCCTCGTTACGATACGCTGTAGGTATAACTTTGAAAGCCGCTAATTACAAGTCTTAGCCGTCATTGACTTAACTATTTTCAGATTCTCTGTATGGATGTTAATATTTTATGTCTTCCATTCTCTTGTCTTTAACTCTATATTAAACTATACTCTCTTTCCTTTTTTGTATTGTCTTTTATTTCTCAGTGTGTCACTTGACTGTTTAATTATTCTGAGAGTTTTTAAGGTGAATTCTCTCCGTTTTCACAACTATTTATTTTCCTCTAGCTAAATTAATTATTTACTGAATATTTTCATGTTTATTTAATAAACCTCTTTTAGAAACAATGTTTTTTTTAAGATTAATCTTAGTTGTAATATTTAAATATTATAAAATATTGTTTAATAAATTTATATTATACTGTAAATTGATAATTTTTGCAATAAACGTTTTAAGCGAGAATCTCCTTTCCCCAACTTCTCCCCGTCTCCAAATAATTATTAAATTAAATACAATAATTTCCTCAATACCTACTAGGTAGTAGGTGAGGGATTGTTAAAATACTAATTAATTTAATACTGTTTTTTCGACTCGGTGAGATGAATGCTTGAAAACTGAAATCGCATTTATGCTTCTTACTTACTAACTTCCTTACTCATACATTTTACTTTTCTCATTTATACCGTAGTTATATAGGAAAAGTATTTAGTTTGCAAAAAATTAAAAACCGGGATGTCACGAGAATTATCAAGTTAAGTTGTTTTTAAGACCTCCTCAGTGGTTTTCACAAAGTTGTCTCTCTGTATGTGTGTGTCTGTTATCATCGTATCTACCAGTGTATTTATGCTCGAGAGTTGAAACTGGGTATAAAAATTAATCTTTAAGTTGTTATGTCATTGACCGGCAATCATGACTCAAAGAAATTTCAAAATTCATAAAACGTGAGAACATTTATCGATCGGTTTGAGATTTGGAACGAATGTAGTCATATATAAGACTAACTTATGTGCCAAGTTCGGGTAACAGTCGTTGGCGCTCCAAGTTGTTGGAGCTCCATTCGTTCGCGCGCCATCATTTGCGCTCCAATTCGTTGGAGCGCCATTTATAGGCGCTCCACATCGTTGGAGCTTCATTTAAAGTGGAGCTCCAACGATATGGAGCGCCAACGAATGGCGCGTCAACGAATTGCCTGCACTTTAATTTTCTCGTGTGATTTCTCTAAAAATTCATAGACGCTCCAAATCGTTCGAGCTCCATTTCAAATGGAGCTCCAACGATATGGAGCGCCAACGAATGGCACCCCCAAGTTCCATCGCATTATAAATAGCATTAGTTTAATTTTATCAAATTACTTGTATACGTTTTTTAAATAATTTAAAAAAAAATCAGAAAATAATTCAATTGAGCTGAACTTTGAATTTTTCCCTTTACGTGATAAATAAGTATACTAAGTTGCGTTTAATACGGCAAGTATATCTATGGTTTTTGTTTGATAATAAAAGTTAAGCAGCATCGAGAAAGGTCAGTGCCATGATGGGTGACCGCTGGGAATAAACTAATGCAATAACTATCTGAAGACGAGCGCAGCAAGTCCGATGACATTTTGCAGTATAACTTTGGCTAGTTGTGCTATCCACACTAGAAATTTGGCACGTATATAGCAAGGCAAAAGACTAACATATACGCTAAGTTTCATCTCATTATCTGCATTAATTCGATTTTTCTTAGATTGAAAAAAAAATATCGGAAAATAATCTGATTGAGTTGAAATTCGGTACAAGTGTATTCCTTTACATAATAAATAAGTATCTAAGTTTCGTTCTAATACGACTAGTATACCGTGTGTGGTTCGTTAAGCAGCATCGAGCGTGATCAGTTCCTCGATGGGTAACCGCTGGAAATGAAACTGATGTATTAGCTAACTAAAGACGAGCGAAGTGAGTCCGAAGACGTTTTGTAGTTTAAATTTAATGACTTGTTTATTCTTAATATGAGCGAAGCGAGTCCGAAGTAGAAACGATGAGAGTAGCGAATCCAATGTGATGAGGAAAAGTTCTGAGGTACCCCTTACCCGATTTTTGGATTATTAATTGGTAAAAGAAAACCAGGGATTATATGTATAATATCTAATATATTAGATGTGCCTAATACTTTTATATGAGGAGTTACGGCTCTGCTACACCTAATTATATTATCGTATATTAAAATGTATTATGTTTTTATATGAGTTATTTGGTAACCACTTAAACTTCTTAAAACCCCTTAAATCACAATTGTATTAGCCCCATCCTCTTGACCTCATACTAAACCTAAGGGACCCAAACACAGAGTTTCTTTTAGCAAGAGGATGGCTGTAAATAATTATCATTGTTAAAGAAAAGCCATTTCTAATAATTTATTTTTTAAGGACCTCCCTCTGTATTAGTGTCCTTTGCCAAAAATTGGATTTAGTTGTGAAGGTTATTACATATTATATGAATAGCTAAATATCTAAATGAAACGAAAATAATAAAACTAAAGAAACTAATATTATTCTAAAATCCCTAAAATTATTTAATTTCTGTTTTAAATTATAATTTCGTATACGCAGTAACTTGACAGCGAGCATGATAATAGTCTTTAAAATTTTCACATTTTCATTGTATTATCACGTTATCCTTAACTTTAATACTTATATGTATATGTATATATTATATATATATATATATATATATATATATATATATATATATAATTATAGTGCAGTTTATAATTATAAAATGATAAGCAATTACGTGTGGTGATAATATTAAGAAATTAAATTAAACTTAAATATAAAAAAGGGGCTATGTATTACACTAAGCTTTCTTTTATTTCAAACATAAGTTAAAACTAGAGCCTTATGATAATCATATCGAATTGGACATAATGAACATAACTGAACTTGACAGACGTTAAAGTGTTAGTAAGTCGTGATTTTTTGAGTATAGTATAGTATTTAAATTTTCTACCGGCAAACTTTATTTTTTTTGCCTTGAAATAATTATTAATCAGCGATAAGATCTCAATTAGAGTCAAGTTACTGTGGTTCTAATTTAAAATTTTCTTTTTCCAAAATCCAAAAAATTATGTTAGCAACACTGCTTTTATGCAGGTTAGAAATTTTTTTTATCTAAGATGATTTTTATTTTCAATGTAAAGTTTTTTAATATTTATTCAGTTTATTGGGTAAATAAAGTCATTACTCATCTAATATTTGTTAAGACTTTAATTTTTCTGTTCCCAACAGTTACTTTATCTATTATTTTATCTGGTATCAATTTTTAACGCCAGATACTTCTTATTTAATATCATTTATTAAACCAGGAATTTAAATGATTGGAAAAGGTGACGAACGACTCGGAAGCTTACAAGAAAACTAAAACAAAGTTGGCATAACCTGCAACAGCAGCATATTCTTTAGTGTTTAGAAGATTGTGGAAAGTTAAACATCTTAAAGGAGTTAAGGCAAAGGTGTCGATAGGGCGCTATAAAATTTATAGCTATGGCTTTGTTCCACGTAATTAACTGCCTCAGCAAGAATAGCTGAGAGAAAACTCTCAGATTCCCTCTGATAATAAATTAGTACGTTTTTGTAATATATTGTTTCAGAAATATTGCTATAAATTATATCATGATACGAAATGAAATGTGGATCAATTTCCTTGATTTATCGGTTTGATCAACTGATTGTTTTAACTAGTGGACTTTAGTTGGAAAATTTATGTTTGTTTCTTTTTCTCAGAGCTTTGTGTTGAAAATCAAAAAGGTATTTTCTGTTATTTATTTTGTACTTTTAGTTTAATTTATTGGATTATATCTTCAGTTATTTCATTTTAATTATTTAGGTCAGGTTACATTTAATTACTTAATAATTGCAGTGAACTGTTTATTATTTGGCGGCGACTAGATTTACGAGCTAAGCATGTCAGGTTAGGAATAATAAAAATTCACTCAAGCATGACATAATTTTTTCGTGTGGTTTCTTATTGAGTACAACAACGTATATATCTGAACGTACCCTAAAAACTTATCCCAAGTTTTGGTACATTTTGTATTGTTCTAAAGTTAACCATAACAATGTGACACATCTTGTATTAACTTCTTTTAATAAAATAAATGTATTATGTGTTTTATATAAGAATACTATTCTTAAATTCAAGATGACCGTGTATAATCACAGATGTTTTTACAAATCGAGTAATTTTCATAATCTAAGGTCTAGGGTATCGAGACCGAATTTATTACGCCCTAGACGTGTTCTACATCAATCTTAATTTGACCTTGGCGATACCGAAGTAATACGAACTTAAGATTTGGCCTTGACATTTTGAGACAAGCGAAGTGGGTCCGAAGTTATTAGGAAAAACTTCGAGGTACCCTATATCCGATTTTTATTTTAAAGTATTTTTGAGCTTACCTCACTAAGAAAGCTCTGTTTTTAAAAATATTCCAATTCTATCCTTAATAGTGACGAACTACGATGTTTAATATTTTTAACATACGTACATATTTTTATTTAAGAAAGTAATATTTTGACCTATAAGAAAACTAAATTAAGTTATACCTACTTACAAAAACAAAATTATTTAAAGATTTTTAGGATCTGTAATGTAAACGCTGAAACCTGGACCTCTCATTTTTTTTTTTATACCGTAGCTATATAGGAAAAGTATTGTGTTTGCAAAAAAAACCGAAACTGGGATGAAACCGGAATGTTTGTATCGTAGCGCCCAGTATATTCATGCTAGAGAGTTGAAAAACTCAGTACAAAAATCAGTCTTCCGCTGTAGTTGTGCGATTTGGAAAATATTTTTTTATAGCGTCATTAACCCACAATAATGACTCAGCGAACATTTTGAAAAATTATTAAACGCGGAAAAATTATGTAATCGGATTGTGCTTTATCACGCATGTAGCTCTATGTATAAGAATAACATATGTGACAAGTTTCATCTTATTATCAGTGTTAGTTACATTTTTATTGAATGACTTAAGCACGTTTTATCAGAAAAAATGATTCAATTGAATTGAAATTTAGTACAAGTATATACCTTTACTTAATATTTAAGTACAGTGAGTTTCTTTTTAATACAACAAGTATATCTATGATTGTTGTTAGATCATAAAAATTAAGCAGCATTAAGCGTGGTCAGTGCTGTATGGGTAACTGGTGAGAATGAAACGGATGCATTTACTATCTGAGGACGAGCGAAGCAAGCTCGATGATATCCTGAAGTATAAATTTGGCGAAGTGTATATTCTGAGGACAGTGAGGATGAGCTTAGGGAATCCTATGTGATGAGGAAAAGTTCCGAGGTACCCCGTGCCCGATTTTTTGCCGTTACTTTACTTTTTCCCCTAAAGTACTGTTTCTTTGTACGTTTCACCGATATGAATTATTGAAGTCTGTTTGTATGATATTAGAATATTATTTGAAATTTATTTTAATTAGATCTCCTTTATTGTAGTTTGAAAATTTACATAATGATATGACTCATTGTTATTCTTGTTTAGTTTGCAGTTATAATGTGTAATTAATTTATTTACGATGATCATAAACCAAGCATATCATTATCTTAAGCATTTTATAAATATTTAACAAAGTTCATACATTCCTCATTTTTGCTGAATATTTTCTGTTTTTTGTTTTTCTGTATTATGTTCCATTAATTAATTCTGCTATTCATAAATAAGTATAGTTCCAGGCTCCATAATTTAATCTTTAGCTTTTGTTTGTATTTATTATTTTTACATTTCCTCACCTTAGGTATAAAAGCTAAAGTATTCAGTTCACTCTAAAAATCCGAAGCTAGAGTTAAATCAGAATTATCCGTTTTAGGCTTCTGAGTCGAGGAGTGTAGTTAATAACCGGTGGACCAAATCATTAAAATTTGTTATTTTGTTTTATTTATTTATTATTTTATTCGTCTTTTTAATTGGTTTACTTGATTGATTATTTATTTTTCTTTTTTATTAGCTTTCTCTTGTTTTTCTGATTTATTATATATTTTGTTTGTTAGGCTAGGACTAATGATGACCTCTTGTTAGGTTAAAAGCGCTTTGCTATAAAGAAATATATTTTTCTACGACGTTCTGAGTGGTTTCTATTGCTGTCCGTTTGTATAAATGTGCGTCTGTGTCTCGCTTCACTCACTCTGTGTTTATGCTATTAAGTTTGAACTTTGCACAAAAATCAGATTTTAGGTCTAGTTGTGTTACTCAGAAGATGACACTATCATAACCTATTTTCCTGAGTCATCAAAAGTTTTAAAACAAGTGTTAAAATCAAAAATTTGACTGATGGAGTTGACATTTACTAAAAATGTTAATCTATACGTGGTCAATCGTTCCTCAAAATTTCATTGTGGTATTAGTCGCTTTCTTCATAATATTGACTATTAAATTTAGAGATTTGAACGGCCTATACAATCTCATTTGTTCAATGCTTTTCTACATTTTCTTTTCAACACATAATGGCTAGCACTAAAAATTTCATATCTGCTCAACTTTTAGTTATATATATTTAAGGGTGCCACACTTAAAATTATACAAAAATGTTTATTTACAATAGTCAAAATCATGACATTTATTACTTACAATTTAAACTCTCAAATCATATAATGTATATTGATATAAAATGTTGAGCTTATATTCATATAAATAACTCTACTAATAAAGATCTAGCCTGTCAAGTATTATCTCATATCTTCAGTACATTCGTGAACATGATATGAAAGAATGCATTCCTATCCACCGTATTTTTTATTAAGAATGTATGCCTATTTAAGCTTTTATTAACTAAGAGTATTACAACTAACGATTCTGAGATCGATCGTTTGAGGTATTTACTGCTAGATGTAGAGAAAATATTAACATGCATTTTATTTGTAATTGTAAATATTAATCATTGATTTGTGTTCTTAAGCTTAAAATAAGGCATATTTATCTTTGGCAAAGTCTTTCTGATGTCGATAATTAAGCACCAAATTTAGGTTAAATGTCCAATTTTTAGACTTTGAGCACTTTTGCGCACTTAATTTATGTTAAGTAACTCCTATGTTAAAGTAAATTAGCCAACTCAGTTGGACCACTCAATCACACATGTAGTAGAATGTAAGCTCCCGCATGTGTGTAATTATAACTGATATAATTGATCAAGAAACGGTGTGTATATCTCGTGAAAAGTTAAGTTCATGATTATCAGTTTTTGTTCTAAAATAAAGTTGAAATCAATAAGTTTTTTGTGTTAAAATCCCGAACTTTGTTCATTTATTTTATATTGATGCAGCAGAGATGTTTATTTATTTAGTATAGATAAAAGAGAGAAACTTTCTTTATTTTTTATAAAAAAAGAACTATTATTATAAAAAAATAAGTTTCTACTTAAAACCATATAGTGGTATTGAATATGCGTTCTGGTTTATCTACCAGGGAATTAGAGCCAAAACCACAGAAATATTTTCAACCCTAGTTTAATTCGAGATGAACTGATTTCTAAAGAAGCGAAATAAAAACAAAAACTTTTTCAATAATACTTTTTTCACCGGAAAATTATACCAACTCAGGGGAAAAAAGAATAATTCTGATCACTACAGCACTGAATACGAATTACACTATTACAAGGATTAACCTTATTTCTTCTGCTTTTCTGTTAAAACTTTTTTAATTTCAGATATTTGTAGTTTTGATACTAATTTTATGCTCTGGTTACTTGCTTATAAGAAGTGATTTATCTGAAATCGTAAAAATGGTTGAATAATCTAGTTTTTAGTATTTTTGTTCGAAACCTTCGTAACAATACTTCTATAACAAGCAAGGAGCTAAATGTAGACAATATCTTCAAGCAATAACTCTACCATCGCAAGAATATGAACGAAGACTAGCCATGTCATCTTGTTTTGTGGTGTGAAATCGATAGCTCTTATCTGTTAGCTGTCACATTTTGTTTTGCTTATTCTTTTTTAAGCATCATAGTGCACATCATAGAGAAATCTAATAGTCATTTAGTCCCTTTATTACCTTTTATTGGTTAGAATTAAAATATAATGCCTAAAACACTACACCCTAACAGACAAACATAAATACTTTTTCCGATACTAAATATACATAATTCTTTATTTAAATTCTTGGATGTGAAAATTAATTTTCAATCATTTCACAAATTTGTTAAGTAACATTTTATTGTGAAAAATGATTTCTGGTGCTAGTTACCTTAAATTTCAATCACTTCTAGCACAGTTCTTGTGATATCCAAGTTTCAAATCAGGTAAATCTTTGACTTCATACGTGCGCTAACTTTTCATATATGACAGCTTGTTTTTAGTTGCCCTACAGTGTATCGTTTAGTTTAAAAAGCATCTTGGGCTTGGGGATTGACCAATCAGAGGAGCCGCTACCAACCCATCACTTGAAAACAGAAAAAAATCCCTACTCCCATAACCGCTGTAGGGAAATAACCTTTTTCCCGGCAATCATTCACTTCGTTTGTGGTTCTTCTTCTGTTTACATCGTTTTAAAAACTACTTTCAAATTAATCATGAAAATTATTTTATAAAATAAAACCACACAAAAGACATGTAAATAACATCGCCTATAAAACACGGATAAAATAACCTGATGTGTTTACAAAATATTTTCTCCCTCCCTTCTTGCAGTTTTTTTTTTAGAATCGGTGGTGCCTAAACTGACTTATCAAAATTTTTAAAGTTGCACAGTCTATGGGCAACTTTAAAAATCTTAGATGAGAACTTTATAGGAATATAAAATGGGTACGTGGTACCTCGGAACATTTACTCGCCTGATTAGATTCGCTTTGCTCATCCTCAGTATACCAAAATCGCCAAATTTTTTCTGCAGCTCTTCTTCGGGCTTATTTCTCTCGTCGTCGTTAAACAGTAAATACATTCTACGTTCTTTTTTATTCCTAGCAGTTTCCCTTTCTAGGCACTGAACCGCTCAATGCTGCTTAACATTTATGATTAATCAAACACCATAAATAAACTTTTCGTATTAAAAAAAACTTAGTTTGTTTATTTATTAGGTAAATAGATACACTTGTATCAAATTTCAACTCAATTGGATTATTTGTTGATTTTTAACTGGACCTTAAAATTGATTTCGTATCAAGTTTCAATTTTCTATAATAAATACACTGGGAGCTACGACGATAACAGATACACACACATACAGACAGACAACTTTGTGAAAACCACTTAAGAGGTTATAAAAACCTGAAACAGATAACATAGAGAAATCTCGGATTAAAATTGTTTAGTGCAAACTAAAGTAATATATAAACCAAGCAGAGAAACTCCCATACTGACACATGTAAAAAAATTCAGACCTGCCCGATCAGCTGATAGCTGACTCAAAAATAAAAAATTGCTAAAATTAGAATAACTGCGCATGCGCCTTTCGGATTTAGGTAATTTTATTTAATTTTATTGGCAACCCTGATAACATTAGGTGAGTTTTACATTCTTAGAATAATACTATATATAGAAGGAGCACAGGACCGTAAACACAATGTAATTCCACTGATAACACGAAAGCCGGTTGACTGGTGCAACTAAGTAATGCTGCCAACCTGACAACAAAAAATTATTTTAAATATTTGTCATAAATATCTATTAATGAAGAAAGATCGTAAAGAACAAATATAATAACTTAAAAACACCTGCTGAGTATTTAATAAAACCGGTCTTAGATGACAAAGGGTGGCGGAATACAAGAATCTACATTTAGTTGACGAAGACTACTTTTTATATATAATTTTAATAAATACGTTAAACTACCATTTAAAATCCTTTAAATATTGTAATGCACCGATATTTTTATAGTATTTTATGAATAATCAATCATTAATTAATAATAGAACATAATAATTCAGCAACCGGAAGTATTGCCAACTTTTTTTTAGAAAATTGTATATTGTTAGGGTGGCAGCATTACTTAGTTGCACCAGTGAACCGGCTTTCGTGTTATCAGTAGTGCTCCTTCTATATATAGTATTATTCTAAGTTTACATTTTATCGTGTTTTCGTACTTTAATATGTACGAGATAATTTAATGATGTTGTATTAAATTCTGCTAAATAATTGTTATAAATTTAGTTAAAAAGAGAAACTATAGTAAAGGTAAACCACATGTTTTATTAAGATTTTGAAGAAAATTCAGACGAAAGTGTATTGCCTTAAAATTAGTTTTCTTTTATTACTTTAAAAAATAGGTTAAATTGCTTATTACAATTAATATTTGAAGGGAAAAAACAAATATCATTTGCAAAAATGTACTAAGTTAAGTAGTGCACACGAAAAAAAAGTTTAATTAGCCGCTCGTTTTAAGTAATTTAAACAAACCTAGTATTTAAAGATTCGGACTTAAACCACTATTGGATGTGGCAAAATGTATTTCTTACACAAATTATTAACATTACAAACTAAACTGTTCAAATAAATGCAATACAAACTAAAATTTTGAGTACCGTAAATAGTTTGTTTACATTTACTGGAATAAAACAAAATCGCGGCCATAGAAAAATTTGAGCCAACTCCTAGTGGACAAAATGTGAACTACATGCCAGGTCTGACAGAAATCGCGTTCGTTTCCCTACTTATATTACTTTAGTGCAAACACTGTACCTATATACTAAGGGTATAAATGAGGAAAACTCTATGCACATATAATCAAACCCCCTTACAAACGTGATTTTCTGATAAAAATTCAATAAAACCTGAATATCATAACCCAATTTAACTATACTTAAATAATGATAACCTTCATTCGCAACAAAAAAATACTTGATTAATATTTCAATAGAATCAGATTCAGTTACCCTCTCCACTTTATTACAAACTAGCGTGACATTATTATTTTTAGAAATGACTAAAATAACGTTTCATAACATTAACAAAGTTATTATTTGTTCTAAAAAGGGTTTATTTTACTGGTCTATTGTTTTAAACGATTTGATATTTCAAAAGAGAAAATTATAATTCTGCTTTCTGCTTTATTTTGTTTGTTTTTACTCTCCTCTCCTTTTATGTTTTATTTTATTTTGCTTCCCTGTATTCTATTAATGGAGGGAAAGCTTTTTACATTTCTCATTTGCACTGTCTGTCTGTATGAGTGTGTCTAATACGATTGTTACTCGCTGTGTGTCTATGCTAGAGAGTATAAACTTCGTGCAAACATCAAATCATTGGGTTTAGTTGTTCTTTCCTGAAAATATTTTTTTATATGACGTCATTACCGTCATGAATCCACTATACCCTCTTCGCGCTAGTATTGTAATTTTAAAGAAAATATTATATTATGCTCCTAGGCAGCAAAATGGAATTTTGCAGACGAGTTTTATAAATTAGCCCCCGAGCCGAAGGCGAGGGCAGGCTATCGGCGCAAGCCGAGGCTGGTAAATAACCTATTTGACTGACGAGGCGAAGCCGAGTAAGGCAAATGTCTATTTGGCTGCAGAGGCGGTGCCGATGCGGACAAATGCTTGAACGAGTCAGCAATGTTTCCTTTGCTGCATAGTAGCATATATTATTTTATCTACTTACGGCAGAAAAAAATATACAAGAGTTAATTATTCTTCAAAATATAACGTTTAATCTTTGTGAAAAAAATACAATTGACTGACACCAATCTTTGAATATATTATAAGTTTTTAAATACTTACTGCGAGATTTTGCTGGCAGTAAAGACTGTTTTGAAGTTGATGCAATACCTAATATATTAGGTGGCGTGTGGTCCAGTAATTCAACAATGTTTCTATGTTTATTCTCCGTATTCTTTATCTGATTCAATATGATTATTAGCAACTTTTCGTTTGTTTATAAAAGTTATCGTTTATATACGTTTTATATTTCCTACTACCTAAATTTAAACAAAGTAAATGAACAAAAAAACTCGATGACACAAATTTGACAACTTATGGTAAAAAATTAAAACAAGTCGTAGATATCAGGGTTGCCAACTTTATTTTTTTAAAATATACCTATTATAAAGTTTTTTGTTAAAAAAATATATTTGTATTATAGTCCGACACACGGCTAAAATCAATTGACAGCGCGCCAAAAATCTGTGAGGGAAAGAATTCTATTGGTTCAGACCGACCCCGCTCTTTCCCCCTCCACCTCATGCCAACCTCGGTATAAAAAAATACCTTTTTTCGTAAATAAACATAAAAAAGGCAACACTGGTTTGTAAATATTTGTAACCTCGCGTCGCTTTTATTTCCCTTATTGTGCATATTGATCTGTTCGAGTTCGTTTCGTTTTCTTCCAATCTGTTCAATTCATCCAATTATTGCAAAGTTGTATGATCTGAGTGCCTATATTTGACACTTGGACATTGACGTATTCTTCAAGCATTTCTTGCTATTTGAGTACAGCGCAGGTTCTGTGCTCTGTCAACCAAAAGACAGCATTTTTTTTTGAAAATGCCATGTCTTTCAATAGATGACAGTCTTGAATGCATATTTTGTTATATTATTTTTATAATATGAAACACAAAAAAGCAGTTTGTTTAGGAAAAAAGTAATTATAGCTGACAATTTATTTAAATCGTCATACTTTTATCAAAGAACTATTATGATCCATTGCATTACGTAATTACCAACTTTAACTCCACTTAATTCATACATCCCGAACAAATTTAAAGTAACACTTAGTTGGTAAATTTATAAGATACAACTATATTCCTTCTTAAAAAGTAAATAAAGAATTTTTAAAAATAAAAAATACGATATCAAATAAAAACAAATAATAAAATTCAAAACATAACCTTACTTTCAGTGTTGCCAGAGTAGGGAATTTTTTTGTTACATAAAAGAAGGGATTTTTTTATTAAAAAAAGATGGTTGAAAGCATTGTGATTTTGGCGGGCTGTCAATTGATTTTAGCCGTGTGTCGTATTATAATAATAATAATTATACCGTAATATATTGTGATATTTATTAAAAAAATATAAAAAACAAGCTCAAAGAATCATTGCTGACAAAGTGAAAACCACTAAATTTACTTAATAACCTGCAACATAATAACCTCAAATAATTTAATTTCTCCTCCTTGGGAGTTTTGACTTTTATACCATTATATTTAAATGTACCATAACTCCCTAGGAGGTTTAGTATTACCAAGCAATTTTCCCGTATTGTTTTTAAATATTTTGTTGACAGTGTATGCAAAATGATATTTTGCAGCTTAAAAACAGATCGGTAATGAGCAATTTTGCAGCCGTAAGTAGATAAAAGTATTTACTTTTTTTCTAATGTTTATTTAGTGTGGGCATTATTTTGGTAATATATTTAATAAACCACCTCACAAACGTGATTTTCTGATAAAAATTCAATAAAACCTGAATATCATAACCCAATACTTTCAATACTTAAATAATGATAACTTTCATTCGCAACAAAAAATACAAAACGAGTGCGCGTATATGTTAAGCGTACTTTTGATGGTAGTGTGTTGCTTCATTTTTTGCTCATTAATGTTTGTTAACTAACGAGTAATGATTGTTTATGACAACATATGACATAATTAACAGCGAGGACCCCGTTTCACTAATGTACAAGTGTAGACTAGTAATTATTAGCATTTTCATAGAATTTTATAAAAAAACACTAGAAGGTTACAAATTTTTCTTAAATCTCCTAAGAAACGAGCATATTTGTGTCAAACCCCCCCCCCACAAATTTTACAAGCTTTTGTAAAAAACAATTTGTAACTACAGTGTCAATATTAGTATAGATGATATAGCGTTTCACGAATATCATTACAATTTATTGTAACCTACAAGAGTTTTTGTAAACATTGAATTAAAATATTATTAAATTCCAGTTTCTTTCATATGAGTAAATTATTTCGAATGCAATTATTTCTATAATACGAGAAGTAATATTTATGAAAAACGTTTTACTATCTCACATTGAGCACTGGATTACTAATAAACTAAAAGTTTGTGATTGAAACTAACTTTTAATTAATAAAATGAACTTGTTACTCAGTCTTCCTACATCTTGAGAATGAGCGTGAAATGGAGTTCACATAAATAATAAAATGAAAAGTCTCTCCACAAAATAAAAATTTATTGGCAAAGCGCTTTTAACCTAGCAAGAGGCCATCATCAGTGCAAAACCTAACAAACAAGTAACAATAGAATAAATATTTAGAATAAAAATTTTATTCTATTGTTACTTGTTTGTTAGGTTTTGCACTGATGATGGCCTCTAGCTAGTTGAAAGCGCTTTGCCATAAAGTTTTTTATTTTGTGGAGAAACTTTTCATTTAATTATTCAGTCTACCTAGGTTTGTACTTGGGTAGAGTTTACCTGTGTAAATGTTTAACCTGTGTAAATTTGTCATTACAAGTTGTTTTTTACCATTTTGTTACTACAAGACTTTTATCTTTATTACTTATTATTACTTGTACTTGTACCACATCATCATCAAAATGTTAAAATTTTAAATGACGTTTAACTTGGTTTCAAACAAACTTTGTTATATAAATAATTAAAAATTTAAGTGTGTTCATTTACAATTGGTTATTTTATTTATTAAATATTTAATTTTATGTTGATATATTTGTTCAATATTACTGGTTTTTAGAAGAACGGTGTTTTAAACGTTTTACTTGTATAATGGCATGAGTTACTTTGTGGTTTGTTTGCGAGATTTAACAGTACTCTCTTTCTCCGGTTTGTGGTTTTTGAAAATGGTGTTGCATGTTTCTTATAAACTTGTAGCTAGATTAGAAAACAATACGTTTGGTAATAATGTTTTAAGGTTTTACTTCATCTTTAAAATTTGTGGGTACACAATAGCCTAGATAATAATAATAGTAGTAGTAATTCCCGTTATAAGCCTTACGGTATGTCAGGGGAACCTCTGCAGTAACTACCTCAGGTGGTAATGGCAACCGTTACGCTTAAAACTTAGTCGAGTCGTGACAATTTATTGATTCTATAATCTTATATAAAGTGAGAGCGTAACCTAGGATGTGAACCCTAGACCTCCGTGGGGTCTGGGGTTCGCTGACAAAATAGTAACGCATTAACTACCACGACCATAGAGACGGCTTGAATGATTTTAATGGCAGGTACAGTCATAATATGATGCAATAAAATTAAATATACAGTCTGTCGACTACTTTAAAATTCTTGACAGGTCAGATCAGGCAATGCCGATTCTAAAAAAAATCCGTGCAAGAAGGAAGCGGGAAAAACACTATGTAATCAAATTAGGTTATTTTACCCGTGTTTTCTTGGCGATGGTTTTTACATTTTTTGTGTTTAGTTTTATTTTATAACATTATTTTCATGATTAATTAGAGAGTAGTTTTCAACACGATGTAAACACGAGAAGAACCATAAACGAAGTAAACAAAGGCCGAGAAGGAGGTTATGGGGGATTTTTCTTTTCTCTTCAAGTGAGGGCGGCTTTTTTGATTGGTAAGTCCACAATCAAATAAATTAAGTGTGTTGCCTGTAACATCTTTAGTTGATTCTTGATTTTTAAATAACTAAATTAAGTACTACAGAGCAATAATTAATTTGGTTACTCTCAATATAATTACTTTTCCTCATTTATACTGTACTTTTTTAAATACATCATTTGTTAAACGACTGGGGAGTAATAATCTGAATAGGTGCGATTTAAACATGCCGCTCTCGTTTAGATAAAAAGTCAAGTTAAATAAGCGTTAAAACTTTTTTTAGATTTATGCAAAGAGCTCAAGAGTCTGCTTTGCAAAATATCGCTCATAAAATAGAACTTGATATTTAAATATCTTATATACTTTATTCTAGAGAGATGCAGATTGAAGTAACAAAAATTTGCTTTATTTTCTTACTTCTGAATTTTATTTGCAAAAGGCTTTTAGTCGCAAAGAGTTTGATTTTCTTTCTGTCGGTCTCATAGGCTTTTCTGTGTTAGGATTAACTTTATAAACTGGTTTACTCAAGTAAAAACTTTTATAAAGTAAAAGTAAAGACTGAACTTATTTCCAATGTTTACAACTTCTTTATCCTTTAACTTTTTTATGAAAGAGCGTGTTATGAATATCTGGATAAATAATAGGAATACGTGCTGTACCCATTGCCGCCCTGTATAGAAATTGCCGCCCTATTGGAGAAATCATATTGATGTTTTTTACTCGTATATTTGTTAAAACACGGTTTAGATCCTATGTATACGTTTTTTCTTTAATTTTAATGTTAATTTCTCCTTTTTAGCAAATTTCCTGTGAAAAAATTCGCCAAGTTTTAATTTTTTTCAAATTCGAATTTTTGAGTTTTTAGCTGTTTTGATTTCTATAAAACTAGGACCTCGATATATTTTATTGAGTCTTATGGATGGTAGTTTGAGGTCACAGCCTTTTTTAGTCTCATATTTATGACGATCTCCTTGTTTTTTGATTTGAGTCTAAATTCCTCAAAGCATGCTTTAAATATACAAAGCATTGACTGTAAAAATTCTCAATTTGATAAAAAGGTTTTTGCATGTTTCTGTTTGTTTAACGCCTTCTAGAATACGGATTGCTCTTTTTTGTAACAAAAGTAATTTGCTTTTAAAGATTGAAAAGTGAACAATTTTTAGAACTTGCTAGGTTTTATAGGATTATAAAAAACAAGGAATAATAATTGCTTAACTAGCCAGTAAGAAAATATGCTTCAAAAACACTCTATAAAGGGAAGCGAAGGAACTCAAATAAAATTGTTAACACGTGAATATCTTTTTGATACCTTCTTCGTTACTATATAGCGATTTTTGTTTGATGAATATAAAAAGACACCCTTCTGCTATATTAACAAAACCAACTTCGTCTTTCCTCCAATAAGCTTTATTAACTCTGAGCAGAGCCTGCTTTCTACAGTGCCGGTGAGATATTGAATCTTTTAATTCTTGGAGTCCGACTGAAGCTATCACTGGAGCTATTACACCCTTTTGCGTTTTGAATGTCATAAAAACAAATTATAGAAATAATTATTTGGGAGTGCATACGTAACTATTAATATATACCTAGCTGTAGAAGTTAAAAAAAATTAAGATTTTCGATACTATAGGTATGGATAAATGTTATCAGAAAGCAATCTCTTAAAACATACCAGTAAGGGCGTTTGCATTTCCTAGTACTTTTACTCAAAAATCCAACATCCAAACATTTCAAACAATATTAAAACAAATGAAAACTTACAACAATACATTGTTAGCCCTTTTATTACTTTAATACTTTTAACGAAATCTTTCTATTTACTATTACTGTAACAACTCTAGTATTTACCCTTGAGAGTGTTAAAGACTTCCACTTAACACTTCTACCTCTCGAAATATTTGTCTTGTATTTGTCTTAATGTTAAGTTAATTTCTTATTGTTAGTTATTTTAGTTCATTTTATCTTAAATAGTTATGTGTTCCTTCTTTATTTGTTTTAACACACTTTTAGTCTTTTTTATTGTATAAAATTTTACCTCTTTTAGTGCTTAGATTACTATTTCTGTCTTTTCTCTTTTTTTACTTCAATTTCTTGCTTTTAGAGAACTATGTAGGTTTATTATTTTTTCCTATTTATTTTTCTTTCGCCCTTCTTTCTTGTAAAGGTTGGAAATAAAAAGGATTTTTTCTTCTCCTTAAAGTAATTTTCTTATAATCATTTGGAAAACTCCTTTTTATTTAATGTTTTCCTTCTGTAAACATTTTATATTAATTTTTCCTATCTTATTAAATTTTCTGGATGGAGCGCAAGATTTTTTTTATTTTATGTTTAAATGTTATTAATTTGTTTGATTTTATTAACTTATTCTTTTTAATTTTTTATTATTGTATATTTGTTTGATATATGTTTATCATTAATTTTATTACTCTAAGTATAAGTGATATCAAATAATATTAAGTGTATTTGTTAGATGTACTCAAAAACAATGTATTGTCTTAAATATAACTTAAAATTACGATTGCTTTTATTAAATTCAATATTTTATGTTAAAGTTGTTAATTACTGATTAAAATTAATATTTGAAGAGGAACAAACCAAATGTCACTCGCAAAAATGAACTAAGTTTTGAATTGCACACGAAATAAAAGTTTAATTAGCCGCTCGTTTTACGTAATTCAAACAAACCAAAGATTCCTACTTAAACCTCTATTGGATGGGACAAAAAGTATTTCTTACACAAATTATTAACATTATATACTAAAATATACAAATAAATCCAATAAAAACAAACATTTTAAGTTCCGTAAATAGTTTGTTTACATTTGCTAGGGTAAAACCAAATAGACTAAAACTATAGTTTTAGTCTCTTTGGGTAAAACAAAATAGGAAAATTTCAGCCAACTCCCTGGTGGACAAAATGTAAACTACATTCCAGGTCTGACAGAAATCGCATTTGTTTCCCTTCTTGGTTTATATATTACTTTAGTACTAGGAAATTGTAAAGAAATTGGAGAAAGCGCCCGTTGCTTTGTTTATGTAAATTGCATTCCATTTATTAATAATTTTATATCAGTTCTTTATTTTTTTTTATCGTTCATTTTAGCGAATTTTCATTAGATAATGACGCGTATCATTAATTCTGATTCTATTTTTAGGTACAGCAGGGGCTGAAATATAAAATTTCCATTAGAAATATGTGTCAAAAGTTTAGCTATTCATAAATATTCCTTTTCTTAAATTTTAAATAAAAAATAATTGTATCACTTTTCAATTTAAAGTCGCCAAAGGAAACATGGATCAACAAAATTGGTTTATAAAGTAAAGCCGAAGGAACCGTTTGTTTAGAATCCGCGGCTTCATATTATTTCATTCGCTCTATATCCATTTCAGGTCAAAAGAATACTTATATCATTTGATAACTCCTTATTTTTTAAAACATAAACAATTGACCCAAAATATTGTGCAATAAAAACCTAGGAAAGGTTGCAAGCAATACACTATCCTACGTCTGGGAACTGTTCCATCATTTGACTTTCGTTATTATTGATGGCTCGACATAATGGCATGTGCCAGTTTGTTTCGTTACGTCTATCTCATTAGGGTACCGACAGAGCCTGAACTCACTCTGACCTTTTATTTTATATAAAGTTCCGACGATTATAAACTGAAAGATTTATCAGAGAAGAAAACTGCTCTCTTACCGCCGTTATGTTTGACATCCAAAACATATCATTTGATACAACCGAGTTAAGAAGTAACGAAACAGACCTTGTTGATATCTTGGCATTATGTCGAGAGTAGCGCTTTGCTATTTATATTCCTAGATATCTCTCGCACAATTATACTTTCTCGAAAGAATATTTTTGAAGGTAGTCAGAGGGTTTGTTATAACACATGTTACCTCTGAGTTAAAAGTCCTTTACTGGTATAAACAGGTAATAAAAAGTGGAGAAGTTTCTTTTATCTCGGTGGTTTAGACTTAGTGCAAAGCGCCACCCACAAAGAGACTAATACTAATACTAATAATATAGTATTAGTCTTTTTAGCCACCCACTTTTATCCTCCTACAATGAAAAATATTATCTTTCCTTCTCCAAGATGAGGATATTTGTATTGTAGTTATATGTTTTGGTTAATTTAGTTTGCGCCTTGCTTAAAAAATAGTTTCCTTAGCCTCTATACAACAGATTGGGTCGAGCCGGAGTCGACTGCCATGTATGGCATGAGTCTGAAGCAGCTGTTATCCAGATAGCATTTCTAGTTAACGAAGGTGCCCTCATCACAGCCACCACTGATGATTCCCTTCATCTATGGAATTTTAGACAAAAAAGGCCCGAACTAGTCCATAGTCTTCAATTTCAAAGAGAAAGGTAAGAATTAATGTTTATCTTTTTATGATATACATGTTACGGTGAAATCCCGAAGTTAGGTGACTTCTACAATTCGCCGGTACTTTCTTGAGTCATCTTCGGCTGTGTAACCCCGAAAAACACTTTTCTAATCAAAATACTCCTGGGTAAAATCTGAATTGAATTTGCTGATAATTATTGAATATGCATCTTGCGTTTGCGCAGAACAACTTAACTTCTAGAATTCATTGATATAACCTAGGAAACACCAGGGAATATACGATGTTTACCTGCGCTTGCGCAGTATAAGAAAGAATGAGTTATCATTTCAATAAATGTAATCCTTTTTAGGTTTTTTTAATTTTTTGTACAGAATTATTATTTTTATTAATTATTATAGCATAAAGTTGCATTTTGTGATAGATATTTCGTTTAGTAAAAAAGTCTACCTTTTTTAAATTAAAGGATGTTTCAGCAAGAGTGATAACTATTATTTTTTCATGATTTAATTTTTTTTTAATTCTATTCAGTACCATAAATTTAAATATTAAAGATTTTAAAACTTTTTCAATGTTGTTTCTTTTACTATCCTCATAAAATGTGTATACGTATAAATACGTATAAAATTAACAAACTTAATATTGGTGGTTTCTATATTACACCGGTGGTTTCTAAAAGTGATGATGTGTACAGGCCGGCTCGAGAGGCATATCCAATAATCCCCTAACCTATATGGTCATTTTCGATTTCACCGGAGTATTTTGATTTAAAATGTGTATTTCGGGTTTTAAACAGCCGAAGGTCTTAATGCCTAGAAAACTCTTCGATGAAATTCTAAAAGTCACTTATCATCGGGATATCACCGTAACTTATATATAGAGAACCTTGAGTCATCTCTCCGCTTTAGACCTGTCCAATGCATAGCGAAAAATTATCATTGTATCTTATCAATCTTTAAAGTTATGTAGGAGAAAGATTAAAAAGGGAAAGATTAAAATAGAATAAATTTGAATTATAATAATAATAATAATAATAAACCATTTATTAATGTTCTTAAATAATATTATACAAGCAATTATGAATTTACAAATCGTAGATTAAACATTAATTCAGCCAAAGCTGTGGTTACTGGCTGAGCCAGCAAGTTCGGTAATTATATAACAAATACATCAATTATAGATAAAACTGATTATTTCTAATTTCTACAATGCATTACCGTTCGATACGTTACATTTTAATATTAATGATTATAATTATAATGATAATTCTAATGATATATAAGGTTATATTGAACTAATTTAATTTTAACAATTAACATACAAAATAAATAATATTTCTAAACAAAAAGAAAATTACAAAAAGAATAACTTACATGAAATAGTTATTTATGCCATAAAGGCTGAGAAGTGTGTCTTTATGTCACGGCAATTAGATTTACCCGACGAGCGAAGCGAGTCGGGAAAAATTGCCAAGACATAAAGACATTCTCAGCCGGATGGCAATACACTATTTTTTTGAGGTAGCACTCTTAATTGAGAAAAAAACAACGTCAATTAACTCCATATTATCATCGTCATTGAATTCATCATAGCTTCACACTTTACTCAAAAATGTAAAAGCTTTACAAATAAACACACAAAAATTGTCACAGTAATGGCGGCAATATATGAATTACTTTACGTCCTAGGGTTTTTTTACATTCATTATTGGTCTTCGGAGTGAAATAAATAACCTCTTTATAACTATAATGAATGGCTTCTCATCTAAATACGGTCAAATAAAGTGCTCAAGTTACGTACTACCTCAAAAAAATAATTAATTAACTATAATTAATTTGAATTAAGCAAATGAAAAAAACATATATAATACAATAATGAAATATATTACTTTAAATATATGTTGATTTAAAAGATTTAAATAATTATAAACTAGGCTTCCAGGTAGCTATGAACTCTAGTATTTTCAAGGCTTCTATAAAAACCCAGTTTTCGTATTACCTGATTAAATGGCTATCTACAGTAATACTTTCGCGGCTTTAATTAATCTTAAGTTTCATAACAATTATAATGTCGAGCGTACGAGATCTAAGTAATACCACTTTATGCCATGAGTAACAACATTTTGAGGACCAGTAAAGTGATTCCGAACTTGTTACCTTGTACCCGATTCATTTAATCAGAATCAGCAGAGATTCTATATCAATGATTCCTATTATTACTTCGTGCAGACTTATCTAGTTATTAATATTAATTAGGAATGAACGCCCAACTATGATACTAATAGTAAGTTAGATGTTTAATCATAGCGATAAAATATTTTTAAAATCTATAATCTACAAAGACGATGTTTACAGTGAACTATTCATGTTTAACAGCAGTTATAATTTGTTTTGACGTTATCTTATAAAACAATCTAAACTTATAACAAAAAACAAGGCATTTTAGGTAAATATTGTCGTAAAAATCTAAAATGTCTTTTTGAAATCGATATAAGTTTCGTGTAGTTAAAATTTGAATAATATATATGTTTTGAAGTGGTATTAGAGAAATCTAGTTTGGTAGTGTAAAGCCTGAGTTTAGATGCTTTACAAACATCACTCCTACATTACAATTCCTAGCTTTTGAATGTACTTTTGTATATTTCGAACCGTCCCTTAGAATAGGAAGAGACTTCTTCTAGGGCGATCATAATTATTTTCCATTACACCTACGGAAGTAGGTAAGAAAAAGTAATGAGAAAAAATTATCAAAAAAATACATGGATTGTGAAAAGGCAAGAGACAACCTAGGTAAGATTTAAGATACCTCCGTACCCATCTTGAATCCACGACAAGGCCTGGTCGTCAAGCACTCAGCCTGCGCAGTGGCCAAGAGACCGAATTTTTGTATAATAATGAATTATTACTTAATTAGTAAAATCCTAAAAATATATAATTGCAGAGGTTTCAATCATAAATAACAGTTTTGTTGGTGCTAAGAAGCATCCCATTTGTAGGCTTTATTCCATCAGGTTTTTCATTTCATGAGCTTATACATATCTCTATTATTCATTTCCCTAAAAACTTGTTAGACAGCAATTTAGAACCTCTTTATTTCAAGTAATATTCCATAATATAAAATGAACCCTTCCTTCCCCCATTTGAAGTTTTTAGAGTAAATAAACTACCAACTGACTTAACTAGAACAACTTATTTTTAAGGGGTGTAAAAAAGAGAAAAACTCGGTTAAATTGGGTCCTAAAATATTAATCTTCTTTTTTATTTTATTTTTCTATACGAGCTATTTAAAAAAAAGGGTGAGAAAAAAGAAAAAAATGCTACGAAATAGAGTACCTCGAGTCATCTCTCCGCTCCAGACCAATGCTTAGCGAAAAGTTATCAATGTATCTCATCAATCTTTAAAGCTATCTAGGAAATTACATTAGAGACAGATTACAAACTGATTACATTCATCGTGTCCACTTTGTAATCGAGTTAAAACGTTTTCAGACTTATTACATTGTAGTCAATCTTTAGATCTAATGTAGAAGAAAAATTGAAAAGTTTATATATAAAATGGAGCAACTAATATATTTTTCTTTGGTGACATAGTTTTCTTTCAAAATTTATTTTATTGAAAACTTTCAAACTTTCTGAAGGATCTTTAGCGAAGTGATTTTTTTAATATGATCGTCTTGTGACTAGACGTATAGATGGCCGTTAGCCAGCCAAGAATTGTTTCTATAACAAATCTATTATTTTAGCGAATTTTTATGGAAAAAATTCGATATATAATATATATATATATATATATATATATATATATATATATATATATATATATATATATATATATATGATGATTTAGGTCTTCTGGTGGTGACCGCGTCAGTTCAGCTTTGTAGAGCAGTGTTTCTATACATGATGTCCTACATCCCTGAGATGCATCCCACAGTGGAAGCAACACGTCGGACTTCATCTACATTCACGCGGTCACCACCGAAAGACCTAAATCTTCATGACAATAACCACGGAAGCCTGCGCAGTTATTATTCGCTATATATATATATATATATTATATATATATATATATATATATATATATATATATATATTATATATATATATATATTATATATATATATATATATATATATATATATAATATATATATATATATATATATATATATATATATATATATAATATATATATATATATATATATATATATATATAATATATATATATAATTTATTTATTATTTATTTATGTGTAGTGTGTGTGTTTGTATGTGAAAATAGACGTGAACAAATAAAATATTGTATCCAACTAGGTAGGAAAGAAAACATTACTGACCCATAACATTTTCATCTTCCTTGGCTTAGCCTCTGCTGGCAATTGTATAGCCTTTCTCGTCTTTGACTCATGGACTACTAGTCAATAAATATCTATTTTCCTGCTTTGATACATAAATAAAAATTTTATTCTGTTAATTGCTGTTTTTAATTATTTAATTACTGATTGTTGTGACTAATATGTTGTTATCGAATATAACATTGATGTTATATTTTTACTTTTACTTTGTTTCAGAATAACATGTATCCACTTACCTTTACAAAGTAAATGGCTTTACGTAGGATCAGAAAGAGGAAATATTCATATCGTTAATGTAGAATCTTTTACAATATCTGGTTATGTTATTAACTGGAATAAAGCTATCGAAGTGTAAGTTATCATTTTAATTTTTCATAGCCCTTTGCTATAATAATTATGTATAATTTTTATAAATAGTTACTTATTATTTAAGTGTTTTTAGTTTATTTTAAGTAAGTTAAGTAAGTTTTGTTAAGTAATATTTTTTAAAAAAAGTTTTTTTATAAAGTATAATGATGCAATTTTATATAAACTATAATTTTAAAGTTAAAGCTTAGGTTTAGTCTGACTGCCAATGATTTCACTCAACTGAAACTGGTCCAATAATCTTAAATTCGCCAGGTGTACATACTGAAATACTTAGAATAAAAGCTAAAGCCTTGTTGGTTTGAAGTTGAAGGCTGCTTAAAGCAGTATAATACTGCTTATGTTTGTCCATTATTGGTTGTATTTAGAGGTGGTGTACAGTTTTAGAAGTGAAAAGTAGGTATAAGAATTTTATCACATGATACTACCGAGTTTTGCAAAACATGAATTGATGACACAATATAATTGTGTGAGAGACACCTAGGAAATGTAAAAAGCAAAATGCAATGCTACATTTGGGCACTGTTCCATCACTCGACATAATGTCATGTCTCACTCTGTATCGTTACGTCTATCTCATCAGGGTGCTGATAGAGCCCAATACTTACAGTACTTAAAAATAAATATTGGTTCATTATTTTATTATGTATTCTTATAAATTTGCTTCATCCGTTTTAATTCAGGTTTCCTTATATTGCCTGAATCAAACATCTATTATCAATAATTTAAGTTGCTTCTTTAACTTTATTAACCTATCCATTTTGATTCTAGACATTTATGTTGTCCATGGTCAATCACTCTTTCCCTTACTTGTTCTCTTGTTGTTACACTTCACTCTGCCAATAATTCTTTCTGCTTACTGAGCAATGTGTTAAATTGTTTATGTTAGATGCAGATATTGATTTATATAACCAATAAAACTTAATTAGTGTTAACAGTTATAGTCATTATTAGTTTTAATCAGTGCTAGTTTTGTAAAAGATGCCAAATAACACCAGATATTTGTTCGAAAAACTTTCGTCTCTGTCAACTCAATACATTCTTACAAAATAAAGTTGTATGTTGATAACAAGATCATTTTAATTTATTGAAGCTGGCACTTAAATTATGGTGTAACTTCTTCCTCATGGATTTTTAAATTAACAATAATTTCATTTAGCAAATAATATAAGGTCATCGACCAAAATTATTTAGAAGAGCATTCATATAATAAATTTAATTTTTTTTTTCAAAATTATGCTTGTATAAGGAAATAATTAAGGTAATAATATGTGTTTTATGACAGTAAATAATATCCATTTTGTTTATTTCCAGATCTAGAAAAACTCATCCTGGTGCAATAATTCATTTAAGTGACAATCCACTCGACTCTAGCAAGGTAATTATTTAATTCTATTGCTTTTAATTTTTAACATATTAGTATTAAACATTAAAATTGTGTTAATAAAAGTATTAACATATATTTTTACGTATAAAATATTTTGTTAATTTATATTACATATAATATTTTAGTGTGTTGCTATAAAGAGGCCGTTATACTTTTTTTTCTCATACCTTGTATGCATCAGTTGTGGCTGAAGATATTTTTTGATGGAGAGGAGTATACTTCTGTAATATAATACTGCAAGCCTAGTTGGACAATTTTTACTTTCAGCGAATTTCCAAAGGATGAATAAGCTTATGAAATTGGGGATATAAAGGAAGTAGGTGGTTTTTCAAAAAAGTGAAACTCCTGATCAAGTGATCAGGGAGAATACACACACACACACACACACACACCCAGACAGACAGACAGACAGACACACATGCACGCACGCACACACACACACACACATATATATATATATATTATATATATATATATATATATATATATAATATATATATATATATATATAATATATATATATATATATATATATATTTATAAGTTCCTAGATGATAACTTAAGAATTTTCTTTCGGATCGCAATGAAATTTGGTACGAATATCAACCATAAAAGTACAGAACACTATTGTTTATGAAATATTTATGACCTCATTAATCCACAATAATTACTCAGCCCAAATTCACTAAAAATTGCAATCTTAATATATTAGGCTGAAACTTAATTTACAATACATGATAAACATACTAGCAAAGTATTACATATGTCCAAAAAAATGTATTGACGTTGGTAACTATTTGACATGTACAGTTTTATATAAACAAATCAGGGTTTTCAACTAATACATTTGGAAATTTGCTTATATAGTGGCAGAACCTATTACAATAAAACTACAATGTGGCCTCCAGGGACAACATCGGGTATCGGCCGAGGCGTAATCCTACTACATGGCTACTTATTACAGTAGGAGCTATGTATGTTAGGTATCGTGTTATTTGTGTATAAATTAAACCTATTTAATTTTGTGTCGAAACTGATTTATTAGTTTAACATTTAAATTTGTCATTTAAATTGAAGAAGTGTATTTTTTGGTATAGCACGTCTTTGAAAACAAAGCCAAATTATTGAAAACCAAACATGTATTTCAATCTAGCACTTTTATTTAATTAATTCATGCGAGTATATTATACCATTTAGTCCCCATAATTTATTATAATGTCCACCTTTGATATTTCTTAATAATAAGTAAATATTGACTCTAAAATCATAATTCTACACGCCGAATTTTATGAAATATTTATGAAATATAATGTCAAAAAAAGTACAAAAATTAATACTCAGCAAAAATTCACTAAAAATCGAAAACTAATTGTATTAGGCTGAAAACTAATATACATATACCTCAGACTAAGTAAAGTGATGTCCCCTGTTTATATTTAATAGTAATGTAAGAAAGTAAATGTCTCTTAAATCATAATTCTGCACGCCCTTAATAAGTTGACACTTATTTTGAACCTATAAAAATTTAAATTTAATTTTAATTTTGAACCACTTCTGTGGAAACGTTTCCAAGCATTAATTATTTTTTTATAAACTTTTCCAATAAAATTTCCATTTGAGTCCACCACGTTTATTAAAATATTTAACTCTTTAAAATGTTATCTCAAATAGAAGGTTTGCTCTATAATCTGATAGAAGAGAAATGCTTTGATGTTTAAATTTAATCTTGAGAAGGTTTAGTCTTGTTTTGAAATATGTAGTTTTGGTGTACACAAGTAAGTGTGTCAGTCTCTTTTGAAATGACCTGAAATATGTGTTCGATATTTCTATACATTTAACCAGCATGTGATGATTATTTAAGTTTATGGAACAGTGGTAGTTAAATATTTTTAATGATTGACATATATATAATCCTTGACACAAACTAAAGTATTTTACCGTCAAAGTTGCCTTAACTCTTCAAACTAAAGCTAAAACTTCAATAAAAGTTTATTTTAAGTTCGAAATTAAAAGGTTTTAACAAAGTTACAACTAACAAGAATACTTGAAGCTATTGATGAATTTATAGAATTTTAGTACTTCAAACTTAATTTTTTATCAACTTTTTATTGAGTTTTGTAGTTATTTTTGGTAAACAAAAAGTTAACAGGTTTTTGGTTATATTTCATAAGATTTATATTTTATTATTTATGAAAAACACTTCTCAAATTTATTTGATTTAGTAAAAATTATTTCTACATTCATGTTTATTTAAAAGAAAATTTTGTAATATATTTTTTTATAATATTAAAAAAAAATATCTGCACATCTATCTGTATATCTATTATTTTTAAAAATATCTGCACTTGAAAGTACATTACATAACGAGTGAGGAAAACAGAACTTTGCACGCGAGTGTCGATTTGCAGCCCAAGAAAAGAGAGGGTTGTAACACAACCCTCTTGCACAAACCCAAAGACATTTTATTTGTATGTTAAGTACCGTACTTTATCTACGATTGTTAAGTTTTAAAGAAAAAAAATATTTTAATTGTGAGATTGTACCTAAAACGTTTATTATTATATAAAATTACTTATACAAATTTTAAATGTAGTTTGTGTATTTCTTTATATTTTGCTTGTATTAAATCGTTTAAGGCATTTTCGATCTGTATTGTTAATTCTATCAAATTAATATTGTATTAGTGTTAATGCTGTCTGAAATTATCTCTCATTTTTTAAATTGTTATCTACTTTAATAAGTACTAAAAGTTAATTAGTTAAGTTAATTTGATAAACTACCAGAACTCAAACTGCCAACTCACTGATAAGGAGTTACGGAGAAAAATTCTTCATACTTTCGTCACTAGTGCAGAAAATAAAAAGTTTTTTTCAGCATTAGAGCTGATAGTAAGAACAATTCTTCTACAGCATATTTTTGGTGCATGTTGACAGACATGTAATGTAAATATAACGTATCAATCATAGATCATTTTATATTACCTCTACTATGTGTAGTTGTTAAAATGGCTAAATAAGTTTCCGCATTGTCCTTTTTCGCTCTAACAATGCAGTGACTGATTGGATTTTTGGATTTATTACATTAAAATTGGCATATACCAACTTTCAATGGCATATGTCAATGAAAGTCTTTTAGCTCATTGAAAATACTAATTACTGAATTTAGTTTTGAAACTAATTTCAACATGTCTTCTGAATTAGAAATTTATTTTTCTTTCCCTTCTTTCAAAATACAAAATTAAATTGAAAATCCATTAAATAAAGGGAGAATACTTTAAGTCGTATAAATAAAAGGAAAAGCAACATTGAATATTCCAGTTGGAGACTAATTTAATTAAAATCTAGATACCGAATGCTTAGACAGCGTGGGTAAACATTTAGTTAAAGTTTCACAACTCTGTTCAATGTTTTCTTAGTTTGACACTTCTTCCTAGTCCTTGTGTGAAGGGACATTTAGAAAACTTTTTTTAATACAAAAGGAAATGAAAACATTTTCTAAAAGCTTTGCTAACATTTAGCAGCATTTCTCTAAAGTATTGATTTTAATATTTATTCACAATTGTTTGACAAAACTTATGACGCTGAGGTTTATGAATTTTAAGAAATTAAATTATTTATTTGATGAAATCGAATCATTTTACTTAAATCATGATTACGGAAAGAGGGATACAGTTTATTTTTTGTTAGTGCTAAACTGCTCTTAAATTTGATAGTACTTCAAAAATTCACATCAAGGAGGGAGGGGTGGGGGTAGTTGTATTATATTTGATGTCACTTATTAATTTTGAAGTGATATCAAATTTATTTTATTTTTATTAACATAAAAAACAAACGAGGGGTCCAAATGACATTTATGAAAAAATACATTAATATTTTAAAGTCATTACAAGAATAACTTTAAAAAAGAAAAATAAATATTAATTTTAAAAAATTGGGTACAGGGTTCCTCAGAACTTTTTCTTTTCTACATATTGTATTTGCTACGCTCATCTTCACTACTTAGCTCTCGATGCTCGTTGCTCCTTAACAAAATTCGTCATAAACATGTCAATATATAACTGTTAAAATCAAACAGTGGTATTATTTATGACAGTGATGAGGTCATACAAATATTTCTTGGGTTGCACAGCTAGACCTAAAAAAAGCAGCTTGAAACCTCTGGTTAGATCAAATTGTAAAAAAATTGCAGTCCAAAAATGCTTTCTCAACACTTCTAACTCTTAAAATCTCTTGTGTTATCTTAATTATTGTTTGATGTTACAGCTGCTGATAGGTTTTGAATGTGGTACAATTGTACTATGGGATTTAAAAATGAAAGTAGTAGAAGGAAGATGGCAATCACAAGAACCTGTTAGATCTATAACTTGGCATTATGAAGGTAAACAATTCATGAGCTCACATCAAGACGGATCACTATGTACATGGAATATCAAACAACTTCATAAACCTGTCACTGCTCAACAGCCTCATGGTAATTCATTTACTTGACATTTCTTTAGCAAAATTTAAATGACTGTTGAAACATGTATAGTATGAGAAGGTATGTCAACAAGAACCTATATAACAAAACTGTAAAATAAAGGGTTGAGGAACCAAGATCACATTCTTCTATGGAAAAACTGATGAAGCAGTTTCTTGAAGAACTAAATCTTTTTCTCAGTTTCTCATCTACTATACACTAATTATTTAAAGTCTAATATACCTTACTTGTTTAGAGCAAAAACTAGTTTTAAGATGATGCTTATATTAGACAGTATGGAATTTAAATTTTTGAAAAGATAGTGGTTGTTTAACCAGTGCCAACTTGTCAAATTTGCTTCTGAGATACTCTTTAAAAAATAGCCATCTTGGAAAGCTATTGTAAATATTGTTTACTTACCCATTTGTATAATTTTAGCTATGATTATAATATTAATTATAATTGTATGTTTTTAAATGTTTGTCAATAATCTTATAAATAAAAGTTGGTGAAAAGGAACTTGAAACTTATCCCTGAAGTTAACCGAGAAGCACTGATAACAAATAGGTAATGGTTAAAGTTGCCATGTTCTCAACTTTCTCTGTTGTGCTAACCATTATTAGGCATTTAAGCATTAGCAGAAGAGTTTAACTCGGGTACTTAATTCTTTTCAACCATTTCTTTTTATGTTTTCTACAGTTTTACTACCCTTTTCCATTCGTACATGGCTCGTGTGTGAAATTTAGTTGTAATTATATATCTGTTTGGTTATAAACTTATTGAGGTTCAGAATTATAAAATGAATAGGGACTATGGGAGGAATGGGAACACTTATAGTGTCCTTTTTATTGAAACAGGTTTACTGTAGATTCTTTGTACCTAATATATACTACACTTAATTTGGTTTTATTTTAAAAACATCATATTACGTTCAATGAAATTTTCCAAGGAAACCTGTCATCATATTAATATAAGTATCATACAATAATACTAGTATAGAAGGAGCATAGGGCTGTCAATACAGTGGAATTCCACTAATAAACAGAAAACGGGGTTTTGAAGTTGGGGTATCACCCAGCTACAAAACATTTTATATAAAGGCACAATAAAATTTGCTGTTAATGAAAAAATGATCTTTTAAAAAATAATCTAGCATCAATAAATCAATAAAATTTAAATTGAGACATAATAACTTCAGAATGCAAAGAAGGCTAACTAATATTATATTAGTAGACGAGGACTTGTTATTAAAAACAAAATTTAGCATACTTAAAATATCCACTAAAAGTACAGGTACAAGGGCTCAACTACGTGGCCTATTTGCTTGGCTTTGCCTACCCGCCTACTACAACGGCAAATATTTCCATCAGTATTTATTTATTAATTTAACACTCAAAGTTTTTCCAAGTTTGTTTAAAAGAAAATTTTAGGTTTTTTGGGTGGCATCTTTTGTTTAAACTATCAAACAAACAGGGCGATGTCATCAGTAATGATCCTTTTACATAGAGTATTATTCTTTGATTTTATTTAACAAGTTTACAGATTTTATTAATGTTAAGCTTTGACATTCTGCTCCCATCATTAACTAAGTCACTGACTAGGTATATATACATTAAGTATATATTCCTCTATGAACCAAGTATTTTCAAAGGTTTCAATTTATACATATTGCTGTACAGCTATTGTGTATAGTAATATGTATAATTTGTGGAGTAAAACTCCTGTGGGTTTAAGTATTTTAAGCTTAGAATAATACTGATATAGGAGCATAGGACCATAAACACAATGGAATTCCTCTGATAACATGAAAGCCATTTTGTGTTCTTATGTAGGGGTACCACCCTAACAACATATTTATTAAAAGTGTCATAAATATTCACTAATGGAGAAAGATCATAAGAAAGAATTATAATAACATAGTAAACCTGGTAAGTATTTAATATGAATCGGTCTTTGATAACAAAAAGATTAATGGAGTACAAGGGTCTGCATTTAGTTAACGATGACTACTTTCGTTATATTTTTAATTAAAAACTTTAAAATACTTAGAATTTATAAACTTAGAATGATTAAAAAATTATAATGCGCCAATGTTTACACTAGAATTTTATGAACAATGAAGCATTAATTAATAAAAGAACAAAATAATCCAGTGACCAAAAGTATTGCCAACTTTGTTATTAGAAATGGATATATTGCTACGGTGACAGTATTACTTAAGAATACCCTAATCTGGTTTTGATGTTATCAGTTATGCTCCTTCTATATGCAGTATTATTGTTAGATTTTAAGTTTAAGTATTTGAGTTTGAAGTTTTTTCAATGCCCTATTAATAATATAAGTATTTCTGAATATAATACCAATGAGACTAAACTATTTTTCTTTAAAATTTATTTATTTTTAATTTTAGTTATTTTTTATAAAGTCTCCCTTTTTCTTCCTTCTAAAATATCATCTTAAAGTAATAATATTAAGTATCGTTTCTTTAACTTTTGAAATACCCTCTTTAGTTTTAAGTATAATAAATTCCTTCTTTGCCTTGTTTATATCTTTCTCTTGTAAATATGATACTTATATCTTCTATAATTTATTTAAAGGAAAGCTCAACAAAGATGGGAAACCTGAAACTTGTAAACCAATACATAAACTAGAATGGAAATCTGCTAGAAATGGGTAAGAAAATTTCATTTGTATGTATTTTATTTCATTTGTAATTTTATTAGAGTGATTTTAAAGTGGGTAATTTTAATATTTTTATTCTAAATATTGTTGTATACATTTATTTTGTTTTTATATTTTATTTTTTCATTTTAACAAAACAGAATAATAACTTTATTGGGTTTTAAAATTTTGTTTATAACATGATTTTTTTATTACACTTTAAAAGATTAAATTATTTATCACACCCTTTGGTTTTATTTGTAATACAGTTAATCTTTTTGATTGTTTTTTTATTAGTTTAAATGTAATAATTTAAATTTATATATTTAGTTGAAAAAATGTTTAATTTTTCTCATATTGCTACAAAAATATTGTGATAAAAATTATTATGACAAACCAAGAAATTAAATCTAACTTCATATAATTCATATCTTAAATAGGAGGCAATAAATATTACTATCTAATTTTTCTAGGATAGGTACAAAAGTCCTTGTTGTTTTAAAATGAAACTTTGTATACTTCTTTTTATATAAAGAGATATACACTTGTCAGCTATCAACTCAATTTGGATTTTTTTTACGATTTGAAAAAACACATGTCATGTTTTAAAAAATGAACTAATAGTGATTTTGAGATGGAATTTGCAATGTTATTTGGTCTTATCAATCCATTAATTTTTCTTTGTTTTATACATTTTTTCAAAATTTGCTGGGCAATAATTATGGTTAAGGACCTAATAAACAATAATTCTCTGGAAATTACAAATAAACCTTAATGTGTATTCTTTTACCTGTAGCTTCAGACTTACTTTACTTGTTCTAAGACATGAAAAAATCTGTCATTTAGCTATCATCCATCCAGATACTGACCTTGCTCAATGCTGCTACAAATATTGACAATATTAAACATTAGTGATTCGACAAAAACCTTTATTTATTACATAATGGGATACTCTTGTGCTCAAGTTCAACTCAATAGGACAATTTTCAATTTAAAAAAACGTGTACATGTCATTTGATACAATTGAACTAATGCTGATAACGGCATATAACTTGGCACATTTGTTGTTCTTGTGTATGGAAATGTGCGTGTCAAATTACTAAACAATCCAAATATTTTTAAAATATTGGCTGAGTTATTAATGTCTGTTAATGGTGTCATAAAAATATTTTCTGGAAAGCAAAAATTATAACCTAATAGGAGCTATGATAACAACAGATGTACATTCTGGTAAAGAACACTCAGGAGGACTTGAAAACCCCAAAACAGATAATTCAGATGAAGTATCAATTGATGATTTTTATTGCAAACTCGGTACATATCTTTATACCTACTAAAAGGAAAAATGGAAGTATAAAAATTGAGTTAACAGGAACAATATGAAAATTAGCTTTTCCCGAACTTCACTCAACAAAAGGACTTATGCAAATACAATAGAAAGATTCGTTTAATAAAAAAAATAGTGTACTCATTATTTGGGAAAATATTAAACTTGCTTACTTGAAAATATAAACAGTTTTATAATTGTGTAGCTTATATAATACTTATGTTGTTTAATTTCAGTGACTTTTTTGTGATATTTTGTGGTGGATTGTCTAATGAGACTGGTGGAAGATCTCCATCCATTACTATAATGATACAGGGCAAATCAACGACTGTCTTAGAAATGGAGCACAATGTTGTGGATTTTATTACACTCTGTGAAAGCCCATATCCTGCAGGTATGCTAATAAACCTTTTAGTTTATTCAAAGTGATCAATTAAAACCTATTATTGTCCCAAAAATTACACACTGACCAGCGTGTTAGAGAGCTCGCTTCCACTCCCCTGAGTTATTGTTTAATAATTAAATTGAAAGTACAAAATAAAAATTGCATCTAATGTAAATATTTTTTTTTCTTCGTATAATTATTGTACTTCAAATTTAATTATTTCAATGCAGATCTATAAAATAATGCTCTTCAACAAAGGAGATATGGATGACCTAATGAAACTTTTTATCTTTAGCAATAGATGGTGGTGGGAAAGGGTTTCAGGTGGTGTAGGAGTTAGCTCGTGAGCCAATCACCAAAATAGTCCTGGTTCAATTTCTCTCAAGGCATCTTGGCTGTTTATGAGAGGGAAGAAAATTCTTACATGTACTGTTCTTCATAAGGGATGTTAACCTGGTAGTTGTGAGCCTATGCAATGTTTGGTGCTCATATAAGACCCCTTACCTTAAATAAACCTAGGAACTTTTATAAAATAATATACATGTTTCTACCTTATGATTTCAATAGTAAAAAACCTTAGTCTTCAATTCTAATAAGGCTCGAAATGCCTTGAATTGGACTAATGTGGCATAGAACACTATCTTCTATCTTAAGACATTAGCAAAAAGAGTCAAACGATGTGGCCCACTTGCTAGGTGATCTATGATCTATCATCTTTCCCTATTTATTATTACCAGCACTGGATAGCTGAGTTATTGTAAAGCTCTTACTCTCATGTTTACCCTTCATAAAGAAACTTGTTGAACAATTTTCCTGACTTACAAAAGTAATTTTTGCTTCCATTTTTTCTTCAAAATTACCAATACTTGTTTAGTAATTATTATGCAAATGTGTTAACTTAGTTACCTCTTTAACTCAGAAAGTTTAACAGGAACATATCATTATATAGACAGTTTTGTGAACTGCATTACATTCTGAAAAATTAGATAACAATATTAAATTTTTATGTTTTAAAACATTATTGTTGAATATGTATTATCTATATTCCCTTCAGAAACTGTTATTTATGTGTATTTTGATCAATAGTGTGAAACCACCAAATTTCCATGATAGGGGTGACAAATTTAGTTTTTAAATTAGCTTGTTCCATGGTATGCTTAATATTGTGCACTTCTTGAAAACTAAGCTCGAGTAAATGTAGTTGGAATATTATAGTCCAATAATAAACTGACAACTTTTTTGTCATATGTAATACTCAAATTTAATTTTCTTAAGTTACGTTACAAAGTCTCTACATTTGCTTAATACTTGATAATTGCCTTACATATATGGATAATTAATCGTGTAAAATATTGGTATATTGGATTAGATACTTTTTTAAATAGTCTAGGACCACTTTTCAGCATTTATTTTTGGGATTTAATGCTGGTGTGATAAAATTACCACCACCTGAAATGAATATTATAATGTAACTTATTTCAGCATTCAAATTTAAACAACTTTTCAAAATATGTAAACGACCAGGCCCAAAAATGTAAGCATGCATATTTTTTTTATTATGAATGGGTTTTGTTTTTATCAATCTGAATCCATTTTATATAATTTGTAAAAATTTAGACTCTTGACTCTGCACAGTTTTGTAGTGAAAAATAACCCAGATCATATCCCTGAATCTTCACCAAAAACAGACTTGTTGACATGAGTATGCTTTGGGTCAGGCGAAATATAGTCATTTAAATAACTGAGAAATTGTTATGAAGTCCCATCAAATGTCTTTAAATTTGTATTTTGTTTCAGATATAAACGAGCCCTACGCAGTGGTAGTTCTTCTCCAGAATGATTTAGTAGTAATAGATTTAACCACACAAGGTTTTCCTTGCTTTGAGAGCCCGTATCCAATGGATGTACACGAATGCCCTGTGACCTGTTGCACATACCTGGCAGACTGTCCCTCGGATCTTATACCTGCCTTCTATTCTGTTGGTTCTCGTTCTACAGCAAAGCGGCAGGGCTTCTCGGATAATGACTGGCCTCTTGCAGGTGGCGAGTGGACTACAACTCCTGCATCTTATAATGAAATTATTATTACTGGGTAAAATTCAGTTTAAATTTGAATATAATATTTTTAAAATACAGAAAACACAATATTTTGTTTTACATAAAACTTTCATTGTTTTATTGGTGATAAAAATTAAGGTTTTCCTTAAAATATTATTTCCTTTTTAAATGTATGCATTTTAAACTAATTTTTTTTGCTACATCTTTTCTTACAGACATGCAGATGGAAGTATAAAATTTTGGGATGCTTCAGCTGGAACTCTTCAAATTCTTTATAAGCTCAAAACAAATAAAATATTTGAAAAACCATCTCAAAAATCCCAAGATAGATGTGATGATGATCCGTTTGCTGTTCAACTTATTTCTCTTTGTCCTGAATCCCGAAGGCTTGCCATTGCTGGTGCCTCTGGTTATGTTATACTTTTTAAATTCAAAAAATTAGAATCTACCTCAGAAATCCATGTAAGTATCTAATTATTATGGATAACATACTCATATCTTTAAATTTTAGTGTTGGTTAATGTTCTTTTGACAAGTATTTAAGAGATTGAAATGACAGACGACTTTGTGAAGTTTTATTCTTTGTAGGTTTAACTATGTCTCAAAAAATGTTTGCATCTGTGTCCTATTATCTCTATAATTTTTTTACAACCTTGAATTGACCAAGAATGAATTTATAAAAAAATAAAGTATTACTTTAATCAATAAGTGTATTATGAGTGTTCTTGAACCACACTTATGATAAAATGAGATGTATTCATGCATAAAATAATTTCATTTACTCGGGCACACTCAAATTTTTGGAAATTCTGCAAATAATTTGTTATGTGCAAAACTTGAAGAGTAAAATTTTGAATCTCATTAAATTTTTATAAAACAAATATTTATTCTTCAAAATCAGGTAACTACAACCAATGTTATAGTATTTGCCAAAATACTTAAAAAACTTTAAAAGTTAGATTTTTTAATAATTGATTGACCTTAAAAATATATTATTTTTCCTTACTCCATTTCTTAAGTTTCAGTTGTTTTTTAGACTTGATCTATTTCAAATAATGTTCCCTTTAAGTTTCACACAACTAACAGTGAACTGAAATGTAGGATCTTATATGTCAGTTTAAAATTTTGTATTTTTACTGAGCCCCATTTAGAATGTTGCATTTGTTATTTGTTCATATCAGGTGCTGGAAGTGCCTCTTGCTTATGAATCCTATGATGACTTCGAATGTTCACCTGAAGCAGACTATTCTTCTAGGAGTCGGACTGATGACTTTAAGGTAGATTGTGTTCAACATATTTTATTCAACAAATAAGGAGTTATTATTTTTTATAGCTTTAATAATTCAGCTATTTATTCTCTGTAACAATATTGTAAGAAAATAAACATGTTTTAAAAATTCTTATTGAAACTGTTCAATTACTGAAACTTTTTTATAATGTTGAAGTAAAATTATGTAAGAAACAAAGAAAGAATTAAGTAAGTCAGGTTTATTACAGCTCAGAATATTTATGAGTGTTAAGTGTTATGAATATATAATAAGTGTTTTGTGGTAACTATGTTAGCTATTTCTTTTTAATGTAGGTGTCATTCAAGTTTGTTCTTTATATAAGTGGTAAGAGTCTATTATAGCCTGTATGCTTGAGCAGAAGTACATGGCGCACTGTAAACCTTTATTTATAAAAATTTAACTTTTTATCTCATAATTGTTTGTATGTGTTCTTGTGTTTAAAGTATATTAGATTTAAATACTTTTTCATAGTTCATAGTTATAACATTAGAAATAAGAATGGCGCAGTACTTACTAGTCACTGGTTAGAGAAGTCAACAACTGTTCTCAAGTATTTAGGATTAACTTAATTAATTCACTAGATGCTGAAACTCTGCGCCGAATTTATAGACTCTATAAATACCTCATACATGGAGTAATATAGTATAATTAAACTTAATCAGTGACCTCATATAAAATATTTTAATTATACCATTTATTTGATGTGCATTAATTTGTTTAGAGCATGTTAATGGAATCTTCAGTGAAAGTTCGAGGTGGTATATTAAAGAAGCCTCCTGGTTTTCAAGCTTCCTTGGTCTGTATTTCCCCCGCAACTATTACTTCCTTAGGAATCAATTCTTCTTATGGACTGTGAGTATTTCTAACTTTAATGAAGTCTTCAGTTTCATTTGTATATTTAATTTAACAATTTAATTGATTTTTACTTTTTTATTTATATTGTAGATACATACAAAAAGTTGTGTGTTTGCAAACAATCTGAAACTGGAATTTCACCTGAATTATCCATTTCAGGTGTTATTATTATTATTATTATTATTATCGTAGCTCCCAGAGTATTTAAGCGAAAGCATTGATACTTGGTAAAAATTCTATCATTAAAAACTAGTTGTGCTATGCGGAAATATTTGTTTAAGATGTCAATAACCGGTGATAGTGCCCAGGTAATTGTCTGAGAGTTAATTTTAAGTTAGTATTTGACGAAAGTAGACAATGGTGAGTCATTGTAACAGTGGGTATTATTATTATTATTATAAAATACATAAACGCGAGAAAATTTTTGACAGTTTTGAAATTGACACATGGCACATATTTAGTGCACTAATGTAAAAAAAAAAAAAAAAAACTAAATACTATGTGTTCAAGTTTTTATTAATCATTATTGTGAAGAGAACAAAAGTAATGAAGTTTTTTACTTTAAAATTGTAAAAAAATCAAAGTTTTACTACACAAGTATATCTAGGTCAAAAAAGTTAAGCGCATCGAGGAAGGTCATTGCTTGGATGAGGAGACCACTATAAATAAAAAATTAAATTACTATTTGAGGGGGAGGGGGGTAAGCGAAGTGAGTCTGGAGAAATGTTGCATTTTAATTTTTTGATATTTTATACTGCTTCTGGGAAGCGAGTGGAAGTAGTTAGTTTGTATGTGAGGTGAACCCCGTACCCACCAATTTTTTTAAAGTTATTTGCATGCGGTTATTTCTATGAAACTAAAAACAATGCAATTGTCAAAAAAAAATAAGTGTTTACACTGGCATAAATCATCAGCATATTAAAAGGAAGAGGCTGTACATTCTTTGAGAGAGCTTCAAGCCACTTTTATACCAGTGATATTTAATGATTAATATGTTGCAGTCAGTCAACAAAAAGTTTAATTAACCCTAGTAGAAGTTTTATAAAATTAATATTTTAACAATTTTAATTGGGATTAATATATACAATTGTTATCAGGCCTGGGCAAACCGCGGCCCGCGGCCACATGCGGCCCGGGAGCATTTTTTGGTGGCCCGCGGGCAAAATTAAAATGTTTGGAAAAGATAAAATAAATAAAATATTAGGTATATAAAGCAAATAAATTGTTTAATTCAAAATTATTATGAAAAAGTTAGTTCAAGGTAAAAGGAAATAATGGATTGTTACTTTAACTTAAAAAATTTGGAGAAAACAAAAACTAGTAAGATAAGAAACAATTACATAAAAGGCGGCCGCCTTTCATATCAATTCTCTTTGTCTGATTTCGCGAATTCTAATTAGTTTAGCGAATTTTTATATTTCACAATAATAAGATAAAAAAAAGCTATTTTGCCTTCTGTGAATTTGCCGAAAAGGAGTTGATAAAATACAATCCCTTTGATCTTTTTTATTTCATAGGAATACTTTTTAAAATTATTTTTACACCTAGTATTCTAGCAAAATTTGTCTTCAGTTATATTTCAAGATCTGACGAAGATACTCCGTTTTGTTTTTTCCGTTTAGTGCTAAAGTTCCCTAATCCTTATTCTTTGAGAATAAATTTGACTTTAGTAAAACACCAGCGTAACTGCAATTTGTTGCGGGTTTAGCATACTTTAAAAATTTAAGGAATGCAGCCCGCAACAGGCTGTAAAAAGACTAAGCGGCCCTTTGCTAGTAAAGTTTGCCAGCCCTGGTATATATCAGTTTATAAAACATTCTATACAATGATCATTGTAATTAGAATTTGTTATTATTATTATTTTCATGAAAATAATGCTTATTTTTTAATATATATTTTATAACATGAGCACCTTATCACTCTTTAATACAAGAAGTCTTTCTTAAATAATAAAAGCAAAAAGAGAAGTTTGCAAGTTTTTTGTCAGAAGTTAAGCGATGTTTCTTATCAAGCTAGTATAAAAGTGAACAAAGCCTACTACTGATGTCACCAATATGATTCTTTCAGTGCAGCTTTTACTTTATAATGTTTAATAAAAAATGCAGTTTTTATTAACCATGAGATTAATTAGCCATGTTTTATTGTTGTCCTATATTTTTCAATGAATCATTCTTTTATCCTTTTTTATTTATATCGTTGCTTTTTTGTATTACAATAGTATAATTGTAGGAGAAATTACTAATATAAAAGCCATTAATCATTATTTACAGTACATAAACTAAAGTGTTATTTAATAAAAATTTCTTTTAACAGCTTGTCATATGGAACTGACATGGGTCTAGTTGTTGTCGATATGGTACATAGAGTTTGTTTATTAAATATGGCAAGTCCAGACCTTTATGGAGGTGCTGATCCATATCAAAGGGTACCAAAATCACCAAAAAGAACTCAAGCACCTGAAACAGCATTATCTTCAGATATGGGTGACCGCTGTAGATCTCCTAGTATAGATCAGGTAACAAATATTCTTTGTTCTTTCACTTTAATGTTAAAGCAATTTTTATTCAACTATTGCAAAATAAAAATAATACCATATTTTTGGGGTTAAATAATAGACTTTACTTATTAATAATAATAGTCATAATGTGCCTTTTGCTATAAGTTAGCTGCTTTTTTAAATCATACTTACCTGAATAATATTATCACTTTATAACCAATTCATATCTAAATAATAAACTTGCCTTATTCCATATTAATATATATATTATATATATATATATATATATATATATATATATATATATATATATATATATATATAATATATATATATATATATATTATATATTTATTACACATACACAAATGTGTATGAAAGTTTATTATTTAGATAGTTCATTAAAAGTATACCCTATTAATAAAGTGTTAGCATATTAATGTAATACTATGCGCTGTAGTAAAAGTAACCCTCCCTTCTAATATACATATACCATGTGTTGTGTGTTTAATTATGTTTTATAGAAGTACATTAGATTTTTTTTATTTATAACTACCCTGCTGGGTTATGAACTTAGGATTTCATTTGTTATCTCCTATGTGAGAATTAGGATTAGTTTTGTTGTTTTTATGTTTATTATGATGGAGTATTATATGAAATGATTCCAATGAACAAGTGTGTTTAGAAATTGATTTTATTATTTTTAAAAATAACTAGTTTTTAGATTTTTGTGTTATATAATAATATTTGATAAGGGAGTAGAGGTAACAGAGGATAGCTTGGACAGTTTGTCTCCTTCTGATGAGATGCAAAATAAAATGAAACGTACTGCGAAAAGGAGTTCCGGACCGTGCCTGGATACAACGGAAAGTTATGAAGAATTTCCTTTCGTGACAGTGGAGCCTGCCCCACGCCCTACTGATCTTCCACTTCGTCCTCCCAGAAGATCTGACAAGACACGTGATACTCGCCTTCTCTCTGTGCCTAACATCAAATATCAGCATTCTGGCCTTCATGCTTTCAAACGCAAAATGAGTAAGTCTACTCCTACACAGCTTGCGTCACAACAAGATAACAAATCTATACTTAAATATTTAAAAAAACTGTATGTTATAATATCATCCATCATATCATCATATTCAATATTATAACATTTTGTTTACAAGAAAGCGATTCTTTTACATGTTTGTAATAGTTACTCTAGTGTCTACATTTACATTTTATCATTTTGGGCTTTTCTATCTATTATTTTACTTTGCTTGTTCAAAAATGTTTCATGTAATTGGAAAATATTAGACTTGCTGTTTGAACAAATGTTTAACTTACTATCTATAATTTTTACTTGGGGTGCATTTACAATGCTCATTTGCTCAGATAACTCTGATCATTACGTTCAAATGTGGAAGGGGTTGTAGGGGATTAAAATTACCCCACCATCAAACTGACCAGAAATAATCCTGCCAACACATTTTATCTGTCTTGTGTGACTATTTCATTGGTTGCGTTGGTTATTGAAGTTGACAGTTTTTCTGGACAAAAAAGTGAGACTTAAAAAACAAGAATACAAAATAAAAACATTCTGCAATTTTTTTTTATTTTCCTGCCAGGAAGGTTTAATTTTTAATAGAGTTTGGGGAAAAGTGACAAACTAATCAAGCTCCGAGCACCTTACTTTAGTTCAGCCCCTCAACAAGCATTTTTTAAGGCTCCACCTTCCTAAACCTGATCTGTGCTGCATGCTGCAGAAATCACATTTCATTCAGAACGTTCTTAGCGGTTGAGTCTTGTGAATGATGCTCCCTTAAGCAAACAAATGTTGCAGTACCTGTTTAACTTTAAATGAAAGTTTTTGAAACAACTTAAAAGTGATCAACATCAGAATAAATTTATTCTATGGTTGGTGTTTTTTCAGATAATAATAAATAAATGTCTTTACAATCTTTTTGGTCTCGTTTTTTTTTAATCTTGACTTTTTTGAACAGGCAAATTTTCATTATTTTATTTATTTATTTATTCATTTTTATTATTTTCTTTTTTGGTGTCAGTTTTCAAAAATAAACTTTGGTTGAAACAGTTAAAGACTAAAAGAATAAAAATAACAATGGAAATTGTGAAACTGCATGTGGTTATTTGCTGAGCATGAATGGGTTTTAACAACAAATTACTTTCAAAACATTTACTAACCCTATTGGTGCTGTTGAACCAGTATGTCACCCCTTTTTGATTTGTTTTGTTTCTTAAAAGACTATATAATAGTGATCTGTAATTTTCGCTTTAACATTAATTTTGTTTTATTTCTAAAAAGTGTTCGTTTTTATTTTATAATGTCTATGTTAATGACATTAGTTTAAATGGTGTTTCAAGTAGTTAATTATTTTTTGAAATAAGTAATAAAAACTATTTTTTTATTTAAAACCCCCTCTTTTTAAATAGTAATTTAATTAATATTGTAGTAGATTGGTTAATAATTAATTATCTGATTATTTTAAAATAAAGTATTCATTTTTGTAGTTTGTAGAAATGGGTAGTTACTAAAATCAGAATTAAAAGTAATTTCCTTCCTCTAACCCCAAATAAATGTTTCCTTTTGTTCCTTTATAAGAATCCTTAGTACATTTGATAACATTATAATCTAAAAATCTTCAATTTTTCTCTAAATTCCCAAATCACTCTAACAGTCAAATTTCAATGAATTTATTTATTTAGGAATTTTTAAGTGTGATTAAATAATAAGTAAAAGAGAAAGAAGTCTTAATATACTTATATGCTTCGGTGTGGTTGCGTATTATTTATCCAATATTAATTAATATTAATATTGATACCTGTAGGAAAATTACTTAATTGGTTTATTTTTTAAAAACTGTAAGAATAAATCAATTTAATATTCTTATGAGATTTCGAACATTTCAACAGTACTCTATGTTTGCTGTATCTATATGTCCCTTGTCTGTTAAAATCCTGTGTTGTATACAACTCAAAATTTATAACTTGTGTTTTGATTTTCTTTACAAATATTTCAACTGTCTACATGAAATAGACAATGCTTTATTATCTAAGTATTGTTTGTTTGTTTCTATTTTATTTTAAAATGACTTGTGTATATTTAAATACTCTTGATTTTAATTAAATAGTTTATTATGAATTGTCAATACTTAACTATGGGAGATTTTTCTTACTTCTAACATTTTCAATACTCCCTTTATTAGTCTGTTTGCCATTTCAGCATTTTGAACAATCTGACTCCATAAAACTTTAGGTATAATTAATTTTAAAAAATGCTAAAAATGAACAATAAATATTTACCATATTTATTTCAAGACCATAAAAATGGTGAATGTCGCTAAGAAGGACTATTACTAATATGTTGCTGACAATATTTTATAAATGCTTGTTATACTAAATTGTTTAATATAGTATTTGTATACCAGGTCTTCTATAAATAATGTATTTGCCTTAGGTTTTCCCTATTTATTATTATTTCGGAGGAGAAGACTGGCTCATATATGACTGTAAGTAAATCACGTTTCCAAAAGCTGAATCATTTGTAGATTATGTACATTTATTGATTTTTATTGCGTAAAAAATTATTTATATTTGAAGTAATTTATAAATATTCTAAAATAACAAATTGTATCTTAATTTGTGTAATTAATAAGAAAAACTATATAATTATTAACAAAGAGAAGTAATTAATATTAGGAGTATTTAGATGTATACAGGTAATTAGATTTTATTACCAGATTAGATTATTTCATAAATTTGTTTAATGTATTTATATTAAAAAAGTCTATTCCTTCAAACACATCAGTTTTGTAAACATATTCATGAACAAATTTATTTTAAAATTAATTAAGATGTAGATAAAAATGTTTAGATCAATAGTAATTTTACTTTTTGTTTCTATTTATGTGGTCTGATATTTTCAGTGGGTAATATTTGCTTTTATATCCAGGGCTCAAGTGGAGATTCAGGCTGCTTGAAATTTTTATTTGGTATTTAAATCATTTATAGCAAATATTAATAGTCTTACGTGCAAATAGCAATAGAGGCTTCCTGCCAAAAATTATTATCATAATTTCAATAGCATTATTCAATAATATTATTTCATAGTTACTTTACTTTAGGCATTACAATTATTGATACATTTCTCTAAAATCACAAAATGATAATAAGTATTACATATTTGTTTTAATAAACACTTTATTTACAATCAAACATTTTTATTTCAAATTTTAAAAAAGCATTACATGGAAAAATGTATCATTATTAATATAGCTGCAATTTAGATTACTAACAAGCATTAGAAGCTTCTAGATATATCAATTTAACCGTAATAAATAAATATAGAAATATTAGACTTACAATAGTTTTAGTAGTATATCGTCCTCTCATTAGCTTCACGTCATATCTTCTACATTTTGCGCACAGTTAATTAGATCATTGTGGATTTATAAAATTTATTTTTATCATCATCAAACCATAAATACACCACTTGTGTCATTTATTTGTAAATAATTGTATATTTGATTAGGTTGGTGTGTTTTGAGAATATTTTCATGTGTAGGCAGACAAAGAAATGTATCAAGGAAAAACTGTCCATATAATGCTTAAAATGTTTTTCATTATAGACATTTGAACGTGATTTCATAGTTTAAAAGACAATTATAAATAAAATCTGAATAAAGTATTAGCATTTTTAAGGTACTGTGTTTATCATGTAAAAACATTTATTTATTTGTTGAAAATGTATGTTGGTGATAAAATATATCCTAATTAAATAATTATTATTAAAGACGAGTTTAGGGAGGGAGTGGAGGTGGGGTGGGGTGAAATCAACTGTGATGTCACAGAGTAAAAGTATTCATCATGGATGATAAAACACCAGTCTTTCGTCATTTATAAAAATAAAGTTTTATTCTGTGAAGAATAATGTTAGCTCTGATAAAATATCTTGATACCAAATGTGTGAGCATATTAGTCCTATGACTAATTTTAATTAAGGCTCCGTTATGTGTAGTGCCTTTAAACGTTTCCTAAGTGTCAAACCCCCCTGTGACATCACTGTTAAAAATTGCTCAAAAACTAGGTATTTTTAAATAGAGTTTTTTCTGTCACTCTATTCTACATATCCAATATTCCATACTAATGTTTTACTTTATGGTTATTCAATAAACTAAAATGTGTGAATAATATATTCTATATAATATTATGAATCATTATAATTTTGTATTTAAATTAGTATTTTAATGTTAATCAGATAACTATTAATGTACTCTTGGCATTAATGTACTATTGTGACACTGATGGGTTTGTCACCAAGCCATATAAAATTGAAAAATGTTGATTAATTTTAAAGAGCAATAACAATATTATTATTAATAAGATTATTATTATCTTAAAAATATTATTAACTTTGAAATTAAAGGGTTCATTACCTAAATTTTTACTGGCTAAAATTTGACACTTCTTTAGATTATAGATTTCTTAAAACAAATATATTGAACTTCCGTGCTAAAAACGACTAATTTTCATGTAAATACTCTCAAAAATTCTGATAATATTAACATACCTATCAGCACAATTATAATATAAATCTAATTGTAAATTTAAAAATCAAATTATTTGATATTTTCCATTTTATTGTTTAGATATTTCTTGACTCCTTGATGGTTTGTGTATTAGAATAATCAACTCTTTAGTTTGAATCTAAAAACTTTTTTTAACCAGTATTAATTAATTTTATAATAATTTTAATTAAAACAAACTTTTATCTATATATAGTGGAATAGAAACAACAAGTGAATACATTCCCCTCTGAAAGTTCAGTGTGTTTCCTTTAACTTAGATTTTATAGATAGTAGTTTGTAACTAATAAAAAGAACATATATTTAATTTTTAACAATTAAATCATAAGGTTTTAAGTGCCGAAAAACAGTGTTAAAATATTATACAAAAGGTAAACAAGGTATAAAAAAAGAGAGAGATACATTTTTAAGAAAATCTCCTTCTTCCATGGCAGGAGAGATGACAGGGCGTAACCTACCACTCTGATATCAACACTAGTTGACAAAACTTTCTTTTTACCCCAGCAGATGTTTTAACAGCTTGAAATGCAGTAAAAAATTACTTGTTGATTCTATTCCACTATAGTTCTAAAGATTTGTTACAAGAAGGCAACTTGAAGTAAAGCATTCGATTAACGGCTAACCAAGAATATGAAAAATGTTAAGAAAAATGGTAACATTTACTTCTATAATCTTCTGGAATAGTAACTGGATTCCTTCCTGTAGACCAAGGGTTGTCTTTGCTTCCTATGCTGGAGTTATAGGAATCAGGACCTAGGCTGTACTTTGCTCTCACTTACACTGTATTAAAACAAGAATTTAACCCCAAGCAGAGTTATTCTCAGAGCAAAGAGAAATACCATCTAAAAATATGGTTCCCATTGTGCGATACCCTAAAGAGCCCAATTATTTTTTTAATTTTCAGCATTTATACCATTTTTCTAAGGATTTTTCAAATGAAATGCGCTGAAACATTTTAGGGATTTAAGCTTTAACTTTGTGCAAATAATAATAGTTTTGTATGACCATTGGGATAAATATATTGAAAAATATTGGGATTTCCTTTGAAAAATCCAGAAAAAAATGAGTAAAGAGTAGTAATGTTACCTGGTCAAGTTATAAAGTATTAACCAGAAACTCAGGCAAAAATGGATTGTTAGGCTAGGAAGCACGCATTTCAAAGGAAATTTCTCCCATCATCACCTGTATGTCAGATTTTTTTTAATTAATTGTTACATTTCATCATCTTTATTTATGCTCATTCTGTACTTGGACACCATCAAGCATAATGGAACCAAGGAATAATTGTAGAGAGATACAATTTCCCTGCTGTATTTGTTCATCTTATGTTTAAACAATTAATCATTATGAAGAGAATTTTACATTTTTCAACTTAAACTAAGATTTTTAAGGTGTTAAAACTTGTTGAATATGATTTGTTGTGTTGTTCCTTTATTCTGAAACCAGATACCTCAACTCTTTCCAAAGGTGACTAACCCTCAACTATCATTTGGTTTCTTTTTGTTTAATGACGTCCAATTAGTTGACTCTTTTTTGAGTATTCATTTGTCTTGTTTGTAACTATAATGAATGAGTGATACCCAAATCCTTTAATTTTAGATATCTTTGACATTAGGTTTTTGAATTCAAGGCACTGTTGACACGATCAGAAAATCCATTACCGAAAAAGACAGTGAAATAGAATTAAATCCTTCTTTCTTTACATTTAGTTCTTATAAATAATTTTAGCAGGTGCTACTGATTTAGTTGAGTTACTTGAGATCGCAAGACTTGTCCTGTTTCATATATACAATGTATCTTAGTATTTAAAGGTCTATGTATAAACTCTAAGGAACAAAGAAATTAAATTCTATTTTTTAAATATTCATGTTTAATAATTAAGTAAAAATATTATTTTATCTCTTATAATTTAATTATAGTTTAAATAAGTTTTGATTTTTCCTCTATAATTAAATGCAAAGTATGTTGTTTGATATATGAAACCTAAGTTTTTATAAAGGTTTGAAAGTATTGAGGTTTGAGGGTGGGACTGTTACAGCTTAATGGCAGTGGAGGAGGGTGCAGTTCTCCTGCAGCCAGTCGACAGAGTTCATCGAGTGCTACAAGGGTACCTCCAGAGCCAGTTAGAAGGTCCAGGTCGCAAGGTACGCCCCGCAGGCTGACAAAGTGCCTATCAACAGTCTCCTACCCCGAGGACCTATTGCCAATCCCTGCACGGCATAACCTCATAGGCTCGCGACAGTACGCTAGCTTTGGTAGTACAGTCACCTCCGATTATTTTAACACAAATCAATTTATTACATTGAAATAATTTTCCCCTTGTATTTTTTCTTTTTTAGTTTTTTTTATGGCACCTGCAAATTGGGGAAAGCCTTTTTTGTCAATATATTTTTTAAATTGTTAAAATCTGAATTTTCAAAAATTACTTAATATTTATGGTATTACCTTCCTGCCAATTTACAACAAATAAAATGTAAATTAAATTTATGAATTTAGAATTTTCTTAAAGATTTGGAGCATAGTAGCTCAAAAATACTGTTTTCTGAATTGAGAAATATTCTCAATAATACTTCTCACAATGCTTCTAAATTCAGATATTTTTACATTGAAAAACTATTTTTCACATTTTATTTGTTATGTAAACTAAGTATTTAACAAGGTAAGACCTTAATAATTCTATAAATAAAAAATATTGTCTCATTCTATTTGTTCTATAATGGTTCATTATTCTTTCCTTTCTATCTTGTTTAAAAGCTTAACAATGGAAAATATAATAAAGCAACTCATGCAGACCACATATAAACATCAACATTAAGCTTGAATAACAGAGCACACTTGAACAGAAAATTTTATCTTATTCATAAAACATTTTTACTGCATGTTAAATCATTTAAAGCCTAAACTTTATTTTGCATGTTTTAAAAAAATAAATAAATAAACACATAATCAAGACCACTGTAATCAAACAAACATAAGTATGTACATACAATATATTTTTAATTTTGATTTTCTTTAAATTCACTATCAAACTTACATTTTTGATTCCTCTAATAAATTTTAGATGATTTTTATGTATAGAATAAATTGTAATATATTGTAAGGTGTGAGGAGCAATTAAGTGTCCTTGGGGCTAAATGTCAGCCTCACTTGATTTTATTGTCTTTGAAGTTAGTATGTAACTATCCTTATTTTTTTAAATTGGAGATGTGACGGTAACATATTTTGTCTGAATGACTCATTCTGCATTAAACAAAAATTGTTTTTCATCAACCTGTGGAATGTCTATTCTTTTGTGGTGAAAATATAACATTGATATACTTATTAGAAAGTAAAACCTTCTTGTTTTATCATAATATATTCTTGTAGTTAAGCTGTTATTCACTCATAACATAATATATTCTCACACAATCTTATAAATCTAGCTTCTGTGTGGTCTTTTAAACAAACAAAAAAATAAATTGTAAGCTTTTACAAAAGGATTCCTTTAATTGCTTATAAAAGTTAAATAGAGCTGTGTAATTTTTGAAAATATACTAAATAATAAAAATGCTTAGAAAAGTTAAATAATTTTACTTTTTATTTCTTAATTTATTTTGTTTACTTATTTGCTTACAAGAAGATGGCTTTTCAAATATCTTATGAAGATCATGAGTATTACCTTTTTTACTAATATTTTTTGATATATTGTAGGTGCCATATATACAATGTGATTTTTTTGTCTATATAATATTCTTTTAATTTTTTTAACTGGCGCAGGAGTGGGCTTCAAAGTAATCTGTCAATTTATTGTAATTTTTTTGATTGATTAATTAATTATATTTTTAAAGATTAATTTGGAAGAGGCGCTTATAACACTTTTGTGTACCCCACCAGTGAGATTTCTGTATTACTTTTGTCCTACCAGATTTAAAAATACGGTCCTTTTAATGGTCCACCTAATCTCCCCCCCTAAAGCATGGATTCTATCGGTGACGTACTATCAAATTTCATCATGTTTTAAAATATAAGTTTTTATTTTTTGTTTCACTGCTTGATGTATTTATTGCTTACTATGTTTATATTTCTTGTTCAATGAAGCAACTAATGCTTTTGTTCTTTCACTTTATGTCAAGCTATGTTATGCCACTTCCAAAAATAAGTATTTTTATATTTTTTAAGTCTAAAGTGATAAATATTCCCAACTTATGTTAAGCATACTATTTTTATTTTCTCTCTTCTATTACCCTGAAATTATTGTTTTCCTTTGTTTTAATCTCTTTAATAAAACATGTTACCGATAAGACAATACTTGATACTTTTTACTTCTCATGTTCTATCAACTTTTGTAAATTGTATTTTCAACCCCTATGTATTGAGATCTCCATGTTAGTTATCTCCTGAAAATGTGTAACCTAAAATTTAAACCGTTTATCCCTCTATTTGTGTTGCACTTTTTAGTTCTTATTTGCAATAATGTGTTATTTATTTTTGTCATTTATTTAAAATATGATTTCTGTATATAATTCTTTTTAATCATGCCAAGATTTTATGTAATATATTTAAACATACATAAACTATTTTGAAAGCATTATTCATCATATCTGATTGTTCCGAAGGTATTTCTTAATTAATTAATTACTTTTTTCACATCCCATCTTTTCATTACTTGATTAATGCTGTGATGTTTCATTTTACAATTTTTCATTTTTTTATTCATTAATTGTTTCTTAAAAAAAATGTTCTTTTTAAAAATTGTTCATGTTTTCATAAATATGTTATGTTACAATATGTTTAATGCACTCTTATGTCAATATGCACTTTTTCAGTTCATTTGTTGGGACACATTTTCCTGACTGATTTTACATGTGTAACTAAAATATGTGTTGCTAACTACTCCAAAGAAGTTGCATATGACTACATTTCTAGGATTTAACCTAAAAATAACTTATAATAATCATTCTATTTAAATAAATCATCAAATTAAAATAAATTTACCTTTAAAGCATCTAAAACCATCAAATTTTGGCAGTGTCTATTTTATAACATTTTTATTGATAACTATTGTCTCACATGTATCTAAAATAAATAGCTTTGAAGTAGCTTTAAAAAAAGAAATTATTATCATTTTTAATATTACAGTTTTCTTCATTATGGAGTAAAACTTTATTGTCTGATCATTTATTATGGAGTAAAACTTCATTGAAGTCTGTTCTTCATATCTCCCAGTATAGTATTTGATTAACTATATATCAGTGTATTCTTTTTGTGTGATAGAATTAAGTTTTACCTTCTATGATCCTTGATATGGTGTATTTTTAACATGCTTTCTCCATGATTAAAGAAAACATTAATAAATAATTTAAGGCAAAGAAGTTAAAAAAAGAAATTAAATAATTCATATTATTTTTAAATAAAATTTTTAATTCCTATATCCTTTCTCCATGATTTACTATTCTTCCAAACCTTTTCTTCGTCTCTGTAGATTCTGAATTTTTTCTCTCCTTCCAGTTTCCCTGTTTCCTTTCCTACCCACCCCCACTCTGTGTCGGTCTGTTTGCTATCTTTTGATTTTCTTGATGGAATTTAAAGTTGATTTGTTTTGTGAAACAAAATTATAACTAAAAACATCTTGTGTGACTTTACTGCTAAATGCTGATTTTCTGCATGGTTGTTTGCATGCTGTTTTATAATTTATTTTCACCTGTATTTGTGTAAACAATTTATTGTGATTTTATGAGCATGTATGTATACTGTACAGAAAATTTTAATTGTTACAGTCAAATTTTATGATTTTCTACAAATTGAGGCAATGTCATTATAAAGTCTATTTTTTAAACTGGAAATTAAAAAAAAATACATTCTACTTACAAAACTTTGATAAAATTTCACTTACAATTATTTTTATAACGGTTATTTTTATAACCTCTGATTCTTATAACTTATTTTGTGTTATATTAAAAATTCATTTTTATATTTCTTAAACTACTACCATTGGTGTGTGGGAAAATTATTGTGTTCACCCTAAGAATTCAAAACCAACCTATGTATTGAACTAAATAGAAGTATAAATTCCATAGCATAACTTTTAATTTTTAAGTTAAATAAAGTTTATTCATGTAAAATGAATAAAAATATATAAAAAAATTAGTTTAATCTGTCAAAATTATGACGTTTAACTACAAAAATTTTAATTGACAAATCGTATGATATAATTTTATTATTCTTATATTCTTCATTTTCTTATAAAGAATTAATCTAATAAAAAGTAGACTGCCAAGTATGATCTCTTGATTTTTAATGCATTTGTATTCATAGTATAAAATTATTTAACATATTATATGATTGAATGGGTATTTGCTTTATCAACTCCTTCTTATTGACACCACTAGTTAAGTTAGTAGTGGTTTAAAAATATGTGCTTTATTACTTGTCTAGACTAACCTTCAGTTCTAAGACTCTAGGCATTCGGCTCCCTAGTAATGAGGTCAAGTTTAGCGAAAATAAAGTAATACTACTCTAAGGCCCGTATTCAAAGACGTTTTCCTAACATTTTCCTAACATTCTCCTAACTTTTTCCTAACATTCTCCTAACACCTAACTTTTTCCTAACATTTTCCTAACATTCTCCTAACACTCACCTTAGGTTTAGGTAAGGGAAATGTTTTTAAGCCACAAAATTTAAATGATCGTTCCCGTGTTTTAAAAATCATTTAGAGGCTTCGCATGATTTTTTTAGTTAGAACTAAGGTAGTTAAGTCAAAAAGTGATACCATTGTAAGTAACGTAATATATCGCAAAATATCAATGTTATTAACTTATTACCTGGATTTATGACACATGTTGTTGTATTAATAACTATCTACATAAATTTACATAATATATGTTACTATTAACCCACTTACCTTACAATTAGGGAATTTACCCTGAAATTCTTTTAACACCTCCGCCCAAGCCTTTTTCTTTTCTTCGGCCCGCACACAATCAGATTTTTTATTTTCTATGGTCTGTTTGTGGCGGGCTATCGATTCAAAGAGAAAATTCAGTTGGTCCGGTGTGAATAATTCAGCCATTATTATACCAAAAAAATTTTACACAAACAAAAATGAATTTGATGACAAAATACGAAAAACAAAATTGTGTAAATGATTTAGCAAAATGAAAACAGTGTTGCACTGATTAACAGGTCTTCATTTAGACACCTGTGGATTCGTGCAACCTGGTCCACGTTCAAACTTGAAACGCTTGATACTGCTTTATTTATGAAAGCTGTTACAATAATTGAACATTGTATTTGTATTAACTCTACTGTTTACTGAAAACATATGTAAATAAAGTTTTTAATATATTTAACATTCGCCAAAGCAAGGCCGCATTGTTGTTTATGACAAAGTGTGTCGTAAATCCAGGTAATAAGTTAATAACATTGACATTTTGCGATATATTACGTTACTTTCAATGGTATCACTTTTTGACTTAACTACCTTAGGTTCTTACTAAATAAAATCATGTAAAGCCTCTAAAAGACTTTTAAAACACGATAGGAGAATGTTAGAAAAATGTTAGGAAAATGTTAGGAGAATGTTAGGAAAATGTTAGGAAAAAGTTAGGAAAATGTTAGGAAAAAGTTAGGAGAATCTTAAGAAAATGTTTGGAAACGTCTTTGAATACGGGCCTAAGTATTGGCTAATCATGACATTCAGGGGATAAGTCCAAATGTGCAAGGAAAACTAATGCGGTACCCTGTGATGTATAAACTTGAGAGCTCCACTTACCCCGATTTGAATTTTGTGTTGCTTTGCAAACCACTTATACACTATACAACACTTGTTAACTCATTGTTAACTTTATGTGTTAAATGTTATGAATTTTAACATACAATTTTTCAAATAAAATTTTAGTGAAATAATGTAGTCCACTATATTTAATAGTCAAGAGACTCGACTTTGTTGAAATATATAAAGGCTTAGGAATTGAAAAATTATTATTTGATACTACATAGTTTTTCAAAACAGGAATAGTGATACAATCTCTTGCACAATTATGTTGTGTCAATTAAAAAATGTTCTTTTATAGACTCTTGACTTTTTAACCATGAAATAATTAACCAGTAATAACAATGACATTAAAAATGAGTTATTTTTTTAATTGGGTTATATTTTTATATTTTGTTAGTTCAATATCAAATTAATAAATTGGGCATAATGCTGAAATAAGTATAACTTATTTAAGTTCATACTTCTTCCAATCAATCAATGAATTAGTATTTGAAAAAACTTTAAAAGAACGTGTAAAATTTAATGATTTAAAATTAAATCTTTCTCAATTACTTAATATTTGGATTTGCACATAAGTTGGTTTTAATTAAAAAAATAATCTATTAAAAGCTTGTTAAAATTTTTGGCAATATTTATCTTTCTTAAAGAATCGACTGTAACAATTATTTTACTTCTTCTTATTCACCTTTTCAATCTATCACTTAAACAAGTAACTCTTAAGCACGTAACTCACTTAAGTGTTACTTAAGTTTCACTTAAGCATGTAACTCTTTAAACAAAAATGCCTCTTTACATAATTGAGTTCTGGTTGTGTTAATATAATCATTAAAAATCAATGATCAGAATATATATGATTTACTTGAAAAAAGAGATTGTATATCATACACAATTGTATTTACTGTACAATAAATTGGCTTGGGTGCTTGGCTGCTGCGCTGGATATATTTGCTTTTAATTTGATAAAAACTTAATTTTGGAATTGTAATGCACGGGAATCCTTAAAAAGTGACTTCAGGAGTGAGTGGAAGGAAAGCAAAGGTGTGTGCTTTATGTAAAACTTGATTAATCTATTGTTCTTGGTTTTTCATGATGTGGCTGCTTTTATAAACATTGCAAATTTTTATAGGTTTTGTTATATCATACCTGATTGTTTGCTACTAACCCATTAATTAAAGTAAGTAAGTATATTAAAAATACTTTTTAATTTTTTTCTATGACAAAATAAAACTGTATACTTACTTTACTTTATACTCATCGCTTACAATTCCATTGTTCAGTGTTGGTTTTTCTTTTTATTTTAATAAACATACAAACTGTTGTTTTGTAATTAAGTTAATTTTATAGTTTTAGTTTTTTTAATTGAATAGATATTATATAAAATAATATAGATGAAGGAGAAAAAGACAATTTTTATGTTTCATAATCTGTTTAAATTAAACCAGGACTATAGAAAGTTTTAATTTTTCTTATAAAACTATTTTCCCCCTTTTTGCAACTTTTATGCACTTTTCTATTTTCATTCTTAAACAGTAGATACGTGAAATGGTCCAGTTAACCAATTCATTATCATATCGCCTTTGCTTTTGAAAGAGTTAGCCATGTAAACAGAACCATTTACATTGTGGGCTCTATTTTAATGATCTTTGAAATTTTCAAACTTTACTATAAAGTTGGTTTTCAATCAAAAAGTGCTATCAATTTTACTTTGAAAGTTATGATTTTAATCTATTATTTATCCATTAAATGTTATAATGTGGCAGCTGTTTTAATTTGTCTCTTATAGTTTCTCACCTTCATTTGTAAGTTCTTGCCTCTCTCTACTGTTTAAGAAACTTCAAAAATAAATTTTTATTTTTTAATTAAATATTTTTAATAGAAGTTTTTAATATTTTAGAATTTCATTCATCATTGATAACATCACAGTTCACTGTTTTATAAAGTTAGTTCATTAAACATCATGTTTTGCCCAAACATGTCTCCATAAGGGACTTTGGTTTTTTGATGTTGCATTTTCTTATATTTTGGAATTTTCAATATTTGATTTTCTTTTAAAACTAAAGTAAAATTATCAATTAAACCAGACATAAAAATCTGTTCTGAATTTGGTTTTGTATTAATTTTTGAGTGAAAGTTGAATTTGCATGAATTCCTTTTTTATATGAGTGCACTTTTTTATACATAAAATAAAACTAAAAGTGTTTTAACAAAGATTTGTTTTTTTATATTTATTTGTTTTTATATATTTATTTGAGCACTTTCATTAAATTAAAGGGATTCATTTTTAATTTACTTTGTTTATTTCATCTGAGTTTGATTCATTAAATTCATCTATTCAAATATATTTTTTATGAATAAATTAATTAAATAGGCTATTATATTTGTATATTATTTATATTATGAAAAAAGAACTTTTCAGTTTTTAAATTTAAATGGTATTTTTTATCATAATATCTAAATATATTTTAAAAATTTTAATTATTTAATGATATGAGAAGATAAAAATATAAAATTTGTTAATAAATACTTATACTTAAAGAAAGTTTATTTTACATTAGCAATCAAAATGGTTTCTTGAAGAAATAAAATGTAAAATACGATGAAATAAATAAAATAGATTTTAGATCCTTAAAGAAGTGGTCTTTTAGGACCTTCAATTTCTTTAGCCAGAAAAAGAGTGGCTAAAAAATATATTTGATTTGAAAAATTTGTACGTATTTCCCATTCTAAACTTTTAAAATGAATACGACCGTATTACATTTAAAGTTCTAGTGTATGCCATACTTCATCTAAAGAAATTGTTTAAGTTTTTTTTGTTATCAAGTATCTGACTGAAGATCATTTCAACTATTTTTTAACTTTGACGATAGTTAATACCTTTTTAATATAATAGCTTATTTACATAATTACACCAATGTTAAAAATATTTGTTTATTATTACGTTACTTACATTGTTTCTTAATACAATTTTATTAAAAATAAATTTCAGACAAGCTGGACAGCTCATTTTCTCGATCTCGTAGTTCAAGTATGTCAAGTTTGGATAATGTAAGCTCTGAGGCTATACAGTGCATAGCGTTTGCTGATACATATACCAAAAAATCAGGTATTTCAATTTGATGTACTAATTAATATGTGTACTTCTATGCTTAAAAATCTTAAATTTCATTGTTAAACATTGCATTTTCTAATTGTTAATATTATTTTAGAAACAAGTACTTGTCCTACTCTATGGGTTGGAACGAGCCTTGGCTCGGTACTAACAGTAATGCTGAATGTACCAGGACCTGACATCAGGCTGGCTCATCCGGTCACTGTCGCTCCATCAGGTATCAATTACTTCTCTCCTTCAAAAAGTAAGTTTTATCAAGTTTCAAACAAACGAGTTCCTTGTGAGCACTTCTTGACTTCCACAGACTGGCACTTCACTGAGATTGGTGTTGAGAAAAAATAGGAGTGGTTGTGATGGTTAAGAAAAAAAGATAAATAAATAGATTTATGTAAAAGAAATAAGTAGCATGGAGGTCCCTTAGTCCCTCATAGGCCTTCACTTAGTATATTTGTCTCTCTTGGACTAAATCTATTGAGTACCACTATTTTTATTTTTTTAAAAGCCCTTTATTTTACCGAACAGAAAATTGATAGAATAATACAAATAACAATAAATTGAGTGATGCAGTGTGGTCCTTGGACCCCAGGGATCTGCCAAAGATTTAAGGAAGTCCTTGTTTTATAATGGACAAAATATTATAACAAACATTAATTAATTATCTTTAATCCTATTGTAATTACAAATTATAATAACAGCTATCATGTGATAATGGCTTCATGTTAGCTTGAAAGACTTTAATCAAGTCCTGTTTTTGTAGAAAGAATTTTTTCTTAATGGAATCCTTTTAGGGAATTCCCCAAGAAAAAATCAGCTTATAAGATTGTTTTTAAGTATGTGAATGAATCAAGAAATTATCAAACAAGTTTTTATTGTTACATATAAACAACTGTTACTGGTTGAAGGCCGAAAAATTGGCCATCTAAATATTAATTACAGTGATTCCATTTGTAGACAGTACAATTTAGGATGTTCTCCTCTTTATATTCTATGAAATAAGACAAAATGGAGGGTATGAAAGAAATTGGTTGATGTACAAGTTATTGCGATTTATTTTACAAATTTAAGGCCCGTATATTATATATTAAATTAGATATTATCAGGTAACTATAGAAATTATAATGGAGTTATATTGCAGCTATAAAATATCTGCTTTACGAGTCTAAATTTAAAACGTTAAAACAGGAAGTTAAGTGTTGAGTATATGTAATTGAATTTATTAGTCGGGGTAGGGGCAACCAGAAGGATAGGGGTCTCTCAAGTAGCATTTATATTCAATGGGGGTCTGTGAGTCTGAAGTTTGCGTATCCCTGCTATAATGTATTGTATTATAAGTATTCAAATTAGAATACTTGATCATTTGAACAAACAGTCATTATAATATATATGCCCTTGATATATTTTTGAAGTCAGGAGCCTAAGAGGAAGCAACCCCACTCCTTCCTTGTGATGTTATATAAACTAAATTTCTATTGATAATTTGCTAAAATTGTTGATCAAGAGCTTTGTATTTATATGAATAATAAATGTTTTGTGGAGATACTTCACTTTACTAGTCATCTAAACTGCTCATTTAATTGTAAATTTCTTGATCCATGTTGTGTCCAAAGTGTTTTGTATCCAATGTTATATTAAAACTTCTTTAGGGGTTTTGATGTCATAAAAGTTTTGATCAAAATTACAATTGATTTGTTTCATTTTGATAGTTACCGTCCAATATGAGAGATGGTGAAAAAAATTCTGTTTTGTTATTGATGTGTCAAAATATAAATATTAAGAGTTTTGTAGACTAAAATAGGTGCTAAGAAAGCTAAGTATAAAACTTACTTTTTGATTCGTACCATTTTTATTTTAAAATTATATTATTTTATTCAATAGACATATTTAAATTATTTAACTTAAAGTTTATAAAGTATATATGTTTTCTATTGTATAACTTATATTTCAATAATTATTTCTGGTAATCTATGCTTACAAGTTCTTACCTTTGTGCATTAGAAAGTAATCTGTTCATTTTTTAAATTTATTTTTAATTGGTTTTTTTTTACTTTTTCTTCATCTAATTTTTTACATTTTTACTTTTCCTCATATTTATACATATAGGAAAATATGTGTTCTCTCAAAATTTTGTGAAGTGAGATTTGTTCATAGTCATCTGTTTCAAGGACTTTTTATGACATTCTGAGTGGTTTTCATCATGATGCATGTGTATCTTTATGTCTATGCCAGCTGTGTTTATGCTAAAGAATAAAAAATTTACAAAAAATGTCCGACTTAAGGTTCCAGATGATAATATTTTTGGACCATGTTGAAGAATTTTAATCCAACTGTTGAAACATTAAATCAAAACATTCAATCAAACTGTTGTTCCACCAGGCATGGTTATGCCTGGTGGAACATTTCAGATGCACACCAGCATTAAATTTAAAAAAATTTAAAATATGGTCCTGGAAAATGGCCTCTTACTTTAACCAATAAAGTATGCTGGTCCTAATTTTTTATTATTTTTGGGTACTTGTTTTCCAAATATTCTTATACTGTTTCCACTTTTGGTAACCTAATAGATGTTTTGAAAACTACTTTAAAGCTAAAGAAATTTAATACCAATATCAATATAAAGTTAAAAGTAAGAAATTAAGAGAGTTAAAATAAATTAAATTAAGTTAAAGTTAAATTAAGAGACATTCTTTAATGTATTATTGTATAAGTTTTATATTTATTATATGTATGACATTGATTTGCAGGCACCATGTTTAGGCTGAAGGGTTGTATACTAACCATGTCATTCCTGGATTACAATGGAGCCCTCATACCCTACACATTCGAGAGTTGGAGAGATGAAAATAAAGAAAGGAGTATGTTTTTACTTGTATTTACTTATTTATTTTAATTAGATTGTGATTAATTTTATTTAATTAGTTGTGATCTCAGGTGTTGGAATTATTTCAACACTTCCCTGAAGTTAATACTTGTAACTCCGCTCTTCAATATAATTTTTTGAGGTGGTCCAACTGAGTGAATACCATTATGCATAATAAAAGTATTAGAGGAGTTAATTTTGGTCAGAATAATAAAATAAGTCTAATGATACTAATAGAATAATGAGAGCTTGATTTTACAATTACTTTGGAGACTTGTTTAATTTTTCTGATATTGGCAACAGGTAGGTAATGTTAAGGTACTAAAATAAGTCTTTAATTTTCTGATTACTTCCATTTGTATGGCTGATTATATCATAAGTCTAAACTTACTAATTAAATGAATTTTTAATAAAATATCAAAATTAATTTGTACACCTTGCTAGGGTCAAGTTATGGAGTACTACTTGTGTAGTAACCCTAGTATATCCTACTGGTGAGCATGCTGTAAACACACATTGTCGGATCCATTTAAAATACCTTTCACTTGCGCTCTGAACTTCGTTTTATTTGTGTCAAGTTTTCCAATAATTTTGTGTTAACAACGTAACATCAGCTACTTTCTGCACATTGCGCACTGATTACTTGATTTCAAAGTTAATGCATAAGAAATTAACGAATCAGTGAATTATCTGCGCTGCTGCTGCCAATGGATACATAGGATATCGTTATATGGTGTCAGCATCCTACACCTTCCTGTGGAGCCCACTTACTTTGCTTTTAGCGAATTTCCTTTGAAAATTCGCCTAATGGGATAGGCGTCATGGCGGAATTCGAACCTCGGACCACGACACAAATCCGTTTCAGAGGTCCCTTATGACGAAAAAAAAAAATTTCATGAGACTTTATATATATATATATATATATATATATATATATATATATATATATATATATATATATATATATATATATATTATATATATATATATTATAATATATATATATATATATATATATATATATATATATATATATATATATATATATATATATATATATATATATATATATATATATATATATATATATATATATATATATATATTATATATATATATATGTATTCTAGACACTTTCTTGTAAACACTCTATCTTTCGAACGGATTAATATTTTTTAACCAAACTTGGTACAAAAATCAACCTTTGGGAGGACACGAACCCTATTGAAAACCAGGTTTTTGTGACGTCAGCAACCCGGTTTGCTGAGTCAGCGAAATTTTCAAAAAATCGGCAAAATTCAGGGTTAATATTTTTTGCCGCGAAAAAGGTCAATATTTATGTTTTTTAAGACGCTGAATCGAATGAAACCGGTCCGACGTCGATACGACCACTCTAAGTGACCTAAAAATCGAAAAAACCATTGTAAATGACCGAAAACCAAAATTTAGGTCGATAAAAAATAAATTTCGAGTAGGGTGTTGTTTTCTATGTAATTTTGGGCGCTGAATCGAATGAAACCGGTCCGAAGTCGATACGACCACTTTAAGTTACCAAAAAGTCGAAAAAACCACAAATATTATAAAAAACCAAAATTACGGTCCTTGAAAATTAAATTTCGAGTAGGGTGTCGTTTTCTATGTTTTTGGGCCTCTGAGTTGAATACCAGTGGTCCGGAGTCAATACGACCACTCAAACTCAAGGTACCTGGGTTCGAATCCTGGAAGGGTCCATAATTTTATCGTTTTTTTTAATTAATATAAGTTTACAACTAGAAAATAATTCTGGCGCGGTGGTCCGCATGTCGGGCGAATTTCCTTTGGATGCGTGCACTCAAACCCAGAGTACCTGGGTTCAAATCCTAGTAGGGATCATATTTTTTTATTGTTTTTTTACCTAATATAAGTTTACACCTAGAAAATAATTCTGGCGCGATGGTCCGCATGTCGGCGAATTTCCTTTGGATGCGTGTTTCCGTGCTTTTTACATTATATAAGTTTACAACTACTAAATAATAATTCCGGCGCGGTGGTCCGCTGTCGGGCGAATTTCATTTAGAATGCGTGTTTCCGTGCTAAACAACCCATTTCTTGCTTATGCAAGAACCATGCCCATTGCGTGGTTCCGGTTCATGCTTTAGAACCTAAGCAGTTACTCAATTGTCAAGCACTGCTCGTAACTTATTTTGTCTGTATTTTCCAAAGGAAATGCGCTAAAACCTTTAAAGATAACTGACTAAGCTTAAAGATAAGTAACTAATCTTTAAAGTAGTGCAAATAATAGTGCGTACTTCTAATTTTAGAGGCATAGTTTTGTACAACAACTGGATGATTATGCGCATTTCCTTTGGAAAATACAGACAAAATGAGTTACGAGCAGTGCTTGACAATTGAGTAACTGCTTAGGTTCTAAAGCATGAACCGGAACCACGCAATGGGCATGGTTCTTGCATAAGCAAGAAATGGGTTGTTTAGCACGGAAACACGCATTCTAAATGAAATTCGCCCGACATGCGGACCACCGCGCCAGAATTATTTTCTAGGTGTAAACTTATATTAGGTAAAAAAACAATAAAAAAATATGGTCCCTACTAGGATTTGAACCCAGGTACTCTGGGTTTGAGTGCACGCATCCAAAGGAAATTCGCCCGACATGCGGACCACCGCGCCAGAATTTTTTGCCTCTTTAGGGCGCACTAACAATGTAAACTACATGGATATAGGAGCAGTAAATAATTAATATCAAGACCAAATTTTGTCAGTTTATCAAACATATTAGGAAGGAACGCAGCTGAGCTAATTTATATTGAAAATGTTGTGACAATTTATTTTTGAATTTGAGATGAGGTTTCCAATATTTTATTTTATAATTTTATTTTTACAAAAAAAATATCTGTCATATTTATGGTTGGTCAATAAATGTTTTCTTAGACTTGGTATGAATGCAACTAATTTTTAGTCACATGACCATGTTGAAAGTTATAATGCGTGGAGTAAAGTCTTGACTGTTCTATTGTTAAAACCCATAATGACAATACATGACATTGACAATACAAAAAGGGACTTCTTATAAAATTATTATTAAATTTAAATGTCTAGAACACTAAATATTACTTAAATAGTGGTAGAAATATTTGATCACTCTACTAGGCCCAAATTATTTTACGACACTATTTCCCTAAGTTAAACCACGGACGCTAAGTATGATTTTAGCTTCAGCTTTCAACCTCAGAAAGACTTAAAACTTTTTTCTCATGCAGTAAAACAGCTGCAAATTACTCGTAATCAAATGACAGTAATCGTTGTGTAATTTAAAAAATCAAATGATATGAATATAGACTCTTTTTTTCTATTTGCAGGAACTCCAACACGAGGTAGTAGGATGTCTCCTCCGAATTCGGCTACTGAAATGGGCTGTGATAGGCAATTTGTTGCCATAGTTAGTGAAAAACAAGCCATCGTTGTTGCCTTGCCTTCCCAGAATTTAGTGTACCAAAATAAAATTACTGATAATGATTTTGTTGTTAAGGCTGAAGTTATTTCTCTCAAAGGTAATTTTATGGAATCAAAGTTATTTCAGCTAACATTTCATTTTAAAAACTGTGTTTTTTACATTGAATTGAAAAATAAATTTAATAGCTACCAGTATGTAATATTTTTCATATATGATTATTATTATTTTTTTTAGAGATTACTTATTATATTATTATTATTAATTTATTAGAAGTAAATAAATAACTTTATATGACGCTATACAAAGGAATAAGAACATTGTTGTATTCTTGAAATAAATATTTAAAATTCTGAAATATGCTAAATTGTTTACATTAAAGAAGACTTGCAAACTTGATTTTTTATTATTATACACTGAAATTTTGTAAATGTATTACAATACGTGTGATATTTGTTGATGGTTTTAAGAGACAGCTGTACTAAAATCTTGACGTTGGCAGCACTGACTGGTGATAAGGTCTTTGATTTTATTTTCCAAACATTGTGGTAACTATATGGGGTGTTGCGAATCGATCCAATAAAATAAAAACTCTTTGACTTCTATGAACCGACTGACTTTATTTGTCACATTTTGACACAAAATCAATTATTAAAATTAATAAATAAATAATCTTGATGCCATTTCTCAACATCCTCCACCGCCCTAAAATAGCATTAACTAGGCCTACTTAAATTTAAGTTCTAAAATTTCTTAATGACATCAAGTAACAACAAAATAAGTCAATAAACTAACAAATAAACAAAAGAACTCAAAATAATAAATTTAAAATTACGATTATAATTTTGAATTTACGTCCAAACAAATTTAACCTAAAGTCGTAATTATAATCAACTCTTTTTGTCTGAACTCCCTTTAAATTTTTGATATCTAAACTTTCCTTTTGAATGTATCTAATAACCCTTAATTCTGCCCTACTTATTTCATCTACATCTAATTTTAACTGACTCAACATTGCTGCTATTATTTTCTTGTCATTAATAACTTTCCTGTCCTCCTTTTCCTTCTTACCCAATGACTTCCTAATTTTACCTACAAACCTCAAACTCCATCTAAATATTCTTACAACTTTTGTAAATGAAAAAGTCCCAACTCTATCACCCAACTCACTCGGTGTTACGTTGACTACACTCACACTCTCTACCTCACTCACTAACTCACATTCTTCGTCAATATCTTCATCATCACACATTGCCACTGGCCAAGCACCCCTGCTCTCCTTTAACCATTTTGGCCCTTCAATCCATTTACTCTCAACCAACATTTTAGCTGTGCACCCTCTAGATAATAAGTCAGCTGGATTGTTAGTACCAGGTAAATGATGCCACTCATTAGTCACACTACTCTTTAATATTTCCGTAACCCTATTTTTAACAAACACACTCCAATTTTTCTTCTGCGATAGCCAACCAATACAGACCATCGAGTCTGTCCAATAAAATTTCTCAAAACTTACACCGCTATATTTAAAGCTCTCAATGACACTATTCATTAAACGTACTCCAATAAGACACCCCAATAACTCTAACCTGGGTATTGTTGCTTTCTCTTTAAGAGGACTTAATCTACACTTAGCTTGAATAAAACATATTTGTACATCACTATCATCATACTCTTTACGTAAATATATACACGCACCATATGCTAACAGACTTGCATCACAAAACACATGTAAACTAAACTTACCATTTTTCCTACTCCCCAGAACACATCTTTCTACATGGAAAGTTGATAGTGACTTCAACTCATCTACCCAAATGTTGAATTTCTTAGTTAGACCCTCTGGCAACTCATCGTCCCAATTTACTTTTAACTCCCAACTTTCTCTTAACAATATTTTCGGAGCAACCATAACCGGACTCACTATTCCTAAAGGGTCAAACAAATTTTGTACTATTGATAGAACTAATCTTCTCGTAACTCTCTTCTCTGCTTCTTTCTTACCCAAAAATTTTAAGTCACAAGCTAATGTATCAAAAGTAGTATTCCACATTACCCCCAACACAGACAATAATTCTACATTTTCACGATTCATGATACACGTATTCTCTTTACAACACTCAAACATCACACCATTTAACTTCGTATGTGCCCATTCTCTCAATTCAAACTTTCCTAATGACATACATTCACGTGCTTCTCTCATAAACGTTTCAACTTCACTCTGACTATTAACTGCAACGACTGAATTATCAACATAAAAACTTCTAACTAACTTATCTGCTGTACTTTTTAAATGTCCCTTTATGTTTTTCAAATGGTGATAAATAGTAGCCATTAATAAAAATGGGCTCGGACTCAGACCAAATACTACCCTAGTATGTCTAAAGATGACTAACTTTTTTGATGGAGGATCACTCCACCACAGAAATCTTAACCTATCTCTATCCTCTTTGTTTATACTAATTTGTAAAAATGCTTTTGCTATGTCTGAAATAACCCCTATCTCACCTATTCTAAATCTATTCAATAAATCAGGGATTAATTCCAGTAAATTAGGTCCTTTCTCAAGACATGCATTCAAACAACTACCAGTCTCATCTTTGCAACTTGCGTCAAATACTGGCCTCGTCTTTGTAGTAACACTACTCTCTTTAAATACAGGCCGATGTGGCAGATAATGAACGTTACTCTCAGTCTCTGACTCTACAACTATTTCGATTATTCCATTATCCAACCAAAACTTAAACTCGTTGTCATAATCTTGCCATTTTCCTAACTTATCTAGCCTATTTGTTACACTAATCAATCTCTTCATAGCTACTTTTCTATTATCCCTAATGTTACATTTTTCTCGACCCATGGTAATCTTACTTCATAACGACCTTCATCGTTCGTCTTAATTGTCTCTAAAAAATGGTTCAGCACTTGCTTTTCATGCTCTCTTTTTTCGAGCGTTTTAATGGGATCCGTAATACCTATAGCTTCCAATTCCCATAAATTCGACATTGACGTTAAATTTTTCAAACTTAAACAACTATTTTGATAACATAAAAAATTTCCTTCACCCTCACCTATAATTGTCCAACCTAACGCTGTCTCTATACAACTCAATCCATTGAATCTAACTATCCTACCAGTAAGAATCCTACCAATCACATCCGCCCCTAATATTATTCCAATCTCATCTGAAATAACATCTGTTTTGTAAGTATCTGATAAAATTATTCCTTTCTCACTTAATATGCCTAATAAAGTCTCGTCTAGAACTTTGTTAATAGAATTACAAATTTTATTTTGTGTAAATAACATTACCTCAACTATCTCTGAAGTCTCCTCCAAACCAAATAAATTGACTCTATGTTTACTATGATTTTGCTGCGTAACGACACCTCCAAATAACCCATGGTTCAGCACACACTTACCCTCATTTTTAAGACACATTTTCTTAGCAATATCTGACTTTATGTATGATTTTGATGAACCGGAATCTAAAATTGTTCTTACTCTAAGTTGTTTCGTTTTATCCTGTGGATTAACTACATTAATAATTAGCGTTTGTATGTAAACATCATTCTCACTTTGACATCTAATAGTATTATCAATTTTAGACAATACACTCAATTCTACCTTAGTATTATTGTCCTTCTTAACATCAGTCTTCTTGTTATCACTGTTCTTGTGATAAGGTAAATCCGGACAAATAATTGTAAAATGTAATCTTTTACACAATAAACATTTAGGGGGAGCCCTACAATCTTTAGCTGAATGAAATTTTTTCAGACAACTAAAGCAACATCTATTTTTGGACAGTATCTCTCTCTTTTCTTTCAATGTCATATTACCAGCCCTACTACAATCTTGACTCGCGTGACTCTTTCCACAAAAAATACAGATAATTTGTTTATTGTTATTAAATTTTAAATTTTGATTTCCATTGAACATGCTTTGTTTATTAGACGTATTTTGTTTGTTACTGTTAATTAATGAATGGGCTGTCGCTACTTCCTGCGAAGTAGTTACCTCTAACTCTGAGTGAAATTTACTCAAGCTTTCTTGAGCACACTTCACTCTTATTTCACTCTCGACTTCCCCGCGTAAAAATGACAAAAACGCATCAAGATTATTCTTATTACTATTGGAGTCACCAGCAACTTTATTTTTATGCCTTTCCCACTCTATTAAAATATTTGTTGGAACACTCGACTCCAACATTGGCAATAATAAAGCTGCATAGCTATCCTTGGTCATATTAAGGATTTCTAAAGCATTGATTTGCTGTGATATAGCATCATATAACTGTGAGAGACTCATTTTATTTTTATTCACAGCTTGATCTAATTTTTCTAACCTGTCTACCTTGTTTTGTAATACTATTTCTGAAACATTTAGTTTTTCTCCAGCATTCTTCTTTTTTCAATAATATTATCGATAAATTTTCTTAAAATGTTTCGCTCTTTCTTCAAAATATCTAAAGTTTCCATTATTTGGACTTAGGAGTTAAATAATATTATATAAATAATTATCTTACTCGATTTGACTTCAAAAAATTAACTTTCAAATTAACTTATTTAAATTAATTTCAATTCAATAAACTTTCAGATTCTTCCTAACGGTCGCCATATGTTGCGAATCGATCCAATAAAATAAAAACTCTTTGACTTCTATGAACCGACTGACTTTATTTGTCACATTTTGACACAAAATCAATTATTAAAATTAATAAATAAATAATCTTGATGCCATTTCTCAACATGGGGGATATGACAATAAGTTGATTTATTTAAATATGTTTAATATTTAAGGCAACATTTTTATGTTTTAGTTGAATTGTATGCTCCTTTAAAAAGAAATAGACTCTTTACCATGATTTTCCATTGATATAAGTCAGGTTGTATGAAAAATTCCATAGTAAAGGATAGGGTGTATAGAAAATGATTTGTGATGGGAACTCAAAAACCTCCCTATGAGGTTGCCTACAGGTTACCTTTGTTTAGCTGTCTACTAAAGAGTATGTTTGTTAAAATGTTACAGATAGTGTCTGTCTCGTATGTTATCTCTCTAATGGTCATGTCATGGCCTACAGTCTCCCCAGTCTTAGACCACTAATAGACATAGATTTTTTACCGCTTGCAGATTTAAGGTAACATTTTTATTCAGTTCTTTACTTTTCACACTTTAATTTTTTTGTATATTAACTTAACTCTTTTTATTTTATTATCCTCAAAATATTATAAAGTCGTTTTTAAGTAAACCCCTATGAAGATAAAAAATTAACGGCATGGCCAAATCACTATTGAGCACAGAAGCATGACATTTTTTTCAGTGCCACTACAATTTTTTCATTATTATTTAGGGACTTATTCACAGATCTATTTATTTATTTTTTATTTTAATCTTTGCAACTATTTGCACTCCAGGCTTATTTTATTTACTTCTTGTAGTATCTATTTTATAAATACATTTTTATCCTTATAACAAGAAAGCTTATACATTTTAATATTAAGGAAAATCTTAACAACTTATAATTAAGAAAGATTACGTTTAATATGCACTCAAATTTTTAATTTTTCTTGGTACAAATAAAAACTTATTAATGTTATACCTGTGGTTTATTGATTAGTTCAATTTTTTTCATTAAGGCTTACTGTAAATAAGCTATTAATAAGTGATCAGTAATTTAATCATGATGGTGTTTTTATTTGCAGAGTGTTTAAATACTTCTTAGTTTATTTCTTTAGAACAGATGCTATTTTCATCAAAATAATTTGAAAAATACTTATTATAAGTTTTCTAGTGGAATTATATTTTATTTATTTTTAAGTTCTGTTTTATTCAAGTTTGTAATCCATAATGGTTTAAATATCAAATATTATGATCACGTTTATAATTATAAACATATCTTTGCACCCCTAAAATATTAGAGTAAAAGGGGTATACTTCTAATAATAAAATTATAAAAATATTTCAAGCTGATTTAGCTATTCAGTCTTCTTAGACTCTCTCAGTTAATTTAAGATTTTTTGTGGTTTTTGTAAATCTGGTATTGTGATATTAAGTCAATTTCCGTCAAAACGTTAGCTTTCTCACTTAAAGTTACGATTACTTAAATTTGCTTATTGTTCATACAATAAGCATCAATCATCATATTATTCAATTATTTATCTTGAGGATATCATTTTGGAACAAAATATGATCAATTCATATAAAAAATTTCTTTAACATAAATATTAATTAAGAGGCTCCAGTACAAAATAATTTGTATTCATTTATTATCTTTTTACTTTTAAAAGCATGATATTGTCATATTCATATTAGAGATGGGATTTATCGTTATGTTATTTTCCTTGAGACAAATATTGGTGCATTTTCATGGTGTAATGTTTGAAATGGCTTATTTAGGAATTAGTTCAAAATGAAATGGCAGAGCATCAAAAATTTGGTATTTTGAAAATTAAGTTTATTTTTAGCCCCTTTTGAATTGTTTTGATATTTATGTAGTGTAATTAGGTATGTTAGCTCTAATCCATTATCAATTTTGACAACAACACTATGTTTATGAGAGGCCAGCTCAACAAATTTTAGGACATTTGTTTAAAGTTTTATTTGATAAGTCCTTTAACTAGGACTACCTCTTTTTCTTGTTTGACATAAAACTATTTAGCCTTTTCCATTTCCATAGTCCAAGTTTTCGTTGTTTAAAAATGTATTTGCTTAGTAGTAATTAAGCAAACAGAAAGAAATAACTACAGAACGACTAACAAGCCCTTTTGTGCCCTTTTTCTTCCTTTTGTAATTGAAACTCTTAATTAGCCCTAATTTAAATCTTTAATTACATTTGGGGCCTGATACATCTTTCTTATTTAAATATGAAGATTTAGGTCTTCCGGAGGTGACCACGTCAAAATAGATAAAGAATCCAACATTTGGCTTCCACTCTGGGAGGCATCTTGAGGAATGTAGGACATCAGAGATAAAACCACAATGCTCTACACAACTGAACTGTTCAGTTTTGTAGAGTATTGTGTTTTTTTCTATGACATCCTACATCCCTGAAGATGCCGCCCAGAGTGGAAGCCAAATGTTGGATTCTTTATCTACTTTGACGTGGTCACCACCGTAAGACCTAAATCTTCATAACACTAACCGTGGAAGCCTACGCAGTTTATTATTTAAATATGTTATTACTTTCATTTTGAATTTGTATTACCTTCTACTTAAGGTTTTTAGGAAAAGTATTGTTTACACAAAAGTATATGCTCTTATTTCCGAGGGCAAACTAAGTGGAATGTGCCCGTTTGTTGGTTTCATATACTTCTGTACCATAAGCTGTACAGCTTTTTCCTTTCTTTATTTTCCTTGCAGTATTTTGCTTCATGAAATCAGTCTTTTAGCGAAAATGAGCTTATGAGGTTGGAAACTGATTGAGCTTGGATAAAAATGAAACTTGGTTCAAATATCAACCTCATTATTAGTGTTGACACATAATTTAGTGTGGCTTCATTAACTCACAATAATGACTGAGCAATTTATTATCAGCACTTTATTCATTAACTCATATATGAAGATAACAATTTATTATCAGCATTAGTTACAGTTTTATTGATTAACATTTATCAATAAAAATCATGTTTTTTAACTAATACTTTTGAAAATTCACTTATCTTTTCAATAGATAAAAAACCATTTTTTTTAAAAAAAGCTTGTTTTAATTATACTTGGTCTAATATCACATTAAAATACAATAAATCTATGATTTATTGTAATATTAGACCAAGTCTAAGTGAAACAAGTTTTTTTTTTAAAAAAAATATTGTGTTTTATTTATTATATTAAATACAATGTAATATTTTGTGCGATTATCACAAAATCTCGGTCAAAACAACAAACTTTGAAATTCACTTAGATCATGGCATTATGCCACTTGTATAAACTAGTAATTTGAAAAACTGATAATGGACAACCACCCTGTGGCTGCCAAGTGGCCTCCAGGGCCAAGAGGTCGAAGGCCTCTTGTTTTAATTTTTAAATACAGTTTATCTTTTGTATTGTATTTATTACAAATGACATTATACTTACTACATTTCTGTATTTCCTAATAGTATTCTTATAATATTAATTCTTACAAGTTAAATAGCGTACATAGAATCAATTTAATTTCACCTCTCCAAACTTAGTAAATATGATGAAGCATTCTACCATATCTAATTTATAATAAACACCTGTTTTCATTTTGATCTTTGAATTTATTAATTAACTCCTACTGACTAACTTTATTGCATTTCATGTTTATACTTTTTTATGACTAGCGAATGATGTTATTATTTTTATTACAATTATAAAATAAAATAACTTTTTTGTTTAATTTGATAAGCTGCGCAGCATTAGTCAGAATTTGTTCTATTTTGCAAATTTACTCTGTGCTTTTTTTTAAAAAAATCGATTTGTTTTTAAAATTAAATTTGAATTGCAAAAATATAAATGAGAGGCTTTTTAATTAAAATTAATTAATGCTAGCCAAGTAATTTTTGTATCTGACAAATATAGTAGTAAACAAATTGCTACATTGAATGGCTGAGGAATTGAGCTTTATTATTAAGATTTTATTATTTAAACTAAATTGTCATAACTGCTCTTACTAGCAACTTGCTGAAATCATTATAGAATTTATTTCAAAATTTTGGCATGATGACATGAATGTTCTATTTAATATTAATTTATATTGATTATTAATATGTTAATTGTTTGAATTATAAAATGTTAACTTATTTAGTTATCCCTAAATAATAGTTTTTTGATCCCTAACGCAGCAAATTATTTATCAGCAAATTATTTATCAGCAATTATTTATCATTCAGCTGCAGCTAACAAGCCTTTATTTCATTGTTTATTTATATTAAGCTGAAGTTTAAGCAGCCAAATAGGCAATAAAAAGCCTAGTTCACAGCAGCCTAAATTGTCAGAGTAAAGCCAGTGACACTACAACACTTAGGACACCTTGCCATTCATTTAATTATTTTATGGTTTTAATTACTCTCTAGTTAAATTTTGTTTGAACCCTTTACATTTAGATAAAAAATCACTTATAAAAAGTTAACCTTAGCTTTTTAGACGTCATAACAGGGTATTTTTTACTATTTCAACACAGATAATTTTTATAAAACTGCTGTCAGAACAATTAAATTTGCTCTATTTCTAGTTTATGTGATGAAATGTGTATTTAAATTAGAGGTAATTCTAAACAAATTTCAGGTATTTTAAATGATTCCACTATTAAATTTACGCTAATAATAATCTTTTAAGACGATATATTATTAACATTTAAATAATTTCGTTCAATTTATGGATAAATAATATTAATCATCTATTTATTAAAACATGTTTTTGTAATTTCGCCAAATCACTGTAAGAATGTTAACAAAGAAGGTAATTTCTGATATCTTCATCAGGATATAGTTTAAGGTTCTACCGAACCTCTAACTAACAAAACAAACTTTTATTGTTTAAAGATCATTTAAAGATTTGTGACTAATGGAAATTTGAAATTTAAATTTTCAAATTATTTTTTTCTTATTTATATTAAATATTTATTTTTATTCAAATTAGTAAATTCTTTTAAGTCATTGCTTTACTTCTACAAGCTGTAGATTATTATTAAAATTCCTTAAAACCCTCTCTTTTAGGTTCATTATCTATTCATTTTATTATACCTAATAAAAATAAAACAAGAAGAAACAAATTGTTAATAATAGAAAGAAAAAAGAAGATATTGATGTGTTATTATTTGTGGGTTGTTAGCTTTCAGACACGCAAACCCGGCATTGTTGACCCAATGTTGTCTATATGGGGTCAGCAGATGTTTGTCAATGAGGATACTGATCAGTAAGTGGGCCACAACCAATATACAATTTATTTATAAATAGCATACACGTGCTCCATTATTAAATTTATATGATTGTAGCATTGAAATATATATATTTTTTAAGTTTTGTTATACATAATTTTATAGTTTGACATTTATTTTTTATACTGTACATATAACATGGTTTTCCCCTTAAATAAAGGAGTCTTCAATAGAATACCATAGTTTACAGAATTAATGTATTATGAATTCTTGTTAAAATAGTTAGTTAGAATTTATATTATTTTTTATAATACCAGTGACCTGTTATCAATATTTTGAGTGTATAAGCAATTACGTAATGACGCCTAAAAATATCTAATTTATTTGAGATACCTCATAGGAATCACTTCAGGCAGACGCTAATTGTAGTGCTCTAAGCAGGACATTATTTTTTATTAAACTGAGAACACTTTTCTGGTTGCGAACTCTAGATTTTGAAGTCTTAAGTCATCATAGACTCCAAAAGCAAAACTGTTAAAATAATACGTTTAAAGAATATTTGATACTGGAAGTCTCTCACAGGTCTAGTCATGCTTCTGATGAACATAATGTTCTGAATATAATGTTAACATTTACTTAATTTTATCAAGTAAAAAACAAATTTGACTATTTTATTTTTTTAACTGACCAAAAAAAAAAAACAACCAAGTTTACTGTTCTATTATTAAATAAAATTATAATATAAAATATTTATAAAAAATAATATTTGTTTAATATATTTTTTACACAACATTTAGGAAATATTCACAATTGAGAGAAGTAACTGATATTACTTGTCTTGTTAGTTTTAGCTTACTTTTCCCTCTCAAAGTTTCTTTACTAAAATTATCTTACAATGAAATTTCCTTTTATTATTATAATGATTTTTAATCCTGGTTTTGATTTTTCTCTGCGTTACTCAGTTATAACATTATTTATTATGTAAATAATAATTGAATTCATTTAGTTTATTTAGTGTGAAACCAAAATTCATAATTTCTCTTAATAATGTGTTCAAAATACAATACAATTGCAGACTCCTTTATTAATATTTTTAATGAAATACGGCTGATAATACGAGCTTGAACTTGTCGTCTTTTTATACAAACAAGGTTTTGTTTTCATTTTTAATTATCATTTATTTTAATTTTTTTGTTGGTATTTTTTATTTATTTTTAACTGTGGATTGTGGTTGAATTAAAACAAACTACAAATGAATTTTGCTCTTGGATTTTTTTGATGTTTTGATATTTTTTATTAATAAAATATAATGTAAATATAAATATTAATTTTTACCTATATTATACGCATTTAAAAAAGTTTTGCCATCAATGTTTTTTTTTTAAATTTTAATCTACTGACTTAAATCTTTTAAATCATATCATGCAACCCATTATAAAATTGTTTGTGTTATTTTGGAATATAAAAAAGGAAAGTGGATAAAACTACCAAAAACATTGTTCAACTATGCACGTGTATGCTTCAATGTACAAAATAGACATGATTAAAAAAATAAAGAAAAACAATTCACACATACAGTTCTTTTGATATAAAAACTGACAGCTTAACAAGTTTATTTTCTGCTTGCCTATTTTCTTTTTGCACTAACCTGTTTTTATTTTACTTCCTTTTATTTGTTTTGTTACTAACCGAATTTGTTGCCTTCTTTATTTATTTTATTGCTATACTTTAAGATTTGATTTTAAGTTTTTGATTGTTATTATTATCTTGATGTCTCCATTTAATTTCTTTTGTAAAAAAGAGTAAAGTTTTGTTAATGTGGTCGATTTTGGTCTGCTTAAATTGAATGTAAATTAATTGTATAATTTTTTTTTGGTAAGTTAGTATGATATTACAAAATGAATGGTTTTTTGGATGTTTTCTAGATTAGTCTAGATGTATATTTAAATGAAAATGGTAATAACAGATAATGTAATAAACATTTTTTAAAATGGGTTAAAAAATTATTCATAATAAATAATTAAAAATTAAAATATTTAAAAAAAAAAATACAATTAATAGTTCATTGCTACTTTTTGCAAATTTTCTTTTAACATTTTTTAAAAATTATAACTAATAGGTGTGATTTTGTTGGTAAAAATGTTATTTGTCAGTTTTGCAAGGAATCACTTTGCAATAAAACTTGATGTCTCCATTACTTTTTGATTTAATTAATCCAATTTATTTCGGCTGTCTTTACACCCACCAGATTCACAGCTGGTGAAGTGTCGGAGCTGAGGATCGTAGAGACTGATGCTAATGCCCCAGTCAACTGTGGGGTAAGCATCTATGTTAAAGGATCTATGATTTGTTTACTTTTATATTATTGAAGCAGCTCTAACCACTAATGGTTTATTAATATAAACTATTCTTTTTAATATTTATTTGAGATATTGAACACCATTGAAAATTACTTTTTATGATCCAGCCATACTGTATCAGGAGCTATTTAAATACAACTTTACAGCATAATCTCAACATTCTATTCCAGGATATGTTATTACCTCTCTGTAAAATAAAATGTTGGTCCTACGTTTATTTATTTCCTTTAGCTAATCATTCTGTAATATCTAATATTTTATGTTGATAGTTTTATTTGTATCATGGTAATGTTTTACTCCCTCATATTTAAATTTTTATCATAATCGCAACTCTGAACTAACTTAAAGGTAAAATTTATTCATAATAATGTAATTTTAGTGATATTTACTGCTATTAAGTAAAACTTATTTTAAAAGAAATCTTCTAAACCTTTAAAATAAAAATCATGTATTACCCATAATTTTGAACAGATTTTCCAAGTATATAAGAAATATCAAATTATTTACATGTGGATAAAAGATAATTTTAATTATAAAAAAAATTTGTTTTGTTTTTCATACTCCTTTTAAGTTGTTGGTATTCTTTTTTCTGTCATATTTTACTATGCCATCAATTTTAAATATTTTTTGAAAGCTACATAGTAAATAAATACTTTTAATATTGTTGATTCTAGTAGATTAGCCAACCGTGAGAGAGCAATTATTTGAAGCACAACTGCACTATAAGCAATTAAAATATTCATTTAATTAAAATATTATAAATATGATTTTAAAATTAATACAATCGTTAAATATTCACTTCTAATTATATGTTTTTAGATTCTCACTCAGTGAAAGTTTTCAGTTTCATAGATATAGAGTTAGATGTTTTCAATTTTTTGTTATTAAGTTGAATAATTTAAATTAATTAGTAAATGTAAGAGAATAAGTATTTGCACATTAAAATGCAGGTTTAGTTTGATATAACGAGAAAATAGGTTTCTATAGAGCACTTGAAATGTTATACTACAAATATTGTTTTACGCTAGTAAAGTTATTTTTAGTAAGATTTTTTTTAAATATGTGTACTTAAATGTTATATTATATTTCTTGTTAGGAGATAAGAGCACTTAATTCCATATTTATTTATTGCATTTTATTTTTCTTTATTTATACAATATAAATCTGCATGCCTGGAGAAATTTTGCACTAAAATCCGAAAGTATGTGTTCATACTTAAAATTTGAAACTTGGCATAAAAATTAATTTTCAAATCTAATTTTGCTATCCAGAAAATAATTTCTCTATGGAAAAATAATGCAAAAATTCAGCAATAGTTTAATTATTATAGAATGGCATGTAAAAATGTTAGAGATTGGTAAAATATTCAGTTAATTAGAAAATTAGCATAAGTACATTCCTTTACATAATAAAAAAGTGAGCTCTGCGTACTCAGTACTTGCTAGCCATATACTGTAATTAAGATTGGCTTTTTTTCTAAATATTACAGCTGCCATATTGAATTTTCAGACATTTTTCCCCCCAAACTTGCATTTAATTATCTAAATAACATCACTAATTTTATTATGTCTAATATTATTTCTTAGCTATGTATAGAAACAAAGTTAGAATTTTTATTTAAATCCCCTAATGAACCTCTATAGCGTACATACTATTGCTATACCTATATTCCATTTTAGAGGAAAAAATTGTATTTTTGTCTAACTTTTGCCATTTATTTTATGTACACTAATTCTTAGACCCTAACAATATTGATACTGTTGAAAAGCATATAAAGTAGGTTACATTTTTTGTAATAACTTTACTTGTAATGATTTATAGGCTGCCAAAAATGAAATGAAGTTTAATTTTTTTCTATTACCTCTACAGCCATAAATATGGCTAGGAGAAAAAATTTGCAGATATAACGAAGACAAATAATTAGAGCCCATTCTAATATCTCAAAAAATATTTGATACTTGGACCCCTGAAGTTCGGACCTAAAATCCCAGATGGTGGCGCTAATGAAAATGGAAGGATCTAATTCTGAGACAGTTTTTCATGCTAGGGGTATTCAAAAAGAATGGCTGTATTAAAAATTCATTTTTTAACCTCTTTTGAACACATCAAAAAATTGACTTTTCCAACTCTAAACTGTACTGTAAACTGTACCTCTACCCAAATGTAGCGATACTGAAACACCAAATGATAATTCTCTAACTATTACTCTGGCTCAAAAATTAGAATGTGTCATCGCCAACTTGTTTTTGCCATTTAAATTTCAAGATGGTGGCCTGGTGGCATATGACATTTTTTTCTATAATGGTACAAAAATGGAAACTAACGGAAGTTGTCTAAGCCAAGATATGATTTTTTGCATTAGGTCTTAGATGTTTACCTGTCCATACTATAATTTTAAATAACTTCAAGTGCTATTTCTAATGAACATTTACTTAAAGAGATTTATTTATGCGCTTTCAATCAAAATTAAAAAATCATGAACTAGACCTTTTAAGGCTGGAAGGAATTAATAATGAATTTTGTTCCCTTCAACAGCATAAGAAAACAGAGGGTAACTACCTTACAATATCCATGAGTATTTTAACAAAGATAACATAAATTATAATAATCAAGTGCTTTTATCTCTTTATTTGTTTATTTGATGTATGTTTCATACTTATGTTTGTTTAATGTTTGACTCCTCCTCTTCTATGTTTCAAAGCCATTAAATCAACATATACATATTAAGAAATTTCAGCAGCATTCAAGAAAAATAGGCTTTTAAAAACTCAAACGTATACTTCTCCGGATTTTTTTTAAATTACCATTATTACCAGTATTACAACCTTTTTTTGTAAAAACTGAAAAATGCATGCTTGCATGAACTATTGCCACTTCTTTCATAAAGTAATAAAAATGTCAAAAGAAATCCAAATAAGTTATCATGAGTGATTGTAAAATTTTTTAACTAATGCATTATTTTAAAGTCTCCCTCACAGCTCAGACCATGCCTTCATTGAGTCGTAGTCTATAAATAATTATTCATTTGTCAAAATTGCAATTTCTCTAAAGTATATTTTAAAGGTTGATTTGCCATTGTTTGATTTGTTTTGGGGGATTGTTGTTGATTGTTTGAAGTTGGGTTCATGTTACGTTTCCAAATGTCAATTTTTTAATAATCTGCAGGGAACCCACTTACAAAAACATATTGGTATATTTTACGATGCCATGAATCACCTCCAAAATTAGAAACTGTTTGCTTTTCTTGTTAATGTACGGACTGTTTACGAATTGGAATAATTCTAAATTATTATAAACTGTTATTATCATATCCCACTAAATATAATTTGAATGATAATCAGTAGTAATCAAATCTTTTTTTTTTAATTTGTATCCTCTAACTATTTTCGAGTTTATATGTGTTGAAAAATTATAATCACTCAGATATGCACTTTTTTATGGTAAAATTAATTGACTTTGATGCAGGAATTGAACATTGATTAAGTTTTTTTTATTAAAATATAAATTTGTTACACATCCTCAAAGCTGTAAATTAATGAATAAATGCAAATTTTGTTTTTTATTTATTTAAAAAAATACAATTTGGAATAATTCTTAATTATGATAGAGTAGGAAGTTAGGGGTTTCAAGACTTTAAAAAGACAGTGAGTTTGTAGGTATAATTCATTAATTGCTTACATACCAAAGAGACTTATTCTATAGAGAGGATACAAGGGCTTTTATCATTGCCTGGGTAACTTGGTACCATAACTCTATGTAGGTGGTCTCATTTTTTCATTTCAATTTCACTTAAATATTACTTTATTTTTCAACTATTTTGTCTTAGATTAAATTAAAATAAGTTGTAATTATCATCTATCACATATATTCTTTATCTGTGTTGTGTAAAGTGATTTAATGTGACATCACTGAAACATGCCATTTATGGATGAGCATTAGGAGCAAATATGTATTTTAACACAATGCAGCATTTGAAACGCACGTTGTTTGGAACTTTAAACATAGTAAAATCCCTAATTTGGTTAAAATTATTTTGCAGACTAAGCATGAAAATATAAGGATTCTTTTGAAAAAGAATTATTCAGAATTTTCATTTTCACTGTGGGACTCATCTTCTGGAAGACTTTACCCCCTAAAATATCACAACAAACAGTATATTTTAAATTTAACATGTTCCTGCATTTTAAGTTTAATTTTACCACAATAACACTATTTTATGTCTCCTATAAATCAAGGATTACTTCCACTTGATGTTTTTGTTTCAAAATGTCTCATCACATTCCCTTTTCAAACTGCACCTCTATATTCTCCTCTTCTCTTTTTGTGCAATTTTTGACTAAGTACAAAAAATATATATAAACTAAAAATTAATTTATCAATTTGAAATGAACATACATAAAAAACATAACACAAAATGGCCCCATTTAAAAATTATGTTTTTATTAAATATTTATTGATTTTTTTTTATAATTTGCTACAGTTATAAGGTTATGGTAATTTTTTTAAATTTAATTTTTATATATTTGTAAATATTTTATTTACTTGCATAATGCATATATTTTTTTTTTAAAAAAAGGTCATAGATTGGAATGTTTGTGCCTTCTCTTTTGTTCTCATACTAATATGATGAAGTTTATTTTACAGGATAGCCAGAACGTTTTGCTTTAGTAATCGAGGCCATGGTTTATATTTAGCTTCTCCTTCTGAGATTCAAATGTTTACAGTTTCTTCAGAATTTTGGTAAGTTTAGCTTTTATACTACCAACTGATACTACCAAAGGTTTAATTTATGTTTTAACTATACAATACACAGTTGCCAATGTCATATTTGCTCTGCTCTTTTGACAAAGGGCTTAATACTTTTTAAATTATGGTTCACAATAAAGAAATGTAATTTATTTCTTAAATTCACTAAAATTAATTTGCATGGAGTTTTATTTGTCTTTATAGATCATGATTTAAGTAAAATATTAAATTTTTTATTGACACGTAATTATATATTATCTCTATTTTGTTTCCCTGTCTTCAAAATAAGGGGGAAGTTTTCTTGACCTATTTTTCCTTGTAGGGCCAATATTTAAACAACTAAACACTCCAAAAATAAAATTAATACATCTACACATTTTTAATTATTTAAAAAATATTAGCTTAGTGTCATATAAGGTCTTAAAGATTACCAGGTGTTATGATTCTTGACATTTAGACATGTGCACTTTATATATTTTTAATCTGTTTCTTTTATTAACGAAGTGCTTGATAATCATTTTTATTCAGCTCAAGTCTGACTGAAATGGTAGGAGAGCTGTTCCTTCCCCATGACATGCCAGAACCTCCTAAAGAAAGTTTCTTCAAAGGACTGTTTGGAGGAGGTGCTAGATCCTTGGACAGAGAAGAATTATGTAAGTTATTCACAATTATAGAGAAATAAAATTAAAGAGACATTTTATAACATATTTTCATGTATTGGTAATGTATTTCTTTTATTGTTTTAAAGAAAAATATTCATAAATCTAATTACTTTTTGTTCTATACCCAATTTCATTTCTTTGGTAATTTGTCACACTATGAATTTGTGTACAGTTGGGGAGGCTAGTAGTGGTAAAGGTTCAAGAACTGTTGCCAAACATATACCTGGTACCTTAGCGGCATTGGATGCTAATAGTCAGAGAGCTACCAGTGAGATTTCCAGAGCCCATATGCTTGCCGTAGAGAGAGGTCAAAAACTCAATCAACTCGAAGAAAGAACAGAGCGAATGATGAATGAAGCCGAATCCTTCTCATCAAATGCTCATAGTCTCATGCTCAAATACAAGGACAAGAAGTGGTACCAACTATGAGTTGCCTGTAATTTTTATTTATTTTTATTTTATTTTTATTAAAGAATTTTGGAAGAAAAATATTATAAATATAAAAAAGCTTTCAGCTTATCACTGAATATAGTTTTCTATTTCTCGTATTTAACTAGTTTTTTGAGGGAGAAAAAAAGTTAAAATAATGTTGAAATTTTTTTGATGAAAAAAATGTGTAAATATTAAATATTATTGGCTGAAAAAATGCCTTGGAAATAAATGAATAAAAGTATTATATTTCGTAGATGGTACCTGTCAACCAAGTCAGTTTTATAGTAGATTTTAAATAAGATAATTTTTTTGATAAAGAAATGGTTGAATTAAAATTGTGCTTAAAATTGTAAAGAACTCTTGTTTGTATGAGCTGCTGGTCACTCGCACACTTTTTTAATCTCGTATGGGATAAAATACATTTAGTAACAAATAAACTTTTTGTAGATTTAATCAATAGTTAGGTAACAGTGAACTTCAGTTACCTTAACTTTTAGAGAACTGTTGTTTTTCTTTACTGCAAGCTAATCAATGGTAATCTTATCCTATTATAGTATGGCACATTGCTTCCCAATCCATGTTATAGAGGCTAGAATACTCAATATCTTAATACTACAATAGGATAAGATTAAAACAATTCTGTCCAAATATAAATATCTCCGACTAATCAAAATACATATATAAAATCAAATTACTGCTTCAGCATATACAGTCTGAACTAAAGCCATCTATATTTTGGGCACCAAAAAATCAAAGTAGGCTTTAAATTGTGATAATAATTACAAATGAAGTGGTGCCTTGAAAGTATGTCTAGCTTAATGTTTTACTTTCAACCCCCCTTTGTGCTATAATACATCTTACCAGCTTTTCAATTTCACAAGTTGTATGGAATATTTTTACTTTTCCTCATAAGTATATAGGAAAATTATTGTGTTTGCAAAAAAAATCCAAAACCAAGATTTCACCTGAATTATCGTTTTAGGTGTTTTTCACAAAGTTGTCGAAGTATCACCCCGTGTATTTATGCCAGAGAGTTGAAACTTAGTTCAAAAATCAATCTTCAAGTCCAGTTGTGCCGTCTGAAAAATAATTATTTTATAACGTCATTAACCTACAATACTGACTCAGCAAAAATGTTGAAAATTCATTTATCGCAGAAAAATTTGTTGATGGGTTTGAAATTTGGCATGCATTTAGTCCAATGTGCTAAGGTTCATCATATTATCAGCATCAGTTCAATTTTTATTGAGTGACTTGTAAAGGGGGTTTTAAATTGCTAACAATGAATAAATAATGCAATTGAGTTAAAATTCGATGCTAGTATTTTCCTTTACTTAATAAATAAGTATTCTACATTTAATTTTAATGCAGCAGGTATATATACGGTTCTTGTTGGATCATAAAAGTTAAGCAGCATTAAGTAAGGTCAGTAACTGTAAAGGAGACCACTGGCAAAAATGAATGTATTAACTGTCTCAGGACAAGCGAAGGAAGTCCGATGTAGAGAGGATGAGCTTAGCAAATCAGATTTTTTAACGTTAAGTTATATTGTTGTGAATGCTATGGTCATTCTTAATTGTAATAAAGGAACGTATAAATGTTAGATCTGTATATTTATTGATCAAATTTAAATACAGATCTTATTTATAATTTATTTATACTTGTATAAATAATAAAATATTACTGTTGTGACTAGTTGCTTAATACAAACAGGTAAATAGATATATATATATATATATTTGGATCATATTGACAATGATTATATTTTATATAATGTAGAAGCTCCGGCTGTTCAATTTTGCTAAATAATAATAAAACCATGTGTATAAATCAATAAATGAATAAAATTGTGGCCTGGTCATAGAGACACACATTACTGTTTTAATATAATTTATTTCTCGGTCCTCCTTAATTTAGAATTAATCAAAAAAAGGCATTCATGAATTAAATCTGTTTAAAACAAATCAATGCACGTTTTTTTTAATCTTTGAATGATGGAATTTTTTCTATTAAAAGGTTAAATTGAATGAAAAAAATATCTGGACAAAAAACAGATGTACTGTTTATACCCAACTGGTTATATCCTCTCTTTCAATATATGCTTTGTACAGAGTTTTTTCACTAGTTTTTTTATGCCTTGCCATTTAATGCTTTTATTTTAAATTATAAATATTGTTTATAATTAAATTAATGTTTTGATTACAGTTTATTTGTAAAGTTGTTCAATTTTTCCCTCAGTCTTATTAAAATCATCGTTATTAAATTCAATTTATATGATGATTTAAAATTTATGTGCAAGGATGTATTTATATACTGAATGTGAATTAATACTCCATCATACTTTTTTTAAACACCTTATTTATTGAATGAGTGGAAAATATTAAATATATCTGTTTCCAGAGCTAGTTATAAAATAAGGGCAAACATAATCATCTTCAAGTAAAATCTATTAGAAATCCTTTTAGTGTGAAAAAAGTTTTCTAGCTTTGCCATTATCTTTTTATTAAATTAAACTAATTTACTGAATTTAATTATTTGTAAATAGTTGTTACAAGACAAGATATGAACAAACTGATTCTAAAATCATTAAATAAAACAGTCTCTCCACTAATAATTTATATTTAACACTGCCAGCTTAACATCTTGTCATTAACGCCTAGGAGTAGTGAAGAAATGAGTAAGAGGTAAGTTGCTGCTTTGCCTTGAGGTTTGTGGCTGCCAGTCCTTTTTATCAGCTGCAACAAAAATTGACTGCTGTCTCCTTACTATATTCTTTACTGCTCCCATGCATTAATGATAATATGTTACGTTAGATGTCTAATGTAAATAATTACTGGATTTTAAACAAATTAAAAACTGCTTTATTTTACTTTGAAACAGCGCAATTCATAATTTACTTAATTCTATTTTATTTATTCTATTCTAATTTACTAAATTTAATTAATTTACTTAGTTCAGAAACAACTGGAATTAAGTATTTATGGAACACTATATGTTTAGCTAGGGGTTATCTAAAGGTGGTTGAGAGCCAACTGGAGCCACCACCTTCATTAGATTATCCAAAGTTTAAATAACCAACAAATAAATTATTTTACAACATTTATTATCCTGTTTCTCCTTAGAAACTTGTTCTTTAAATTTCTTATCTCTAAAGTGTATCTCTTATCTGTTAACGTTTTATGGTTTTAAAACTATTATATCACTTCTCAGTTACTTTGTAATTTTCAAACATGCTTTATTTTTAAGACTTAATTTAAATTTAACTTACTTAAAACTATGAAAGAGAACAAATCTTATTGAACTTTTCGCAAAGTTACAATTTTTTTTGTAATATGATATAAAATATGCTTTCTATAGGGATTTCTTATGCAAGCTAATTATAAAGTAATTTATTTATTTTTTACTTGATAAAATCCACATATTTATTTACATATCACTTAGAAAATAAATGTTAATAATTTTCACTCATTCATTTGAATAAATTTCATTGTGGTATTTGTATACTCTTACATTCAAATAATTTTAAAATAAACCCAATTCTATTATACTATGAGAAATAATAGATAATTATAGTTAGCACTAGATTAAAAATATTTATAATAATATATATATTTTGTAAATTTTTCATACGTATAAATATATTAAGGCCTTTGCACCAGTTAAATTTCATTATGAAAAAGCACAATATGTCTGAGCTGATAAATAAAATTATTATAAAACTAGATTCAAAATATTATGTAATTAAAATTACATTAAATCAGAAATGCTTTAATACTTAATTATATTGAGAACTGTTGAGAACAAATTTATATATAAAACAATGAAATTAAAGATGCATCTAAAGACTTATCTGCAGGTACAGATTATGAAAACACTAAGAAGTGTTAATAGGTTAAACAAGATGAATAAAAAAATATATACCCACCTATATTATGCATTTTAAATATTTTATCTTACCCATCCATGTCGTATAGATTGTAAAAAAAGACTCCTTGTTTAGAACCCCACCTATTTGGAGCCATAGTTATTTACTTGGTTTTAGATTAAGAACATATAAGCATACTATGTCCGCTAATGCAAGTGAAACAAATCATGTTCTGACTAGTGCTAAGACCCTTGCTGGGACAGGCATTGCTTTTTAGCTAGTTGTTTTTATGACCCCTAAGTGGTTTTCTACTTTCTAAGTGCTTTCTTTTTACTTGCTAAGACTTTCTAAGTGCTTTTTCAAATTTGATTTGAAAAAGTTGTCTGTCTGAATCTGTGATCCAATGGTTTTTGTTGGTTCGTAAAAGTTAAGCAAGTCTGTGCGAGGTCAGTGCTTGGATGGGTGACCGCTGGGAATAAAAGTATTATTATTATTATACTGGTAAAATGTATATAATTTAATTATCAACAATTGTTGCAGTTTTTTCAAAACAGATGGTTAAAGTAGTATTGTCAAGATATAAAGGCAACACTGATATTTTCCTCTCAGTTCTAACTCTACCTGTTTTTTATTTGGATTTTCATTTTTTATTGAACACTCTCTACTTAAAACCATTATTTTCAATGAGAACCTGTTTAGGCCTTCCTCCCATGAAGAGTCTGAAATGTATAAATTATTGAAAAAACAATTCTGTAAAAAAATATAATTTGTCTTTTGTGATTGCATGAAACCAATTGAAGGATGTTTATCTATATGCAGCATTACCCCGTATAATTTTATGCATAAAGTATAGTAATTGAACGAATGTGAATGAATCTTTTAAAAAAGATATGCTATTTAATTATTTTTTCAATGAAATTACATTTTTTTTTTATTGATAATGTATGATATTTTTATAGACCTTATAAATGATCATACATATCAATATCTTTAGTTTAATTTTATTTGAAAAGATATATGTTTCTCAGTTTTAGCTCTTTAAATTTGTTTACATTACTAAGCAAGATTTTACACTCCACTTAAAATGTTTGTGCTTACATTGATTTTGAAAAGGTTTAACAAATATATTTTATAAGAATCAGTTTATATGAAAACCCTATTGTAAAGGATGGGGTGGTTTGAAAGTTTGTTTTTGTGACGGAAACTGAATGTCCTCCAGGCAATTTAATTGTCTATTTCTATTTTGAATCCCTGTTCTCTATTAAGTAACATATTGTTTTGTTCATCCTGTTTAATCATTGTATAATATATTACAAAATTGTTTAATTGCTACAAATAAATACATAATTAAAAATTGTTAGAAAAAATAAAAATTGTAAATATTTTCTAGATAAAATCAAGAAGTATGATCTTTGTATATAATTTGTTTATGAATCTGCTGTAATTACATTGTTACATTGTACATAGTAGAGGTAGCATCTATGTTTATATTTTTAAAATTGTACATTTAATTTTATCAATTTAATAAAAGTAATTAAACAAACAGTAAAAATATTTAAATGAAAGGCAGGTGCTGTTTTGTTCTGATTAAACTTTAAATAATTAAACCTTTTTTCCATTAAGAGGATCGCTTAGAAACCTATAATAATGAAATTAGATACTATTTTAAACAAATTTATTATTAATTAATTTTACATATTTTTAGTTTGGATTTTATAATTTTGACAATGCATTTGAATCTTATTATCTTCTTTGCTTTAAGAATTATTATAATTAAAAATTAGCTTTTGTTAGAATGTTTGACAAAAAAAGCTTAATTATATTTACAATACCAAATACAACCTCCTACTTGTGCTTATAAATTTGATTCTGTTATGACCTTAATATTTTTCCCCTTTCCAATATTTATTAGATGAAAAAGTAATGATTTGTATAATTCATTATTAAATATTATTTATTCCTTTTGTGGCATAGTAAAACAATAAATTTAATAAGGTTGTAAATACAAATAAAATATCTTTAGAAGAGGAGAGTGTTTGTGATCCAGGTTACTTCATTATACTGTAATTCCTCATTATCAGTTATATTAATTAATGTTAACAGTATTATCAAACTATTATAATATTTTTCCTTATGCTTAATTTCAAAATATAAAATATATTTTACGTATTTCTTTATAGCCACGTTTAAAAGATTGCCTTCTCATAAAAATTCTTTTTGGGTAATTTTGCTATCCTCTTAATATATAACATTTCTTAATAATAAATCTATTTAAAAATAAAGTAAAAATTGAATTAAGTAATAACTTTCTTGTATAAATTTCTTTGACATAGAGGTTAAATTTCTTGTCTTAAGCAAATTATTATTTTTTCTTTACTATAAAATTTATTTGTGTTAATTTAATTATATTTAAATTTATTTGTATTCACAAAAGTATTTGTTATCATAACTTTTCTTTTATTTTTTTTAATTGTATATTAATGACAATAAATATTTGTTTCGTGTTTATTTTTTACAGACAAAAAGGTCTAAAAATAAAAAAATCTGCTAAGCACAATAAATTATTGTAGAAAAAAAACAACTTTTATTGTTACCAAAATTGATAAATAATAATATTAATATTAATCTAGTCAAAAAAGCTTCTGCATGACTTTTTATAGTTACTAATGTAATGATATATCCAGGTTTTATTTCATTAGAGATTATGAGTTTATATGTTATGGAATTGTATTACTCGCTTTAGTTTTACTTTAAAGGCCAAATCAAAAGTATTGCCCTTTTTTAAATTTTAAACTGCTTGATATAAATTAATTAAATATGAGGTCCTTTTTTGTGTCACCTTGCACATTAGGTGTCTAACCAATTATGATCACAAAAATAAGAGAAAAATGAATTGAAGGACATTTTGATTTTATATACCTATTTTTAATTTTTACTTACTGTTCAACTATGTTGAATAGTTTCGTTAAACAAGCTATTAGTCCAAAAATCAAACCTAATAAGTCTAAGACCCATTTTATTTTAAACCAAATTCTGTTTATGTTATAAAATAAATGTCAGCCTTTCCAGATAATTATAAATATTAAAGTTGAGGAAAAACAGGAAATAAAATGAACCATGACAATTTTATTAAAATATTGTTTATCTTAAACAATTTTTTCTCATTTGCTAACATAAGAATGTCAGCAAATGACTTTAGTTGTATTCATTCTTAATTTTTTTGGTATTAAATTACCTTTTAAAAATAATTATAGCTCTAATGAAATATAATTATTTAAATCGTTACATGTAAAACATGAAAAATTATAACATAAAATTTTTATGAACTGACCAAGAGAAATGAGTTGTTAAATAAAAAATAATCCTCCAGTGGGTATCTTTATAAATTAAAATAAAAGGTTAATTTTCATGTATAGTAAATATTAATAGTCACAATTTTATCCAAAATTCGTTTTCCTTTGAAATGATGTATAATTAATAAAAACTTGATAAAATTGTAATGAAAAAGACATTCGTGTTTGTTACCCCTTTACTATTGTTTCTTACTGTGATATATAGTTAATAACTTGTTTTTATTTAGTTATCCTTTCTTTTCAAGAATTTAATTATTAATTTGTTGGGGTTAGTTTGTTAGATAAAAATAATAAATTTATTTCAGTTTTAAATTATATTATTTATTTATTGGTTACATTTTTGTAAATTTTTAAACTAAGTTATACAATTTTAATTATTTTTTTATTAAGCATATATAATGTGGTAACTCTTAAAAGATGCTAACAAAAATTTACTATATTACGAACAAAATTTTACAGAGCTGTTTTGAATTATAAGTGGAAAATCCACCATTTAAACACAGAGGACATTGTGTTAAGATAGGATGTACTATCTTCGCTAAAATTATTTTTGTTGATCAATGTATTAGATTTGGGAGATGAAAAATAAACTTTAATCTGTTACGTTTAACATTTGTTCCCAAGTTTTTATTTTATGATTTTATACTGTTTTTAATTACAACATTTTTACATTAATATTTGTGTGCCAGTCTTTACTCTTTTCTTACATTAGCTTTAACTGGGGCTTTTCAAAACACAATGTGCCTGAAACTTATTTAATTTTCCTAATTATATTAATAAAACAAAATTAATAAAATCATGGTTTCTAGTTTTGCAAAAAGTGCTTTCCTGCATATTCAGATCCCAAAAGATTTAAGACCTAAGTACATAATATTTTCCTATCTCTTTAATATGTTACTACCTTTTAATTATGGATATACATAAATGCACAGAGTTACCACTGATATTTTTTTTTATAATGGGCAAGGAATTATTAATTTAAAATAAATAATTATTTGTTAAAAAATAAGTTAAAATTAAAAATATTCTGGAAAATTGAAGTTTTTTACTTTCAGTGAATTATAATTAAAAATTAAAAGGGATTTATTTGGGGTTCAATATAATCTTTTGAAAAATACAAAAAATGAACAATTTGTAAATAAATTATTGTTATAAAAAATTTAAAAAAATGTATTTAAAAAATAGAGACTTAGATAGTTGATACAAAAAGAGATATTATAATAAAGAGTAAAAATAAATAAATAAACAAAAACAATTTAAATTTGATAATCATAATCAAATAAAATACCTATAATATAATTTCGAGACTTGTCACTAATGTAGTTATGGATGATGTGTACTTATTTCGAAATAAATCAAAACATAAAAAAGATTATTTGATGCCTGTTAAAAATTACAAAAATGGAATGTGAAATAAAAAATATATTTTATATTAAACATCAGATAGTAATAAAAAAATAAAGAAAATGTTTCAAATCTGTTTTGTATTATTTATTTTCTTACTTTAAGTATAGAAGAAAAAATATAGAACTTAAATTATCGAATCGCGACTCTAGGAAACTAACAAGTACAGATTTTCTTATCATTTTCACTATTTTTCTTTTAAAAAATAAATTATTAATTTTTAATAAGCAGTGGTGTTCTCAAGGGTATAAAAAATAAATTTAAAAAACTCATTAATCTATTAAAAAAATAGGAAGGAATAAAAAAATACTAAAATAAAGTATAAAATAGATAAAGAGAAAAAAAAAACTTGATAGAATTTGTTAAATTAATTTAACTAATTTAATAAGTTAAGAAGTAAGAAACTAAGAACAGACCAAACGAACTAAGAACTTCCATCAAAAGAGAGAAGAAGAGTGCGGTTGTAAGGGGGAAAATGGGAACAGTGAAGCCTCCTGATCCAGGAGGGCAAATTTATGAAGAAAATTATTTTGACATGTCATGTCAAAATGAAAAAACCAAAGGGAAAAAAAGGGTAAGAGCAAGCTTAAGGCCACAAGAGGCATTTGTCCCAGTTGCGCCAAAAGCCAATATGTCTTTCTTAATAGTTAAAAGAGCAGATGGTACAACCTTAGGCAATGCATCACCATTCTTAATAGACAAATTGCTAGTAAACTCATGTGGTATAGTCAAGAATGTTAAGAAGTTAAGAGATGGTTCTTTGCTAGTCGAGACATTCTCGACAGAACAAGGGGAAAAGCTTTTAAGGAATTTACCTCGCAACGTCCATATACCACTAACAGTAGAGGCACATAGAACTTTAAATACTGTTCGCGGAGTGTTCTACTCCCCAGACCTGGACCTCGTTAGTGTAGACGAAATTAAAGAAAACCTTAAATTTGAAGGAGTAACAAACATCTACAGAATTACCAGTAGAAAGAATGGCATTGTAGTCAACACTAACTCGTATGTCGCCACTTTTGCTCTCGCTAAGCTCCCTGAGAAGGTCAAAATAGGTTATTTTTCAGTACCAGTCAGACCTTACATCCCTCTGCCAACAAGATGTCGAAAGTGCTACAGGTTTAATCATGTTGAAGTCAATTGGAAGGAAGAGGTTTATACATGCCCTGAATGTTCAAAAGAAAAACATGAAACAGAAACATGCCCGAACCAAAAGAAGTGCGTGAACTGCGGAGCGGAACACTCAACTTTATCCAGGGACTGTCCTCGTTGGTTACTAGAGAAGAAGGTTACTGAAACCAAAGTAATTGATAATTTGTCATACGCCGAAGCTAAAAGAAAGGTAATTACATCTAGAGTAGAAGAGGCTAAGTCTTATGCTAAGCTAACAGCAAAATCAGTTGAAACAAAAGATATGGGAACTCAATGTAATATGGAAGAAGTATGTGCTACACAAGCTATACCTAAAGAGCCTAAAATTATCCCAAAAGAACTTAAACCAATGCCTAAAGTTCCTAAATCGCTGCCTAAAGAGGCAAAACCTGTGTCAAAAGAACTCGAACCAGTGCCGAAACATTGTCACAAACCGTTGGTAAAAGAACCTAAATCAGTGTCTAGAAGCAATAAATTTATGTCTGAAAATGAAAAACCAAAAGAACATAATAAAACTAGAGGATCAAAAGATCAGGACAACCAATTATCTAGCACTCGAAATTATTACCTCAAAGACCAGACAGCAAGAATAATTAACTCACAAGAGGAAAGGAGAATGATGTTGGTTGATGACTGGTCAACAACAGAAGAAGACAGAAACAGTGCCTCTAGTGGATCAACAACTTCAAACAGTAGAAAGAAGAAAAAGAAACAAGTACATTATTGCTCAGCTTAAACAACTATCTAATAGTTGTCTAAGTATAGCAATAAGTATTACTTTAAAGTACTTTAATTTTAAGACTAAATTTTCACTTAAATCTTTCACCTATCTATATAAAACTATCTTATATTTATCTTTACCTTTATTTTTTATTAATTTTATTTACCTTATTTAAACGTATCTCACTTATACTCATATAACTCATATTATACAGACCTCCAAAAGTTTTAAATTTCCACAGAATAAGAATAAATAAACATTAAAAATGAAACATAAAAAAATAGCAATTGGCAGTTGGAACTGCAAAGGTTTACGAGCAAGAATAGATGATATAAAATTACTATTAAAAGAAGAAAAGCTGCAAGTACTTCTCGTACAAGAAACTCATTTACCAACTAAACACACATTAAACATACAAGGGTTTAAAACTTATAGAAACGATCCTGTAAACGGGCGTCAAGGTGGCTTAGCCACCTTTGTTTCCATAAACGTGCCAAGTCAAGAAGTACCAATCAATAGCAATAACGTTCAAGCACTAGCTACTAGGGTGGGAGGCTCATATCCCGTCACAATCTGTAACATATACTTAGAAAACAACAAGAAAATAGATAAAATAGACATAGAAAACGTTATTAAACAATTACCTTCACCATTTATTCTGGCAGGAGACTTTAATGCCCACAGCCCAATGTGGGCTCCACAAATTAGATTCTAGGGGAAAAATTATTGAAGCAGTTATAGACGATCTCGACCTATTTCTAAATAACGATGACCAAAAAACATACATGGATGCTCGTACGGGAACCAATGATGCAATAGATTTAATCTTAACCAGTCGTGGACTGTCCCAATTAACTAAATTTGGAGTGTCTCACTTTCTGTATGGAAGTGACCACTTCCCACTTTTTATAACTATGTTTCCTAACGAGCCACAACCTAAACAAAGTCCCAAGTGGGCATTTAAGAGGCCGACT
>JACMZG010000008.1:27123410-27193410 GCA_018340805.1 Microvelia longipes
GTAAAAAAGGGCACTCTTCATTTTACATAGTAATTTTTTAGTGATGGTTAGGTTGTCCTCTAAATTTTTGAAGGATCTTAATTAGTGTCCAGTGCAAAATCAATAATTTTTTATGTATAAGAATATAAGAACTGAAATAATTTTAATAACCTAAAAAACAATTTTTAAAGACATTCTTTTGAAATAGTGCTAAGGCTTTTAATCTTTACTTTTGAGTAACAGCTATGACCTTTTTAATTATAACAAGAACTTCAGCATGGATAAAAACTGAGCTGGAGAAGCCACCTTGTAGTGTTACTGATTAAATTAGTTTTCTAGATTGCAAAAACTTCCTTGAGATAGCAGAGCCCCATTATTTGAGTTCATATGTTCAAGATGGTTTGATAACTTGTTAAGTTATTGTTTGTGTTAAGTTTGTCTGAGGTAAGTCCCAGATACTGTACTTGTGAAGCTATTTGGTAATTAAGATTGGTAGAAGAAAACTGGTGGACAAGTTGTTTTCCTATGGTCACTACAATGGGTTTATCATGCTTTCCACTCTCATTTATGACTTTGCTTACAATTCATATTATAATTATTCCAGAATATAACAAGGACTCAATCTCTTATTAATCAAGAGACTAAAATCTATGGAGTTGTGAGAATAAAAAATAAAGACAAATTGATTTCAAAATATTTATTTCTATAATGAATTATTTATACCACTGTTTTAGAGTTAAAATTATATTTAATTATATATAAGCTAGATTGTCAGACTGTGCATTACAACCCAGTTAATCTAAAATATTTTATATGCATCCAAATGTAAAATTACAAATAAATCTTAGTCTACAAATTATAATAAAGCTTTTCACATATTTTTTGAGTGTACCGTGGCAAATGGAAACATTTTGTCTCTTATCCTACAATTAGTAAGATTTATCTGGTCCTTAAGACCTTCTAGTGGTTTGATGTTGATTTTTATTCTTTTAAAAATATAGTTGTTTTTTAATTACTCTGTTGATACGGATAGGAGTAGAGTAATTGATTTAGTTTACTGGGAATCCGAAAATTCGGTTGTCCGGGTCAGGTGGCGAATGTAACTGAGATGAATCGATCCAAGAGTGTCTACTAGGAACAAAACAGTTTTGTGGTTTTGGCGGCACTTCAGGTACAAACATACGGATCCAGTTGAGATATGGGCATGTGAACATGTAAGTGTGGACAATATCTCTCGCTCCACATCCCATATCAGGTACAGCTTCCCACTTACTCTTCTCTGTGTATACTTGATGTGCAACTCCAACCACTTTTTCTAATAAAACATATAAACAAAAATACTAATGTATTATTCTTTGTATGTAAAACAAGCTGGTAGATATGGAACTAAGTTTCCTTCACCCATATTGAAAACCCCATAGAAAAAATTGGATTGTTTAGTGGCCCCCAGATTATTATAATAACCCTTTATGTAGCCTCTTAATTTGATGTCTTGAGAACAGTGCAAGCCACAATCCTGTTTGCTTTTGAGACTTAAAACACTTCAAGCTAGCTATAAAATCATATTTAGCTATTTTAAAACATCATTAGATTTTATCGAAATCTAATTTGTTCTTCCTCTCATGTACTTAATGTTTTACCTTGTTACATCTAATTTTATTGACCAGCTGGCCAAACTTATTCACAGTAAAATTGATCCTACATACATTATATACACCAACTTTTTAATAATTGGGATCTGTAAATGCTGAATATTGGACAGTTTATAAAAGAAGAGGGAGTTACATTTTTAGCTGATTCATTTTCCTCCTTAGATAAGAGTCTTACTAGGACTGTCAGAAGCTGAACTTAACATCTCCTTGATTTTATCACTCTAATCTCTAAGATATTCTAATATTTTATACCTTTGAGTAAATAGATTAAATTTTTTTTTTAGTTTTTACAGATGATACCTTCTCCATAGAGAAATTTCAAAGACCAAATAACCAAGTAAAAAGTCAGCAAAATAAAATTTGCAATGTAATACCATCACAGACCAGAGGTCCTCCACTATCCCCATCACAAAGTCCTTTGCCATGATTTTTCTTCAGACAGAGCATATTGAATCTTTGGTGAGGTTTGAGTCCATGACAAATAGTGTCACTCTGCGCTGCCACCACCGGAAGTTTTCTCAGGATGGTATTATTTGAATTATCCTTATGGTCGCCCCAACCACTGGCCATACAACGGACCTCTGTTTCTAATGCAAAGGGATCTCCTGATACTGGTATTGGGTACACATAAGCAGTTCTTCTAAATGGTGTCACATTTACAACTGCTAAGTCTGAACTGGATAAGACTTCTTCCTAGAAATTAATTTCAGGTCTAAATACTTGAATGGTACCTATCACATTTGACACCCTCTTCCAGGGTGTCCTATTCTATAAAAGTGCTAAATAGGGTTCATCTGAGGGACAATTTGTCAATTCTATTAATTTATTATATTTATTTATTTAAATCATACAAACAATCCTATAGGATTACAACAAAATACACATTAAAGAAAATTAACAAATTTAGAAAAAGAAAAAAATATATATATTAGCTAGAGAAAAAAATATTAAAGAGACCAGTATATTATTATTAAAATTGGTTTTACGTTATAACTTATCAATTTGAATTTTGAATAAATATTCATTAGTTCATTTTTACAATTAAATATAAATAATACTATATTAAGTAAACATTTTAAGAATTTGGTTTATTCATCAAATAATTTTATTATTTACAGAGTGATTTACAGTTTACATTGCTTTATTTATCGGTATGTATAATAATTATTATGTAATATTTAAGATAATATATTATATATATATATATATATATATATATATATATATATATATATATATATACTATATATATATATATATATATATATATATATATATATATATATATATAATATATATATATATATATATATATATATATATATATATATATATTTATATATATATATATTTATAAAAAAGAAAAGAAGATACTAGAAGTATAATATAACAGTATTATAATAAAATAACTTACAGGGGGTGAAACAGTAAGGTTTGATGGGTTTGAAAATTTTTCGACGTATGTCTTCGTCAGTCAGAATAGGCAGGGAAGTCCGAGTGACTCGGAGTCACTCGGGACTTCCCTGCCTATTCTGACTGACGAAGACATACGTCGAAAATTTTCAAACCCATCAAACCTTACTGTTTCACCCCCTGTAAGTTATTATTATTATAATACTGTATATATATATTATATATATATATATATATTATATAATATTATATATATATATATATATATTTATATATATATTATATATATATATATATATATAATTAGTTTTGTTGTATATTATTATTTTTTTAAAAGATTAAATGGAATCTATATTGGAGTAATTAAGAAAAGTAAGAATAAATACTTTTAACTCATGTTTTGCTGAGCAGATTGAATAATAAAATTAGAATTAAATCAAAAATTAGTCAAAGAAATGTTGATTGAGTTGATCAAAAATAGAGTTATAATTTTTTTAAGATAAAAAGAAATTAAAAAAAGAATTACCTAACTAGGAAATGTATCAATCATACAGCTTTTGAACCTTATTTCTAGATAGAAAACAAATAATTATCATTGGTGTTCGCCATATTAAGTATTCTGTTTATTCTGAAATTCTCTTTCAAAGGTGTTATGATTTCTAGTGTTATGAGAGAGCACTATTAATAGTGCTATTATAGTTTGAAAACTATAATGAAACTTATTATTCTATTGTTAATAATATCATATAAGAACATAACATCTTGGACTTTTCATCTAGTATCCAGAGGGAGAATATAAAATAAAGTTAGGACTTCTGAATATTGGTGTTCTTCCCTCTCTACATTAAATCTACAAAACAAAAACCTCAAAAATTTAGTTTGAACTCTTTCTATGGTTGTAGGAGTGGATATTGTATATAGGGGACCAAATACAGCTCATAAGTTCCAATACAGATCTTACATGTGCATAGTATAAAGTTTTTATGGCTGTAATATTAGAGAATTTCGGACTATAATAGGAGAGCATATAAACAGGTTATACCTGACATTGCATAAATTATCATATAGATACCCAATTAAAAATTTATAACTAAAAAAAAGATTTATAATATTTAAAAAGATACAAAAAAGTATCATTCAATTTTTTTGGTAGATGGGTGAAAAGAGACTCCTACGGTTTCAAGTAAGAGTTTCTTTCTCACATCTCTGCTCTAGTTTACTCATTGCAAGTGAGTTTTAAATAACTTGGATTATATTTTAACAATCCATTATTAGGAAACCAGACCCTAATGCTTTCTGGAAGTATTGTAGGTTATTTTCTGCTTTTAGCATAGAATCAAGCAACTAATTTTGTTCAACCAGAACAGATATTAAATTGTTACCCTAGTTTTTTCCCTGAAGGGAAAATTATACCTCATATTTTGGGTGTATATAAATACTCTTAGCAAGTCTATTCTGTCGGTGGGGAGATGACATGTCTAGAAAATCAACTACTCCTGCTACTATGACGACATCTTCAGGTACAACTTTTTCTCCATCAATGACATAGCAATGTGCTGCTCCCAGCAACCAGTCATCTCGTATTATACTAGCAGTACAGCGTATCTTTAAAAAACAAAAATGCCAATTTAGAGCCTTGCGTTCATATGGGACACCGTTTGGGAACCACCCCAGATGGTCCTGGTACAACAGTTACGCTCAAAGTATAATAATCTAAAGTTGGCATTTATTTATTTGAATAAACCTTATTTAAACTGAGGACATAATCTCTGTAGTGTCAAAGATCAGTGTAAATACTTATGCTTTAACCAAAGATTATGTGGTATACTAGATAATCTTTGGCTTTAACAACCTTAACTAGATTGGCTCTAACAACCAATCATGAATCCACGAAAAGATTGTAGAGTAAACAAAACAGTGACAGCTGGTCATCAAGGGAAACAACTGCCTTGACTTGTTTACTGCTGCTGGGGCTATAAATGGTTAGAACAGGATAAAATATTTCCTTAAAAATGATTATGTAAACACTCTAAGATATATATATATATATATATATATATATATAATATATATATATATATATATATATATATATATATATATATATATATATATATATATATTGTGTATTGGTCTCAAAGAGCCCATTACTGCATGCAAATAAATGGGTTAGAGTATGATAAGGGACTCACTCGCAAATTCAAAACAAATCAATTTCCCTACAAATTTTTGACATACAAAAATTATTTTAAACAAAATAAATTAAAACATTCATTCTCGGGTTTGTAGAAAGGCTTTGAGTAGGGCATATATGAGGGAGATTAAGGCAATTATGTATAAAATAAGTAGGTTTTACTTTAAATAAAGGGTGGGTTCTTTATAATACTCTTACCCCATCGTAGATAGTAATGAAGGGACCACCCTTCATTTAAAAGTAAACCTACTTGATTACATTATGCCTAATCTCCCTTATATATGCCCTAGTCAAAGCCCCAAAGCCTTTCTACAAACCCGAGAAAAAATGTATTGTATTCTTCTAAGGTGGGTCCCTTATAATACTCTTACCCCATTGTAGATAGTATGATAGGCGTCCCACCCTTCATTTAAAGTAAAACCTTCTTATTTGATACATTATTGCCCTAATCTCCCTAATATATGCCCTAATAAACGCCCCGAAGCCTTTCTACATGGCCAAGAATGGATGTATTTATTTATTTTATGTTTAAAATAATGTCAAAAAATCAGGGAAATTTATTTGTTTTGATTTTGCGGGTGGGTCCCTTATCATACTCTAACCAATAAATGAGTAAATTATAATAAATACTTTACCTCAGGATGCAAGGAAGCTGCTAAATAAGGAAAATCACCTACTTTAGCAGGTAAACCTCCAGCCAATCTTGGTTCTCTTTCTTGGTAGTAAGCATGAGCATTAACTATGATCAAAGAAACGAAACCCACTAGACAGCATTTTCCCTTCTTAGTCAAGGACATTGGGATTCCTTAATATCTAACATTTTAAAATTTATTTTGACACAAAAGTCAACTGTCAATTAAATAGTAAAACAATAATAATATCATAGAGTAAAGAACTTTACAGGATAAGTTCCATGATATGTATTAATGAAATTTTACAAGTTTCAATTACTGTGCCATTGTTTGTTATATCTAAGTATGAACAAAACAAAACTACACTGACCAATAGGATTGCTTGTATTGTTGTACCAATATCCAGGTTATAACTAGTTATTCACCTTAATTACTTCACTAATTATCATAAGCAACAATAGCAAATCATTTTAAAACATAAGATAAAGATAAAGACTTTTATTTGCTTAAGTTTACAATAACTTGTTACAAATAGAGTTGCTAAACATTAAAATAAAAAACTTGTTTCCTATACATTATTAAAATTACAAATTAGTACATGCATTATATGTTTCAGATTTAAAGTTATCAAGTGAAAGTAATGCTTATTTTTAAATAAAAATATTATTTTTAGATAAAGAATCAAACAATAAGAATTGTGTCTATAAATAAATAAAATTTTATTTATGTGCTAATATTTATAACACAGTGACTTATAAGATAAGTAAATAAAAACAAAAAGCTCATTATTGAGATGCATGCTATAATACGACACACGGCTAAAATCAATTGACACCCGCCAAAAATCTGTGAGGGAAAGAATTCTATTGGCTCAGACCGACCCCGCTCTTTCCCCTCCACTTTATGGCCAACCTCGGAATAAAAAAATACCTTTTCGTAAATAAAATCATAAAAAGGCAATACTGGTTGTAAATATTTGTAACCTCGCGTCGCTTTTATTTCCCTCATTGTGCATATTTATCTGTTCGAGTTCTTTTCGTTCCATTCCAATCTGTTTAATTCATCCAATTATTGCAGAGTTGTAATATGATTTGAGTGCCTATATTTGACGCATGGACATTGATGTTCTTCAAGCATTTCTTGCTATTAGAGTACAGCGCAGGGTCTGGGGTCTGTCAACCAGCATTTTTTCGAAATGCCAATGTCTTTCAATAGATGACATTCTTGCCTTTTTTAAGTCATGAATGCATTATTTTGTCATATTATTTTTATATATGAAACAATACGATTCAATTATACAAACATAACACAAAAAAGCAGTTTATTTTGGAAAAAAGTAATTATAGCTGACGATTTTAATAAATCGTCAGCTATAATTACTTTTTTCCATACTTTTATCATAGAACTATTATGATCCATTGCATTACGTAAATCAAAACTTTAACTTCACTTAATTCATACTTTCCGAACAAATTTAATACAACACTTAGGTAAATTCATAAGATACAACGATATTCCTACTTAAAAAGTAAATAAATAAATTTTTAAAAATAAAAAAAATCAAATCAAAAAAAATCATAAAATTCAAAACATAACCTGACTTTCAGTGCCAGAGTAGGGATTTTTTTTTGTTACTATTTTTTATTTAAAAATGAGGGTTGAAAGCATTTTTGGGGTCAACATTTTAGCCGTGTGTCGTACTATAGTATAAAATAATAAATACAATTTTAAGTATTTATGTATCTTAAAATAACTTAATGATATAGGATTATTAAAATAAGGAAAAAATCTGTAAAAAATAAAATTAAAATAAATAAAATCTAAACATGATTTAACTTGAAAATTTATAAGCTAAATAATTAATAATAGTCATGACGAGTTTACTTTCTGCTGTAAGATTATCACTCAATGAATAATAAAAACTTCTTATCATAAGAGCATTTGAAAAATAAAAATATTTTTTTTTAGTGGCCTTTTCAAAAATATATTAGTATGGATGAAATATTGGTGTTATCACTAAATAAATTTAGGTCAAAAAGCTTTATAGGCAAGTACTGGTTTCTTAGGGCATTGAAAAATATATGGAACAGGGTTTCTTTTTGATCACAATTACAAAGAAGACAAATAGCATCAGTGTTGACTTTATACAGAATACCATTAAATGATATCTTTAATATGTTGAAACTGAAGTTCGAACTTGCGCTAGCAGCTTTTTGCATAATAAAAGGCAGACCCATGAAAATAGTTAATATTTGGGTTATGAGCTGTGAACTGTTTTGTAAAAACTACTGTATGACGTCGTTTTTTAAATCTTCATGTATTAATTTACTTTGTATATTTGGTTATAATTTTATTAATTTTTTATCAATAGCTCTAGTTAAATCTATCTATTCTATTATTTAGTTGCGTAACCAGTTAAAATTATTATTATTTTGATCTAAAAATAAGCTTCAAACATACTTTGACGTTTGTCTGAATCTAGATAAATATGACTGATATAATTTAAAGTTTGTCTCAAAACAGATACTGATACATGAGTAAGGTTAAATTCAGCCCTAATAATAATGAGGTACGTTACTTTGTAGAGAGAAGTATTTTTAAAGAAAAAGGTCTGAGCAGCTTCTAGTTGCGGGCGGTAACGCAAAGCCCACAACTGGGCCGTAAGTTAAAGTGGAAATTACATGCGGAAAAAGTTTTTAAGACGGCATTAAATGAATTATTTTTAGCTGCAACTAGGGTAGCTCTGAGTGAACCAGACGCTGTACGACATCGGCTTATTGTTAGAAGCTTGCTCAAAAACCCCTTTCTGGAAAAACATACCCTAGTTAGTTAAATTAATTTCTTCGATTAACTGACCATCATAATATATGCTTTTTCTGTTCTTGGATAAACCACCTTTACTAAAAATTACAACTTTAGTTATACTTAAGTTAACTTCTATACCATAAAGTTTACAATATTCTTGTAATATCTTAAGTTTATTGTTCATATCCACCTCAGAAAAAGCAAATATTATTATCGTCGCAGTAATAATAACTCTCTGAGCCCGTCAATATTAACTCCTTGAGTTCCTCTAGCTCTAAAAAGTTTTCTAAGTCGCAAATCAGGAGATTAAATAAAGTGGTGATAATATTCGCCCTGTAATAGGCCTCTTAGGATATTAATAGGTTATTAAACCTAATTTTAGTACAGGCTTGTTTGTATAAGTTCAATTGCTCTAATTTTATCACTAACTTTAAGTGATTTTTAAATAAAACATAATGAAGTATCTTGTCAAAAGCCTTTTTGAAATCGATAAAACACGCTACTATTCATTTTAAAACATTATATTACTATCGTATAACACACGGTTATAATTGACAGTGAGGAAAAATAGTGTTGATGGAACCAATGAGGTTAGCCTGAATTGAAATAGGGGTGTGGTTTAATATATCCAGGAGAACCTCATTGGCATTCTCCCATTATTTCCCCACACTGTCAACTGATTTTAACCGTGTGTTATACTATAACTTGTTGGGTTATCACATTATTGTATACGTTATATTATTATTACATATTATGTTTTTATTACTAATAACTTTGGGGCTGTCAAAAGTTATTACATTAGGTAATAAAAAAAAAAAAAATTAATTAATGCTTTTTATTAAAGAATCTATTACTGGGATCTCAGCTCCTTTCATTTCCAATTTTTATTTCTATCACTCATAAAAATGTCTTATCGCCTCTAAAAAAGTATCTTAAAGGTACTGCTATACATTAACTCTCCGAGTCTAATGAGACAGGTAACACAATCAACTTAATTTTGTGTAATATAAGTGCAGTAACTTTTTGTTATTGTTTCGTAAAAATTTCTGTCACACAAAGTATTACTCATCAATGACAGGCAACATAAAGTAGGCATAACCTACTCTATGATTACAATATTTGCTAAAGTACAAGATGTTAGAAATTTATAAGGCCATTCAATTCTATGTAAACTAACCAATCTCATTCGGAGGTTATAGCTTTATATGAATGACGTGACATCATTGGTATGGCGGTCAACATTGAAAATTTACTATTTATTTTAGCAATCTCATTCATAAAAACCCTCCAATTGAATCACTTTATAAATTCTATCAGCTTGTTAAAGTAACTAAAACGTTATAAGTTTTGCAATTGCTAACTAAAACTAATAATATACAAGTGGTAAACTTTAGCCCCGCCTTGAATAATTTGGAAAGTAATTTGATATCGGGTAAGAAATACATTAGAACTTTCTTAACTTTTAGGGATTTGCTACTCAGAATACAAAAATCCTGTCATTTATATCTCAATATGACTTCAGACTTGCTTCACTTATCCTGTGACACATCTACATGCTGACCTTGCTTGATGCAGCTAACACTAGTAATCCGACACAAGCCGTGGAAATAATAGCCATATTAAAATGAAACTTAGCTTAATTGTTTATAACAAAGGAATACATTGGTGCCAAATTTCAACATTATTGATTAAAAAAAAAGTAATACATGCTATTCAATAACAGATGAAACTGGTTGAACTAATATAGTCGCAAAGTTTACTTGTACAGTTTAAACAGCTTGTTTCCTTCTAACAATTAACTCAGATATCTCTCATCATCTCTATTACAGCAAATGAACTATTATAGGCAACATAAATTATTTTATGTACTGCCCGGTCAATAGCTTTAGTAAAACAGGGAATAACAAAGGTTGAAAAATAGTTTAAAGAAATTTTATTTCAAATTTATATATTTTACACATAATATTTCAGAACTTAAATATTTACAATGTAATTATAATAGTAACATGAACATGAAATCTGGATAGATAAAATTAAGAAGAAGGTAAATCATTTTGCCTTCTTTTTCCCTTTTATTCACATAAGCTGATAGTCTGTTGATAAAGAGTATAGTTTACTTAATAGATTTATCACCAAAATAATAAGCTAAATTGATAGTGATTTATTTACAATATAATAGAAAGCAATGTGCACTATACATTATAAAGAATTTTCAAGTCACAGAAAAAGATAAGAGTGTCTAAATTCAAATTCATGACAGAGTAGTTTATTATTTTAATATATTTTTAATGCAAACAAAATCTAGATTAAATATATTTTTATGAACATTTTTAATTATTTTTTATTATTTAATTTTCTATAATAAAGGATCACAACATTATAAAATATAAGTATAAAGAACTCTAAAAGTTTTCAAAATTTAAATTTATCAGCAACACTTTTTATTACGGTTCTTAAATGATTTTTAAAATTATAAACAACATGTGACTGAGAACAGGTTCAAATTTTTATTCGTCAATAACATTAATTGTTGTTACTAATTAAATATTTATAAAAGAAATTAAAGTACATTTTTAAAGTATTATTCACACAATTATTGCATAAATAGTAGTATTTTCATGAGTATGAAACACTAATTGGTAAAATAAAATTATTACAATACTTTTTTCATATAATTGATAAATTATTCTATTAAATAATTAAACATACAATTTCAAGCCATAGATTGGATTCTATAAACTTTACTAATACAAATATTAATGCTTAATTTTATAAAATCTCAAAAATGAAAATAAAAAACAAATTATAGCTCAAAATAATGTAAACAGACTTTTAAGTATAAAAAATAAATAAATAAAACATTAAGCAGGTATAAAAAATAATATTAAAAGTACGCAAGATCAGTTCACATAAAAATAAGTAGTTACAAACAATAATAACTTATATGAGATTATGAAGCAGATAACCCTATCCCCACTGATCTTCTATTCGTCCAAATTTGAAAATTAAGGAACTTCCGAATATAAATAGGTTTTGCAGGAAAAGAGCAACACCAACCCAATAAACAGGCTTACCTGAAACATAAGAAATTGTTTCAAAAATAAGTTGCTCAATTAATTTTATAAAACCAAAATAAATGTTTACACAAGTTAACTTCAGCACTATGAATGAATGAAAACATTGATTTATTTAATTAAAAGTTTACAAAAATAATTTTACAAAATATATCAATAAAATCTCCTGGCCTATGGCCGTCGGAGTGCCACGACATTTTATTATTATTTGATACAAATACACACTTACATACATACGTACACACATTCATATACGCACACATAAGACTTATACAAAAACATGCACACTGATGTATGTATTTTTTAATCTAATTTATTTGAAGAGTCGTTCTATTGATAATGTTTCTAGTTTGTTTATTTTTATTTCATGTCAGCTATACCTATGATTACACAATAATATTAATGACCTTAAATCAAAACAAAAAAAAAAATATACACATCTCTAAATTAAATAAACAATAACTCCTTATAAAATTAAAATACTGACTCTATTCTTCTATTTTTTATAATCTATTTTTTCTATAATCTCTATATCTATTTTTCTTTTTAATTTAAATATTCTATTAGGTCTGGAAATCAATAACTGATAGATAATCAATATTAAGTGCAAATTAGTTGATTCTAGTATTTATAAAGGTGAAATAATAAACGAAACAAAACCTTTTCTCTTAAATTAAACTAAAACTTAAATAATAAAATTGAAATTTCTCCTAAACAAAATTAAGTTGAAATAGGCTGGCAAAGATAGAAAATCTTAACCCAAACTCAACAAACAAAATTACATTCAATTACTGTATATTATTATTATTACTATCATTATTATATACTATCATATATAAGTAATTATTACTATTACTTATTATTATTTTTCTCTAAACATAATTATAAAGCTAAAATTTAGTTTTGAAATTGGAGACAGAGTCTTCAATAACTAGAGGCTTCTTTTGAATAAGCGACTTCAGCACTAACTTTAAAAAAATAGGTTTTGAGCATTTAAGAAGATTGACTTTACATTTGATAGAAAAATCTTTGTGTATGTTTTACTTTGAATACCAGCAACTCTAATAATTTAAATCCTAAGCAACAATAATTATACTAAAAGATATAATAATAATACGAAGTTCAAAATAAATACACTATATACCAGCCCTTCCCAACCCTTGGGTCGCGACCCAGATTGGGTCGCGAACAATAGTTTTTGGGTCGCCAAATTTTTCTATTATTAACAATCTAAAAAATTACCAAGATTTATGTAAAAAGAATATTATAAGCAAATAACAGACTTGCTTAAACAGATATTATTTTTAGAAATTGATAATACTTTAAACATGCGATAACAGAAGAAGCCGCGGCCAAAACATTTCTTAGAAGTCCTTTACCGGCAGAGGCAGCCGGCTTTATCAATTCTTGCTAACTTTGATGAATTGTTATACCTATGATAATACTGTGTTAAAAAGTTTCTTATTACTTCTTTTAAAGGTTCGGGTTATTAAAATTATAATGTTCAATTATATGTGAATTTGGTTCTAACATACATCAACGTAGTTTAATTTCGCGTACAAGTTTTATAATTACAATTGTTTCACCAGTTTATTTATTTTAGCGATTTCCTTTGGGAATAAAATTCGCTCATGGAATAGGCGTCATGGCGGAAGTCGAACCTCGGACCACGACACAAATCCGTTTCAGAGGTCCCTAATGACGAAAACATACGTTTTGCGAGACTTTATATATGTATTTCTAGACACTTTCTTGTAAACACTCTATCTTTCGAACTGATTAATATTTTTTAAACAAACTTAGTACAAAACTCAACCTTCGGGAGGACAAGTTTTCAACCCTATTGAAAACCAGGTTTTTGTGACGTCATTAACCCGTTTGCTGAGTCAGCGAAATTTTCAAAAATCGGCAAAATTCAGGGTTAATATTTTTACTGCAAAAGGTCAAAAGTTATTTTTTTGAGACGCTAAATCAAATTAAACGGTCCGAAGTCGATACGACCACTCCAAGTGACCAAAAAGTCGAAAAAAAAACATTGAAAATTACCGAAAATCAAAATGTAGGTCAATAAAAAATTAATTTCGAGTAGGGTGTCGTTTTCTATGTATTTTGGGGCACTGAATCAAATGAAACCGGTCCGAAGTCAATAAGACCACTCTAAGTTACCAAAAGTCGAGAAACCCCAACAAATTATCGATAACCTCTGGCGCGGTGGTCCGCATGTCGGGCGAATTTCCTTTGGATGCGAGCACTCAAACCCAGAGTACCTGGGTTCAAATCCTAGTAGGGACAATAATTTTTTATCTTTTTTTTTACCTAATATAAGTTTACAACTAGAAAATAATTCTGGCGCGGTGGTCCGCATGTCGGGCGAATTTCCTTTGGATGCGTGTTTCCGTGCTAACAACAATCCTGTTGGAATGATAGTTTTTATAGTTTTTTACATTATATAAGTTTATAACTACAGGATTATTCTAGCGCGGTGGTCCGCATGTCTAGCGAATTTCATTTAGAATAAGTGTTTCCGTGCTTAACAACCCGTTTCTTGCTTAAGGTTCCGGTTCATGCTTTAGAACCTAAGCAGTTACTTAATTGTCAAGCACTGCTCGTAACTCATTTTGTCTCTATTTTTCAAAGGAAATGCGCAAAAACCTTTAAGGATAACTGACTAAGCTTAAAGATAAGTTACTAAGCTTTAAACTAGTGCAAATAATAGTGCGTACTTCTAATTTTAGAGGCATAGTTTTGTACAACCAACTGGATAATTATGCGCATTTCCTTTGAAAATACAGACAAAATGAGTTACGAGCAGTGCTAATTTTTATATTTAATTTAATTTTTATATTTTATTGCTATTATATAATATACTTTTTTTGAACTCCAATTAAACTACACTTTCTAAAACACAGAAAGTGTTTAGTTTTCTATTTAAGTATAAAAACCACATGAAAATTAGGATTTGACGATGTATGTAGGGTCATAACTAGTTCGGCAATAAATAAAAACGCCTGCAATTTTCGGGTTATGCAAAATAAATTCATTTGGGTCGCCAAACTTTAGAAAAGCAAATTATAGGGTCGCGGTACTGAAAAGGTTGGGAAACGCTGCTATATCCAACAATCCAAGGCAAGGTTGGATCTAAAATAATTACCTTAATCTTAATACAGCCCCTGTAATTATGTGGCTGCATTAAGGGAAGGGGGGGGGGTGTCAACCTACAACCCCTAAAAAGTAGAGGTTATTATAACTTATCTTCATTTATACCGTAGGTATATGGGGAAATTATTGTGTTTGAAGAAGTATCCGAGACCAGGATGTAACCAAAATTATCCGTTTCAAAATATAAAAAATATCCAATTGAATTGAAATTTGAAACAAGAGTATTGCTTTACATAAAAAATAAGTATATCCATGATTTTTGTTAGATCATAAAAGTTAAGCAGCATCAAGCATGGTCAGTGCCTGGATGGGGACCGCTGAGAATGTAAAGGATGCATTTACTATTTAAAGACTAGCGAAGTGAGTACAAAGACGTGATGCATTATATGTTTGGAGATTTATATATTCTGAGGATGAAGTAGAGGAGGATGAGCATAGCAAATCTGATGTGAAGAGGGAAACTTTCAAAGTACCCCATAACCCATTTTTTATAATTGGTCTCTGATTTTACTATCTTATCCATTTCTAAATGGGGCCTCTTTAGAGCTTTATATTGACTATATGAAGTTGCATAGACCAAGTAATAATTGTACCCTCTTTTATTATAACTGACCCCAATGGAGCTTACTTAAAGGGTTCTAAGCAGAATTACATACTACCTGTTGAACCAGTGTAATGTATTTCACTATACTATAGGCATTATGTAATTCTGGCTCATATTTAAGAGTCTGCTTTACAGTTAAAAGAGAATGGGTAGTTTAGTTTTAAAAAGGGGCATGAATCATTCCTAACTTTCACAATATTTGGAGTCAGTTAGTGAGAACATGCTTAAAAAGCAAGAGTATGATCAATAATAATAAAAATCATGAGTCATCTTTTGTCTAAATTATATAACTTATACCTTTAATTCTTGGAATCACTAAGAATAGAGCAATACATATCTTATATATATATACAAGTATTATATTTTTAAATTAAGATAACTGTACCATCACTAGAAGTGGATACAAATTCGGCAAATAGAATCCATGAGGCAGCAATGACAGCTGCAAATCCTAATACAAATCCAACAAAGAGCCATAATCTTGCTCCTCTAGGTCCCATACATCCTCCTGAATATATATCTCCTTGAACCTGCGCTTTACTTACTGAATTTACCCTGCAAGAAAAAATACATTGCTATTACTATCTCATAAATGCAAATATCCTACATAATGGTAAGCGATAATATCATATATAAGATAAGACAAAATAAATAATAATAATAATTATGTATATCTATATCTAAACAGCTAATATTAAAATAATTTTTATGAGTCAAGTCCAATGTCTACCACTCCGAAATACAGGAGTTTCGTTCGGGTCTAGCCTTTCCGACACACAAACAGTTAATTTAGTTCACTTATTTGTACTTAATGTTTTAAGTTAATATTAATATCCCATAAAGACATTCGTTATTTAGCATTCAAGCCTTGAACATAAAAAGTATAAACATGTGCTTAAAGCACACATATATAACACAACTTGCAGTTCTATCACATATTTGTGATAGATTATTAAATAAAATTAATTAAATTAAATAAAAATTGTGTGTGCAATTTTTATTTAATTTAATTTTTTAAAAAGGGTAATTTTGCCTGTTATTGTATTGTATTGTATTAATAAATAAATAAATAAATATTGATTTAACCTTTTAGATCCTATTAATAACAAAATATTATGAATCAGTCAGCTTGTATGATAACAGGATACATGGAAAGAAGAGTTAAAAAACTTACTACCCCCATATTTTGTACAATTTGAATGTTTTATAGATATTTGTATTCTTTTGGACAAAATAATAAAGTGTTTATTAATTTATTTGTATAAATTATTTTTAAAAGAGGACCAATTTAGAAGAATCTTAGAAAAGTCAAGTCCAGATCTCAAGTCAATCCAAACATATTTCCGTATTTTATGAATTTTTATTGTCATTAATGATGGTAAAGGACATTTTAAAAAATCTATTTCCGGTTCTTGTACCAAGCATACCAAGTTTAAACTTTTTAGAATAAACACACTGGGAGCTAGATAATAACAGATAACTTAGTAAAACTCACTCAGGAGGTCTTAAATACATATAAAACAGATAATTCAGTCGAAATCCTGGTTTGAATTATTATTGCAAACACAATACTTTTTTTATTTGGCAACAGTATAAACAGACAAACCAACACACACACAGAGAACTAGGTTAGGTTTTAAAAACACCTCAAACAGATAATTTAGGTGAAATCTCAGATAGGGATTGCTTTGCTGACCCAACAATTTTCCTACAATAATACCTACAGTATAATAAAGGAAAAGTAAAAATACTTACATAAAAAATGAAATAGTTCCAATGATACCGCATATATGATAAACTTTATAAAAATGACTAGAAGCTGTCACATTTGCATCAATTATAAGCCACCAACCAATAAAAAACTGAAAAAAGATAAAAGGATATATAGTAATTTATTATTGTAAGAACGAAACATGCTTAACCACTTTTCAATAAGGATCTAATATATATTTTAATGTCAAAACTAGCCATAAGGATTATAGTGGAATAGAATTAACAAGTGACTTTACTCACATATTTCAGGCTTTCGATATGACTAAAAATGATTAAAGAAGTAATGTTTAATCGCTGGTGCTACTTTACTCTACTGTTTCATTGATCCTTATGGAAAATGCATCGGGCAAGAGGTGCCATGGAAATGAACGACACTATAACAATACCTGCCTCTCGAAATTCTGGTTAGAAGTTAAATGCAAAAGATACATTTAATAAATCATGATTTCTTTGCGTAATAATAAAGTTAGATAAGAAATAATATTTAAAAAGCTCTTTGGTAAAAATCAGTGTTTTAAGTGAAATAATAGATCGTTAAAAAAGGTTATACATAAAATAACCTATCCACTCAAGGTTCAGCGTAGCAGTAGAGTGGACTGGATTCTATCTTTCTTCCTCTAGCATATGAGAATGAATCCCCTCCATATAGTTTTAACTATATGGAGCATATTAACTGCACTTCCAACAATGTATGTATTTGATAACAATATGTACGTACTAATGGAAAACTATATTGATACTGGGTGTCTGCCTGGGGAGCACTGTACAACACATACTTTATTCACACACAGGGGATTCAACCCTGAGTTCCACCCAAACTGTTCACATGGTATTTTTAACCAATAGGTTAGACTATACTACTATAAAATATGAGTTTCAGAGTTGAACCCCGTGTTTAATCCTGTTCCCACGACAACTGTTAGGGGGGTTGAACCCTCTGCCAAACCCCGTGTTTGAACAAAGTAATAGATACCAATTTTTTACACTCTACAAGTTCATTATAAAAAATGCTAATAATATAACGTGAAACATAAGGATCAATGTAAAATTTTATAGGGCTGGTCCCCTGAAAAGTGTTGCCGCTGACTTGTGTTAGAAGACTTTACACTCTCCTTTAATTTCTCTTCCCTGAAAATGACTGCTTATAAGCCATTTAAAATCAATACTTTGACCCATTATGCAATCAACAATAAGCACTTATACTATAAAATCACAAGATATATATACTTCTAAACTAAGACAATAAATCGCAGTTAAACTAATGGGAAAGAATCATCTTCAAACACTGGAATTAAAAATTTACTCGTGACTTACTCCACCTATAAAGGTATTATAGATTCCTAAAAATGTTCTTATCGAAATGTCCTATATTTTGTCTATATGCAAAGAAAATAAACGTCTGAGAAATGTAGAAATAATAATCCAAATAATCTAGGTAAATCACATATCAACAAGAAAATACAAATGTAAAAATAATAAATACCAAAAACCCAGATGCAATGGATATAAGAGAGTTCCTCTTTTCTCCTGATTCAAACCAAACGCAAGTAGACAAGCCATCAACAAGTGAAGGCATTGTATTCTATAGATTGAAATAAATTTTAAATTAAACTTAAATATAATAATTGAATTAATAGGATCAAATTCACAAAACTAATCCTTTTGGGATTTTGGTGTCACAAAAAAGCTGTTTTGTGTTGACTAGATTTATTGCCAACATAATAATAGTAAATACATAAAATAAAATGTTCAAGAATGTTTATGTATAAGTAATGCTCGTATATAAAAATGTTTTTAATTTAAATAAACTTATCAACCCAATTTGTATTACTTACACATTTTTCAAATGTCCACAGATGAATTTATTTCAATGAATGATTTGAAGAAAATGTTATGGAAGGTTACTCTACAACAGGTTGATGATGCAGTAATTTCCTCTTTGTTTATACTTGATTATCACAGTTCGTGAGTTTTAGTTATATTTTACAATGGAGACAGAAATTTTAAATTTATATCAAAATTTAAAGACAGATTGGAACAAGAAACCAGCAAATCTTAATTCAGTTGGAACCCTTTTGGGAAAATTAAAGGTAAAGACAAAAGTTAGTCTCTATGTCCACAAGTCATGACATAGAATAATATAATTCTATTTTCACTCGTCATTGTATCACTTATTTGTTTATTTCGTGTTTTTATTGGAAAACTTTTTAAAATATATACTTGTTTGTTTCCAGATAGCTCTTACGAATTTAACATTTTTACCTACATCTGGGGTTGCTGTATCATCTAAAGAATTACAACTAGCTCGTGAGTTCTTTCATGGTTTATTGTAAAAATGAGGGGTTGGCGTTGAGACAGTGTTCCGACTCCCCCCTTTTTCTCTATTTGATGCTGCCCATCAAGGGGGAATCTAGTTCAACTACTATGCCGCAAGTCAGCGCCACTTGTTCCTACATCCTGCTTTGTTTTTGTTCCTCCATTTATAGTAACCGTTGAACGTTGCTAAGCAATGGTCAACAAAGAGCACCATTTTTAACATTTCTGATAGCCTTGTAAGGACTTTAACTTTGCCTCTTTCTAAAAGAAAAAAATGTAGACCAGGTTTTCAAAGGGGAGCTGTACTTCTTCAAAAATAGGTCTTAATTGCTAAAAAAGGATGCGTCATATCAGAGGTAATTAATGTTCATTTTTGACGTCCTATCTTGATCTTTTAAATATAGAAAGTCGGAGCAAATTTATTATTTACTTAAGCTTCAAGAAGAACCTCATTATGAATCCGTGGCAAAGCCGAAACCATAACATGTGATAAAAAAAATAATATCTATACCAAGTGAACTTGTGTAATTAGTGATATATAAACCAATTGAAAAAAGCCACCTGAACAAATTGTTATAGCTGGAGAAAATTAAAATATGAAGGCATATGTGGCGCTGCAATGTGGATATTTGGAGGAACTAAAAGTAATAGAATTTACTCAGGGCAGTCTAAAGGGTGGGTGTCAGAACACTTCTTCTATGTTGACCCCTCATTTTCACATCACTTTAGTTTATTGTTTTTATTCCGTAAACTACTTTCATTACTCAAAAACCCAATCTTGTATAGCATATTTTTAGTAGTATGCTGAGATTTAGGTCGTGTTTTGTCTACTTCGTGAACACAATTTATTTTTTTACCTTATTACAATGAGGTCAAGATCAGAATGAGAAAAATGAGAGAGGAAGGACTGCACTCACTCTATAGGGATCCTAGGTTATGTGTGGATAACCCTATGAATGGAGAAGATTCTTTAGTTTAGTTTGACTTTTCAACATAAGAGGCACCACTGCATCAAGTACATTTACCCTGTCTGAGGACAAGTGAAGCGAGTCATGTTGCAGTATAAATGCAGTAATTGTTATATTCTGAGGACAAGCAAAGCCGAGTCTAGAGCAATGAGGATGATATTAGCGATTCCAAAGTGGTGAGGAAAAGTTTCAAGCTACCCCTATCTTTATTTATTCTAGAAGACATTTTCTTCATATCTATTAATTCGCTTTTTAAAATATTTAAAAAAAACAATTAAAGATAAAAATATGAAGAAAAGTAGAATAAATTGTGATTAAAAACTTGTTTGTGTAAACTGACAGCTTCCTCTTAAGTAATTGTTCTGAATATGACTAATTATTTTCGAGTAATTAGTGTCTTTATTCTGATAATAAAGGTAATCTACCCAGTATTATTTCCATTAATTCATGTGTTTTAGGTGATATCCTTGAGATTGGTGCCCAATGGAGCATTGCTAAACAAGATATACCTTCCTTTGAAAGGTATATGGCTCAGCTTAAGTGTTACTATTTAGATTACAAGTAAGTTTTTATGTTTTATTCATTATATATTTATAATATTAGAAAGGTTTATTTTATTTTAATTTTTACTTACTTATAGTTGTTCAAAAATAAGCTAGGTTGAATCTTCTCTCGCAGGGATTGGCTATTTTATGGTAGTAGATTTTCCAAATTTCTGTTACTTTTACTTCAAAACAAGGCCTTAAATAGAACATGTGGAACCAATAACATTAAAATAAGTCTATATTGATCCAAAGCTTTCAGAGTGTTAAAATGCCAAGAAGATGTTGAAATTTTGTTTATTTATTAAACAGTTACTTTTTAGTCTAATAATTAAGGTATGTATAGTATAATGTATCTAGAATGTGTGAAGTTCCTCTAACTTTAATAGTAATAAATATTCAACTATTTAGTAAAACTATATAAAAGTATATATTTAGTAAAACTATTTAGTAAAATTTAAATAGCATTAGAGTTACCAAACCTGGTGAGAATAACAAAAATCCCAATGTTTTCAGGGATTTTTTACTTTGTGAAAATGTTATCCATAGGTTTATTTATCACAAAAATGTCACCTTTAGCACATACATCTTTAGGCCTTAGTTTCAAAATCTCAATTTTTATTTGCCAATAAATACAGTTTAAAAGTTATCTAAAGGATAACATGAAAATAAAAATATGTTTCTAAAGGGACGGCGAGATAACAATGTCATAGCCTAAAATATGATGTGTTTTTTCTAACAAATGTCATCTTATAATCAAAAACTTTTATTTGCAAATAAAAGTTCAGAAATTATTTATTTTCTTAAAATGTCTAATTTTATTTGGTAGAGGCTTTATTGAGACACATATTTTTTTTTGTTTTTCAGTCAAGAGCTGCCAGAATCTGCTTACAAATACCAGTTACTGGGATTAAACCTTTTGTTTCTACTTTCCCAAAACAGAGTAGCTGAATTTCATACAGAATTAGAACTTTTACCTCCTGAGCTTATTCAGACTAATAAATTTATTAGGCATCCAGTATCACTTGAACAACATTTAATGGAAGGAAATTATAATAAGGTATTTTTTAGTTATTTCATGCCACAATGGGGCTTAAATCCACTAAATTGACTTATTTTGGCTCCCTGATAAACAATCTGCCATTTCAGATCAGGGATTTGACCTTCAGCCCTTTTAAAATGACCCTAAAATAAATTTTCGCCCTCCAGCCATCTTTTTATTGTTTTTTTCAGAAAATATTTAAAGGATCTTTTTTTAAGTTTTCTGAAATATGTAACAAATTGATTTCTTAAAGCCCAAAAAATGAGACTATTAATAATAATGTCTTTATTATTCATGCTAAGTTTCAATGACTTGAAGTTTAGACTAAATTAAAATCTTTTTCTTTATTGCAAACACTATTTTATATAACCCCATATTTTTAAAGGATTAATAAATGAGCTAAATAAATATTATTATTTGCTTAGGATGACTTCATAAATTCTTACATTATCTTAGCTACTGTATAATAAGTTATGAAGAGTTTAAATATTTAAAGGTGCAACATAATGAAATTTGTTGCATCAAAACATTTTTGATAGTCTGACTAGATACAGTTTTTAATAAGCTTATAATAATATTCATAATATTTATATAGAACTAAAGCTTATTTATCAAAATCCTTTATAAATCAAGTTTAGATATAAAGTTATAATGTAATTATTATTGTGACTTTTTTTCTAGATTTTCTTAGCAAAAGATAATGTACCAGCTGAAAGTTATAACTTCTTCATTGATATTTTGCTTGATACTAACAGAAATGAAATTGCTGCATGTTTAGAGAAAGCCTATAGGAAAATATCTGCCAATGATGCTTCTAGAATGTTAAATATTAGCAAACCAGCTGCACTTAAAGAATATGCTGCTAAGGTAATGCTATTTCTTTTTATTTACAGATTCTGTTATTGTGATTTGTTTCCTATTATTTAAAAGGAGGAACAAAGAATTGTAATCTAAATTTACTACATGGCAAATCTTTCATGCAAACACATCCATAGTTTGTATGTGTCTATTCTCTTCTCTTACTATGGCTATTGTCTGTCTTTACCTAGACAGATAAGAAGCTGTTGTGCAGAGTTCATAGTTTAGAAAATCAATGAAAAAAAGCTAAGTATAAGTTTTTATGTGCATGAAAGACAAGATTCCTGCTATAAGTCACAGCAGCACACTAATGCAGTAATTTTTTTAATTTATGATTACAGAGAAATTGGGTTCTTGGTAATGATGGTTACTACTGTTTCCAATATGAAGAAAAGAAGGGAGACGAAGTTATCCCCTCTAAAGAATTAGTTGAGCAAACTATGGAGTATGCAAGGGAACTGGAAATGATTGTATAAACAATCAAAATAACTATTGCTCTGGGTTCTTAAATAACAATTATTTGTTATTCATCTTGTTCTTTGTTACAAAGCTAGGGTTCAGCTGAAGTAACGAGTTTATGATTCAATACAAGTTATTAAATAAGTTAGTATTATAAGTAAATTAAATAAGTTAAGTTATATTTATTTACACAGAAAGTGTGCTTTAGCTTTGTTTCAAAAAATCAAATTATGACTTAAAATAATTGTTTATCTATGTAATTTAAGATAAATGCTCCAATAAATGATTATAGGATAGGAAATAAGTTTTCCACTTATTCAAAGCTCTGTATGTTATTTAAGAACCCAATTCTATATTATAAGGTCTGTATCAGGTCCATGCAATCTACTTAAGTTTACACTCTGTTAATTGTCAGTATCACGTGTACTACCATCATTTTTCAAGTATGGCTCGTTCAAAGATAATTATAAAACAAACAAACAATTAATTTATATTTATTATTTTTTTATTAAAACTAGTATACTTTTTCTATACATAATTATTTACACTTTGTACACATTAATCAATAAAATTTTGAGTTCAAATTTGTGTTTTTGATGTAAATTCTTTAAATTTTTTGATAAATTGTTGTGTTTTAGCTATTTGAATCTCTTGATCATCTTTCTTTTGTTTCCTCCATATAGAGTGATCCATATCCATCATACCCCCAATTACTTCCTGAAAAATAAGAATAATGCCAAATAAAAAAAAAACATGAGAATAAAACATGTTGTGTTCAAGGTGTGGAACATTTGACTCAGATAATTTTATTTAATCTTAAATAATTATTAAGATTATTTAATAATTCTTAAATAATTATTAATTATTTAAATAATTATTAAGATTATTTAGTTAATCTTAAATAATTATTAAGATTATTTAGTTAATCTTAAATAATTATTAAGATTATTTAGTTAATCTTAAATAATTATTGCTCTACTAAGCTAAACCATAGTCTTGAAATAATTAACCTTTATTTTACTGTAATTTGTAGCTAAATTCCGTTTTCACTTAAAAAAAATTGCCTTTTAAGTCATTTATACATCTTAAGTTTTTAATAGCAGACAACATAAGTAATAATTATTGGGGCATATGAGAAATAAACGGCTTTCTAAATGTGTTACGTTTAGAAGGGGGAAAAATAGAATTATTTCAATTTATTTATGGCTGAAAATAAAATTCTCAGTTACAAGGCTGTTGAATTGCATTATATTTGGTAAATGTTGTAAGCAGGTGTAAGATAACAAACATCTCAGATTAAACATAATGGTCAAACTGGGTCTAAAGGTGCAGACATGTATGGCAACTTGAATTTAACACACACATCATTAAACATTAATTTAGTCTGGTAAAAACTCTTACTAGGAAGCCAACTAAAGCATTTATACCGTTTGTTACAGTTCAAATATACTCATTTTGGACTATAGTTTTGTATAAAAAGTTTGCTTATCAGTATTATCATAAACCTATTTAATTTGTGGGCATAATTATATCTAAAGTTATCATATTTGTAGGTTTCCAAAATGAAGCCTGCTGAAAACCAAAACTTATGTTTTAGAACAGAGGTAATAGGTTAGATTCATGTAATTAATAATAAAGTTTGATAATAAAAAACACACTAGGAGTATTAAATAGTATTAAAAGTTCACATTAGAAGTTAAAATACCATTAAACTAAAACAAATGCAATAAACAATAACATGGGCCCAAAACTTCACTAACAATTTGATACCAGCAAAATATAAAAGAAGTTTAATTACTTATGGTTATTTATCTACTTATGGTTATTCATCCCAAGTACTCAACATGCGAGTAAAATATAGTAGGATTGCTTGAGTAGTTTCAACAAGTCTGCACTCACATGTAAAGTTCTGTTTTCCTTATTAGTAGCATAAATTACTATTATACAAGGTATGTGAATTGCAGGTGTACCACTAATTAATGCACAAAGTTTGATCTGTCAAACCTTTCATTAACACAAGGTCATGGGGATTAATTTCCAACAGACCACATTTTTCAAGTCCTTTTTAATTAGTACCATCGGAATAAAAAAAAAATTAGCAAGTGTTAAAGAAAATCAAAGTATACTTTTCCTCCTGTTAAAAATCATAGACAGATAAATTTCCAGTGAAAATATTACCTAAGACGCTTGTTTAGTCATTTATGTGGGTTCACAGTGCCTAAGTAATAGATTTGAAAAAAGCTCATAATTTGCTTCAGAGTTAAAAAAATAAAACAACATTTTCCTCACCTCAGCAAAATTTTTAGGAAAAAATCTTTCATCTTCAATGACATGCGCATATCCTGGCTGTAAACCAAAATCCACAGCAAAATATGACAATCCTTTAGGCACTGCTTTTCTGACATCTCGGCCTTTGAGATCAATAACTTTCTTGTTATTGGACCACTCTGTCTCACATTCTAATAATGCTTTCTAAAACAAAGTATAAAATGTATATAAAACCACTAAAAAAAAGTTTTCCAGAAATGTTATTTTTTCTCATAATTATTTTATTACATTGTATAATATATACTTTGCAACATTAACTATTAAAGAACATGTTATTTTAAATTTAAACTCTGCAAAAGTAAATTTGGTCATAAATAATTAATCAATCAGTATAAATTTAGCAAATAGTGATTATGGACAAATATTGTGATTTTTTGTCTTGTAATTAGCTTCTGCTTTGTTACTATACTGTGAGGGCTTGATTGCACTTGCATGAAATCTAACTAACCTTGAAATATATAGGAGCATCATCTCCAACTTCTTTCGGGACAGGAATGCAATTCAGAACCATATGAGGAAATTTATTTAAGTTTTTTGCACTCTCATAAAATATGACATCCTTATCCTCTTCTAAAAACATTTTAACTACCAGTCTTCTTAAATCCTAAAAATTACATTTTTAATAAGCATATAGGATACATAAAATAGAACAACATACCTAATCCAGGTGCCGGACCTGAAAAAAATGTGATTCGTGTTGTACTGCTTTAAACCATTTTTTATTAATTATACCTTTTATGGCGAAGAAAAAATATAGTTTTCCTATCCAGAGTGGAGCCCTTCATATGATTTTGGAAGAACATGCTCAACATTTTAAAAAATCGGAGGAATTTTAGGTTTCTTGAAATAAGTAGCTTCCTGTTGTTCGTGTGCAAAACTTACAAGAGAAATTTTCTTAAAGCTGACAAAATCGAGTGTTTATTCATCAAAATTAAAGAACTACTACCAAAGTTGTAGCATTGGCAAAACTACCAAGAGAATTGTTTATTTATGTGAATTTCTTTCCTAAAATGTCTACGCTCTGTGCATTTTTTAAGTAATTTTGCAAATGATATAACATAGGTTCTAGTTATCTGATTTTGACAAATAAACACTTAATTTATTTAAACATAAATTAGTTTTGAAAAATGTTCTTTTAAAGTTTTTCACACAACCAAGAGGGAGCTACTTATTTCAAGAAACCTAATATTTGTGAGATTTTTTTTTAATTTTGAATTTTTGCAATTATATGAAGGGCTCTACTCCGTATAAAACTATGATTTTACTTCATCATTTAAGGTATATTTTTAAAAAAATGGTTTAGATTAGTATAAGATGAATCACACCTTTTCAGGTCAGGCTCCTGAACTATAAAATTTAAAGAACCAAAGAAAAAAACACTTGAATAAATAATGAATTCATAAATAAATAATGAACTAATTACCATGACTTCTTCCCATACATCTTCATCAAGTAGTGTTTGGCAGGGTGTGTGCTGAATGGGAGTTATTAAACAGTGGCCTTCTGTAAGAGACTGATGTGAAGGAACACTTAAATAAACCTAAAACATCATGTTTGTTACAAAAATGTAAAAAAATCGTAAAGTATTTTTCAAGCTAGCTTAACTCTAGAATTGAAAATTCATATTTTAAATTTTTTTAACGTCATAAATAATCCAAATAAAAAATGTAATCACCTTGTCCATGAGAGATATAACTAGCCTTCTATTAACAGTTTGACTATCCAAGCAAAACCTACAAGAATCTAGCTTCTTTTCCCGTTTTGTACTCTCAAGAGCAGCCCTCTGTCTCTTATTAAATTCTACCCATTCCTCAGACTTTTCTCTTCCTCCTCCTTCCTCAAAATCATCATCATCCATTTTCTGTCCAGTGCCCTAAAAACGATAGTTAGTTAAAAAGTATCTAGTATTAAACAGCTCCAGAAAAAAATCATTATTCATCTCTCATATATTTATGAGGCTGCACTGAGATCATGTTACATTAATTTCTAGTACAGATGATTAAAAGTTTTTAGACTTTTATTGATATACTGGATGGTAAATAAATAATGTAGGCAGGCTCCCTCTCATTATAGGATTTTACTGACATAAAAATGCATATATTTTTAGCTAATAAAATATTTGTGAAGTATAATACTAAGCATTAACCAACAAAGAATTCAAAAAAAGGTAATCATTACCTTATAAAGTCTGGCATACATTTCATTTTGGTCAGCAACTGATACAAATTTTTCTTGATGTACCTAAAAAATGATAATAAAGAATCATTTACTAATTAAATAACTAAAAACTTTTACAGTAGTTAATATTGGTAATTAATAATAGAGGAATATTCAAAGAAGCAAAACTGCTCAACATATTAAACAATCTGGATAATAATAAACAATTTTCTATAAGTAAAAAGAGATCCAAAAATCAGGTTCTGGGTACCTCGGATTTGTTTCACTTATTCTCAGAATAAAAAATCACTGAATATATACTGGAACACATCTTCACATCCCATCCTAAGACAGTAAATACTTTGGTTTTATTCCCAGCAGTCACCTATCCAGGTACTGACCTCATTCAATATGCCTCTAAAGTTTTATAATTCATCAAAGCTATAGATATACTTGCTGTATTGAAATGAAAATTAATGTATTTGTTTATTACCAAATTTCAACTCAATTGGATTATCTTGACCTAAAGATTGACTTTTACTGTTTCAACTCTCTAGCATAAATACACTGGGAGCTATCATGATAACAGACATACACAAATTTGTGAAAACCATTCAGGGGTTTTTCAAACCCCTGAAACAGATAATTCAGGTTAGGTCTTGATTTAGGCTATTTAGAGCAAACAAAATATTTTTTCCATATACCTATGGTATAAACGAGGAAAAGTTAAAAATCCAAAAACTGTCTCCCTGCCTATTTTGCTTATGAGATGATATTTTGTTACTTAACAGCCCCACCCCCAACTTGGGGGTGGTAGGTGGTGCTACCTTACCTACTGTTTTACATCAAAGTATAAATAATGAATAAAAAAAAATTGCTGAGGCTAATTTTTCACATGAATTTAACTTAGTAGCAACCATCTCCTTGAACTCTTGTTTACAGAACACTTTAAACATTATGAGCAGACCCAGAAATGCTCAATTAGATTATCTGTACACAAGGGAAGTAAATAATTAATTGAAGAAATTAAAAATAAAATAGGTACCTATAAAAACTACAAAATAACTTACAAGATCCTGCAATGAATAGTTATCATCATCCTTAAAGTATCTAACTCTTTTCCCTTCTTGATGAGTATCAAATTTTGTTCTTTTCTTGGTGTTGGGTTGTTCTTTGGAAGAAGAAGCCAGGGGCTGAGTAAACCCTCGCCTATCTGTGTGTGTAAGAATCACTTCTTTCTCTTCATTACCTTGGGATTTTCCTTTCCCTGATAACCATGCTTGAGCTTTCATTAGTTTATCTTTCAGCTCTTTAACTTCAGCCTGACAAAAATACTTATACGTTAACAGCTTTATAAACAATTATTAAAACAGTGTTATAAAGAAATAAACAATAAAATCAAGATTAGATAAAAGTATCTTCAAAGTTTTTAAAAACATAATGAAATAGGTTAAAAACAAATTTAATTTAGAGTTGTATAGTACCAATCAGTACCAAAACTACATGGGACTTTGCTATATGACAGAAGTTTGTGGGAAAAATTTCAGATGAAATAGTCTGTCATTGGCACAATGCATGATACATGCAAATAAATATTAGCTTCTTTACTATGACAATCCCAGTTTAGGGTTATAACTAGAAGACTTTATTAAAATTTAAATTAAAGTACTTTAAAAATGGAGTTGGTTAACATAAAGTTAAATCGTATAAAATAAATGAAAAGAAACATAACACTAATAGCGACTAAGGAACAAAATAAGGAAAGTTTGTAACTCCTCTTTATTTCTTATTAACAATTTTAATGTTAAATTAATACTTTGTGTAGGTCATGTCCTTTTGAACAAAGAGATACCTCATTTCCAAACATTTCAGCTTTTAATATTTGAGCAGCCAATTTATTCATTTCATCTTGAGTAATAATATCAGGTTTTCCTGGAGGTTGAGGGGAATCTTCTCTATCAGTGATTTTCATTACTTCAGGAGAAGGTGATCTTGGTTTAATGTCTCTTTCTGGTCCCACAAACCTTTAAATAGAATATTATGGTGATACATAAGAAATGAAAAAAAAAAAAACAGAAAAATTAAAACTACACTACACTCTTTGGCAACAAATAAGCCCATTTAATGTCTAGAGTTATGATGGTGAGCAGGAATATATTTGACTATCCTGGCTAGTGTTTCTGAGTAAAATAATAATAACTTGTCATCCTTTCAAAGGGTATTTTTAAGAATGTTAGGAACCCCAATATTTCTGAAAGGAGACACAGGCAGGTTGGAAACTTAACATCCACCCTTTATTATAAAAATTAATCATGACATATTTAGAAAACATAAATTTCTTATTTGATGTATATTGTATTTTTAAAATACATTGTTAGCATTTTAATAAAAATGGAGGAAAAGTGATAAAAGATTTATTAATTATATCTTGATCTCAAAATAATTTTACACTACTGATACTCTTTTTTAAAAATAAATGAAACATACTTTTCTCTTGAAGAAGATGGCTCAGATTCAGGTTTAGTCTTTTTCCAACCACTCCTAGGCATATCTCTAGAACCTCTCAAACGTTCCAATCTTTCATTAATATCACTTGATCTTTTGCTTCTATTAGATGTATTTTCCTGGGCATCATCGTAATTATCGGAATCTGAAGGCTTTTTAAATCCTCTTGGTTTGTCATCAGAGTCATCAGGCTTCCTGAAACTTGTTCTTTTATCAATTCTGTCGGAACTTTCAGATTCTGGTGTCCTAAAACTTCTTGAATCTCTTTTCTTATAATCTTCATTGTAGTCTCTACTTTTCTCATCTCTATCATTGTTACTCCTCACTCCGTCTCTACTACTGTTTCTCTTCTGTTCATCTCTATCATTATATTTTTTCCTTTCAACTCTATTTCTATCCTGTCTCCATAGATCTTTTCTCTGTTCATCACTGTTAATGTCTTTTCTCCATTCCTTATCATTATCTTGTCTATATCTGTCATCAGTGTCAGGTCTTCTAAAGCCTCTATCACCTCTTTCTCTATACTTGTTTTCATAATTAGAATCACTTCTACTAGGACCAGCAGTTCCATACCTTTGTCTTGATTTGGTATTTATTTTATTTTCTGCTTCTTTGATTAAATTTTGAAGTTTTTCTAGAGACTAAAAACAAAAGTAATTTATAAATAAAATTAATATATAAATGAAAATATCACACCATTATTACACATATAATCTAGCCAATTTCATACAATTGTACTATAAAAAAGTAGCAGAAAGTAGTTACTTGATAGCACCATCCTGGCTGATGAAGTAAAAGACATTTTTTGATTGAAATAAATTGATCTGTTTGCTAAAGATATAATATAATATAATCCTGGTCACATTTTGCAATTTGTCTGAGAAAAATTTTTGAAATGATTTATTGGTTGATTTTTTAAATAATTTATAAAAATGCAATTAAATTTAAAAAAATTGGGTACAGGGTACCTCAGAACTTTTTCTCATCAAGGATCGCTATGCACATCCTTCCTACTATGGACTAGCTTCGCTTATCCTCAGATAATAAATACATCTGTTTCATTCTAGGAGTCGCCCATCCAGGCACTGGCCACGCTCGATGCTGCTTAACTTTTATTATTCACCAAATTTCATGGATATACTTGTTGTATTAAAATGAAACTTTTTTACAATTTTTTAAAAAAGTCATTGGATAAAAATTGAACTAATGCTGATAATGAGATGAAACTTAGGACGTATGTTAGTCTTATACATGGCTACATGCGTTTCAAATTTCAATCAGATCGCATAATTTTTACGCGTTTTATGATTTTTCAAAATTTTTGCTGAGTCAGTATTGCGGGTTAATGACATCATAAAAAATATTTTCTGAATAGCACAACTACAGCTGTAGTAACTTTGTTTTTGTGCAAAGTTTAAACTCTCTAGCCTAAATACACTGGGAGCTGTGATAATAACAGACACACATACAGACCTACAACTTTGCGAAAAGCACTCAGGAGGCCTTAAAAACAGAAACTGATGATTCCGGTGACATCCTAGTTTCGGATTTTTTGCAAACACAATAATTTTCCTATATACCTATGGTATAAATTAGGAAAAGTAAAAAGAACCTAAAAATATGATTAAAATTATCAGACTTACACCCCACACAGGAGCTACAACTTCTTCTAATGACCTGTTTTCTTCCAAAGCAGTTTGTTTAGCCCTCTCTAAAGCTTTCCGTAGCCATCCTAGACCAAGATCTCCCACAGATCCAGATAATTTATTTGAGTCTTTTAATTCATGGGGTAGCCCAGTCCCTCCATCTTTCCAGTAAGGGTTCAATTCTCGGTCACTTTTTCCCATCTATTTCAAAAAAAAAATAAGCCAACTAACATTAATATTTTGAGGTAAAGTAAATGGACACAATATTTAGACAAGGCATTTGATTTTGACACTCGATTTTGGCCCGGGCTATGCTCTAAGATTTTATGAATAGTATTTGTATTAGAAAGATTTCACCAACTTTAATTAATTCCTAGACTGTAGTAGGTACAGCCCACCTGTGGTTGTTCCCGCAGGGTGTATACCCTGATGGGCCGGAAGGCCCAAAAACGGGCATTTTATTTGATTAAATATTCTACTCATGTGAAATAGAATACAAACAAAAAGATTCTGCTTATAATTAAAATCATTAACAGGTAGATTTTATTTGATTTTTGCAATGAGCAAACTTTATAAGCTTTAACTAAAAGTGAAGAAAGTCCACTTCTTATATTAACAACTTTTTATGATCCCTCATAAAAGTAAATATATAATCTAGTTTTAAAATTGATCTACCCAATTATATATAAAAAAAACTTACTTCATCAATGTTAACTTTGTCCAGGTCAACCTTTTCTTTCTTTGGTTTGATGTCTGCTCTGCTAACAGTAGCGAACAAATCATCTGCATTTGAAAGCCAGTCATCTCTCACTAATTGTTTAGGTGGAGGTGACGAAGACTTTTCTTTTTCAACCCACTCATCTTCATTATTACTTGAGCTCTCCTAAAAAGAATTAAACACATTTTAACCCTTTGACCGAGGCACACATTACAATTTTTATACCGAGGTTGGCATAAAGTGAAGGGGAAAGAGCGTGGTCAGTCTGAACCAATATAATTCTTTCCCTCACAGATTTTTGGTGCGCTGTCAATTGATTTTAGCCGTGTGTCGTATTATAGTCCTCATAATTATTTTGGACCTATTCCTCCTAAAAATCAGTAATAAGGGAAGAGGAATGTGACAGATTTGCCTTAACATAGAAGTGCTAGAAGATTGGTTCCTTGTATATGTTTTATTTTATATATCAATGTTTATCAACATTGATTTGGTCTTTTAAGTAAGTTGATTTCCCCTTTCTCAAAATGACTGTACTTGTTAAAACTTGACAAAAAAGTAGTAATGCTTTTTTTCTTCCTGAATGCTCGCTTCCTTCCTAAACAATCTTTCTTGTTTAAAGCTTGGTTTATGCTTTATCACCTGATCAGTAGTGTAACAACTTATTATTCAATTTTATCTGGATTTTGAAAGGAAATAAGTGCCCAAAATGTCACCAAATATTAAATATTGCTCAAAATATTAACTTGCAAATTCTTTGAGTAACAAAATTGTAAGAAAATTGAGTAATAATCAGTACTGTAATTGCCAAGGGGATGAAGCATAAAACGAAAATCTTAAGCAAAAAATAGATAGTTGAGTCATTCACACATCCGTGCCAGATTTCTTCAGCTTGCTCAATTTTTCCTAAACATAAACACCATAAGAGAACTTTTACAGGTACCTCATTCTGCCTAGGTAACTACCTTACTACCTGGGAGTGTAAAATGTAACATCATTCTACCTGCTTACCTGAACTGAACACCAACTCAATGTTTTACATTTTTTTATGTCCTATCTAATTTCATTTAGCTTCACTGTATACTACAGTCCATCGTTTAGTTTAAAAATCCCCAAGGTCATAAGTATTTTGGAGATTAACCAATCAGAGAAGCCGCTGCCAACCTCTCACTTAAAAGGAGAAAAAAAATCCCTACCACAATAACCGCTGTAGGGAAAAAACCTTCTTCCCGGCAATCGGTCACTTTGTTTGTGGTTCTTCTTTTGATTACATCATTTTGAAAACTACTTTCAAATTAATCTTAAAAATGATATTTTAAAATAAAACTACACAAAAGAATTGTAAAAAAACATTGCCAAGAAAGTACGGGTAAAATAACCTGATTTGTTTACATAGTTTTTTCCCGCTCCCTTCTTGCAGGGATTTTTTTTTCTTAAGAATCAGTGGTGTCTAAACTGACCTGTCAAGATTTTTAAACTAAACGATATACTGTTTAACAATGGCTGCCACTCTGCAACTGACAGAAAATTGTCAAATGTCATAATATTTTGTAAACAAACCCTCTGTGTTTCATTTGCACCCGAAAAATAAAAATTTAATGTTTTTGTTATTGTTTTGTACGAATTTCTTACTTCGTACACAAAAGGGGTTTGGCAGGAGGTAGAACCCCAACTGTTAACACAGCATTTTTAACACATAGTTTATATTCTACCTTGATGAAATATGAGTTTCATGGTTGAACCCCGGGTTCAACATTTCATTCTATTTAGAATATTTTTAAAAACATGAACTATTCTTTCCTTATTTTGTGTCCACTATTTATATTTATAACTGCTTTAACCTACAAGTTAGTGTTTTATTAAACGAGGTATACGCGGCAAGGAACAACAGAAAAAGAAAAAACACTGCTCTTATGAAAATGGCGAAGAACCAATATCATAAGCAGCATTTATTACTGCGAACCTTAAGAAAAAGGTATCTAAATAAATTCATTATGAAATACATATGTCTATTAAATAACCAAAGAAATTAAAAGCAATTATAATTATAAAATACCTGACTTTGGACACCGGGTTCAACCCCGACAAGTGTCTACACGACACATTATCGGGATTCAACCTACAAATTATCAGTGTTCAACACCAGTTTGAACCCCCGTGTATACGGAGTAAAATTGATGTCGAGGATTCAACCTGGTGTTCATCCCAGTGTACAACACATTGTGTAGATGAAGTATATGTTCACACACGGGGTTTGGCAGGTGGTTCAACCCCAACTGTTCACACAGTATTTCTCACTGTAAAAAAGGAGTTTCAGGGTGAATCCCATATTCAATCCCATTCACATGAAAACTGCCAGGGTGTTGAACCCCCTGCCAAACCCCGCATCTGAACAAAGTAATTGATCAACATAGTGTGTAAAAGCCTAATCGACTAAACTTTTCTTCTTTTGACATTTCTGGTCATATCAAAAGCCCAAAATTCTCGAGTAAAGTGACTTGGTAAACTTATCCCACAGAATTTTAAAATATATTTTTGTTAGGTTCACTTGTTGTTCTATTTCAAAATAGATATAATTTAGAAATTAGATTTCTCATTGCCTCCTTCTGACTCTAGTGATACGGTAAAGGGGATTCAAGTGTTAAAAGGTCCTACAGAAAATGTTGAAAAGGTAATAAATAAATTTTAATAAATCAATACCGAAGTAGTAGAGGTCCTCCTTTTCTTTTTCTTCTCTTTTTTGTGTTTTTTTTCTTTCTTGTGCTTCTTATGTCCTCCCATTATTAAGCTAAAATATTATTACAACTACAAAATTAATTTATTGACCCATGTAACGTACTTATTACAAGGTAAGGCTCTCACAAGAACTAAAAACAGTTATCATCAGCAACACAACAAACTTTTTGAACTTACCGCCAGTGATTTAACTTTCAAGATGGCGGAGTATTGTTTTTTTTCATTCATTCAAAGTGCTTATTACTTAACGTTGTCCATATCTGGGTAAAATAAAATATGACATCATACTGTCCTAGCTTGTCGGTTAGGGCAGCGTAATGTTACATTTTAACGATTTTAAAAATCTTTCATTATACTTTAATTAAAATATAAATAATGATAAAACCCTAATAAACAAGGAATACAACGAAAATTTAGAAATAAAGTAACACATTTCATTATATAAAGTATATTTAAAAAATTAAGTAATAATTTACAAATTAATAGATAACATAAAAACTATAAACCTCTTTTATGAAAGTTATCAGACTTAACTGAACACGATAGTGCTGGCGGTGTATCAAAATTTAAGAAGTGTATCTTCAGTACTTGTAATTATAAGTTTATTTTGATTTAGCAGGTTTCTTTTTAGTTGGAGTTTTCTTGACCTTAGAGGATTTGGAAGCTGCTTTTTTAGGTGTTTTTTTCTTAGCGGGGGATTTTTTAGCCGCTACTTTCTTCTTCGGGGTTGATTTTTTCGTTGCCGGAGATTCGGACTTATTTAGATTTGTTGTTGACTCAGCTAAACTGTAAGTGTTGATTTTAGGTTGAATAAGTACACCACTAAGTACTGCTTCTTCAAGACATTGATTTATGTCATTTAAGGATACCTCAGCTTCTTTACCATGGGCATATTCGATGAATTTTGTTATAGCTTTAGCAGATGACCCATTTTTTTCTTTCAAAGCAACAATTGCATCTATAACCATCTGCAAAGTAGTAGACGTTTTTATCTCAGGGGTCTTCTTTTCTTTTTTAGGAGCTGGTGATTTCTTTTTCGCGGGTGATTTCTTTGCTGCTGGTGATTTCTTTTTCGCGGGTGATTTCTTTGTCGCAGGTAATTTTTTCTTCGGTTTAGATGCCTCTGCTGGGATAGATTTTAATACCTTTTTTCCTGCTGCCGAGTCTGCTAATATAAAAGTGCCGCCTAACCCACCACCATTTGGCTGAAGAATAGAACCACTTTTAATTCCAGCGCTTATATTCTTTTTGATATCGGGTAACATCTCCTCGGTATCAACTTTATATGCGGCTGCGATAAACTTTTTAATAGACCTAACAGACGATCCATTTTTTTCTTTTAGACCAGCAATAGCATCCATTACCATTACTTTCGTATTCGGAGCGGATAAAACATCTTTATCGTTGAACGAAGATGATTCATGTTTTTTCTTTGCTGCACCTTTAGCTTTCTTCGGAGAAGGCTTCGCTTTAGATTTCTTCGAAGCAGTCTTGGACGAGGACTTAACGACACTGGGACCTGTTTTACGCTTCATGATACTACACTATAATATCCTTTATCTATGTACTACACTAACTTAAACAGCTGAATGATAACAAACCTCCCCACTCTTCCGGTTTTGTCTAAAAGAACATTCCTTCACGAAAGCAGCCAATATACAAAGCCTGTGTTTCTCTTTCGGATACAATAAATCTATATATGTTATATGAAAATGTATGCTTACTTTTTTCTTAATTATTTATTTATTATTTGAATATTGAAATTGAAATAATTATCTTTAATATTTATACTAATGTGGATTTGTGATACCATGTTTATTTTAAAAGACTTGAGTTAAAGAACCAGATTAGAATTCGTGAGACCATCTAAATTCATTAATTTGGCTCTCTATTTTAATAAAGTGAACTTATGACCCTATATGTTTATTTTTAAGCACCTTTGATCTGAATTAACGATATTAAAAGTAGCAAAAATTATTTATCATTAATAATTAACAATTTAAGATGTAACATACGTAGTAAATAAATGTTAAGGTTTGACTTTTAGTTCTGCTTCAATATTTCTTGTTAAAAGTTGAAAACTTTCAAGCTCTATATTTTAATTTTTATATGTGTAGATGAATCATACTTTTCTTGAATCCTTTATGGTTTATTTTAAAAAAACTTAGAGTTGATTAATTAAAAAAGCATTTGATATAATATGCAATGGGCTTTGAGTGATATCACCAAAAAGATATAAATATCTAAATGCAGACTTTGGAGATTCTGTCCTGAAATGCATGTCGCACATGCAGTACGATAATAGACTAGAGCTGAAATATTTCGTTAAAACTGGATTTTAGAAGTTTGAATTTACTAAACAGGCATTTAATATAATTTGCAATGGGCTTTGACTGATATCACCTTAAACCGCAGAACTGGAGTTTGTAGATAGCAATAATCATAAATATATATATACTAGAGAGGGCATAGCCTATCTCAATACATTTAAAGACCTGAAACATCGTTTTGGGGCTCTCAGGGGCCCTGTGTAACCTCATTAAAACCTCCTTCAAGAGTAAGTAAAGGTTATTATAAATCAATTGCTTTCGGCTTTCCGCTCATTGTTTGTGTTTTGATAGGTAATTTTAGCGTTCTTCTATATATGTTACTGTCATTGTGTACTGATTATTTGATTATATTGAAAATCGAAGGTTGTCAGGTTATTTTTCAATGTTTCAAAATTTTGCACGTTTTATTGGATCAATTTTATTAATATGATATTATATAGTTTATTTTATTATTCGAACGTGGTCATGTAACTTTTTCGATGTCCGAAATTTATTGATTTAAGAATTATCTATATATTTTATAGATTATCTACATCGATTTAGGGATTATCTATATATTTTACACATAGAGATATATACTAGAGGGGGCATAGCCTATCTTAATACATTGAGAGACCTGAAACATTTTTAGTGGGGCTCTCAGGGGCTCTGTGTAACCTCATTGAAACCTCCTCTAAGAGGGAGTTAAGGTTATAATTAATCAATTGTTTTCGGCTTCCCGCAGATTGTTTGTGTTGTGATTTGTATTTTAAACATTCTACTATATAATTTTTACTGTTTTTTTTGTTCTGTTTATTTGATGATAATGATAATCGAATGTGGTCAGGTTACTTTTTCGATGTTTCAAAATTCAACCAATAGGGCCCATCTAGTAATATATTTCTATGATTTTACAGATTAATAGATTATCTATATATTTTATACATTTATGGATTATCTATATTTTATAGATTTATAGAGTACTATATCGACTTAGGATTATCTATATATTTTATAGATTTATAGAGTACTATATCGACTTAGGGATTATCTATATATTTTATAGATTAATAGATTATCTATATATTTTACATATTTATTGATTATCTATATCGATTTAGGGATTATCTATATATTTTATATATTTATAGATTATCTATATCGATTTAGGGATTATCTATATATTTTATAGATTTATAGAGTATCTATATCAATTTAGGGATTTTCTATATATTTTATAGATTATCCATACTGAATTAGGGATTATCTAATATCTTTATGCCTAAAGAGTACAGAGGCCTCAGTGCCTAATGGCAAGCTGGAGAAAAAGTGAACGCACTCTTTTGCCAATAGTACTTTAGCCAAGAGATAGCACTACGTGCAAAATCAGAATTGCCACTGGATCTAAGGGCTATTAAACTCACTCTTGTATGCACTTGGCACAACATCGCCATTCTTAACCATAGTATATAAGATTCTTAGAATGCATTTTCACATAGAACACTTCTTACTATTTCTAGCTTTGCATTATTGCGGATTGCTTTTCTTACCTAAAATTCCCTAAGCTGAGTTCTTATAACCGTCCTATAAGACTAGGTAAAAATCTGTGGTTATAGTATGCATTTCCCAACTGACAGGCAATTGCATATTGATCTTGAGTCAGGAATGTTTATTAAAGTGATGAGAAGTCCTTTTTTTACCGTTCCTCATACTGAAGGTATCTACAAATAGTATATTGTGTCTGCTCTAAAAATGCGAAACCGAGATTTTATCTGAATTATCTATTTCAGATATGAAGAAGTCTAGTGAAATGAAGAAGTCCCGAGTGACAACAACAGTCACTCCGGACTTCCCTGCCTATTCTGACTAACGAAGACATACGTCGAAAGTTTTCAAACCCATGAAACCTCGTCGTTTCACCTCCTGTAAGTTATTATTATATTATATTTCTAGTATCTTCCTTTTTCCCTTTTATATATATATATATATATATATATATATATAATAATATATATAATATATATATATATATATATATAAAATTTATACCGTAGGTATATAGGAAAAGTATTGTGTTGTCATAAAACCAGAAACCGGGATTTCACCTGAATTATCCGTTTCAGGTGTTTTAAGACCTATCCAGTTGAAACAAAAAATAGTAAAAATGGAAAAAGAATCCAATTATGTTGGTACACGCATATCCCTTTATCATGTAGTAATTATTTTCCGGTCGATCAGTCTTTGGTCATCATTTTCTGGTCGATCAGATTTTGTTTGTTTTTGACTATTTTAAGTATAAACAATCACGACCACTCTTGCTATTTTTTACATCACCATCATGATTACTTTAATTTGTACTAATTAGTTTCTGGTCAATCAGACTGTGGTCATCATTTTCTGGTCAATCATAATTTGTACTTGTATTTGTATTTGTACTGTTGCTATTTTTATTTGTATCACCAAATGCTAACGTAGTCCTAGCATAGTCAAGCTTGAAGCCGTTAAATATAGTTTTTGTCTTTTTTTATATTACTTGTTAGTTATTATAGTAATAAGAGATTACTTGTCTATGATAGTCCTGTGCTTGTGGCTTGATGGGGTGAATTGACCGAACCAAGATTCACCTCACAACCTATAAGCTGGTTAGCATAAAATGAATTATAGATCGGACTGTATTTTTCTTTAAATGATGAAATTGATAAAGAATAACACTTCATGATATTAATTTGGTTATAATCATATACCATAGGCCCTTTACATACAGGCAAAGTAAATAATTTGGCATGAGCGTGCAATGAGACCCCAGGAACCCTATGATGCAGAAGTGTCCTCTTCTCTTTTTTCCTTTTAATATAAAATTGGATTTGTTTAAATCGTAAACCTGAGATTAAAATTGAAGGTGGTGACAACTTATCCTTAATTGATGATGGCTGGTATAAGACCATGAAGATTGATGTGATGGTGATGAACGAGTTGGTGAGAAGTGGCAATGTCCAAGAAATGGCGCTGTTAACACTCTCACACAACCAAAATACCAAGAAATGGCGTTATAACACAAATGGTGACAGAAATGGCTTTAAATTGAATGAATTCTGGAAAATTCAAAACTGAACAATTGATCACCTGTGGCACCACAATTTATCTGCATCAAAGTTTCCACAGGTTGCTGGATCACAATTTATCAGCTTGAACAGCCACAGCAACTCTAAACATAGATCTAGAAGTTGCTGAGTCTACGTTGCCTAATAAATTGTGACCAGCAATCTGCAAAACACGTGTGCGTTGCGGGAGTAGCATACTTCGTTAATTCCAGGGGGACCTAAATATGGAGAAAATTGAATCTAATTAGGAGCTATGGTATATCTCTTCGCTAGATTAACATAAATTCAAATAAATGACAAAAATATAAATAAATGTTAGGAGAAGTCCTAACAAGGCTCATAGAAAATATAAGTTAAAACATTTATTTTGGACAGACATTAGAATGCTACTTAAACTAACTAAACAATAAACTAAAAACTAAACTAACAATTTTATGACCCTTGCATAGTATTCATTTTCTGTCTATAGAAATCTATGGAGTCCCTTATTGCTTACCACAAGTTTATTGTTGTTTTTATGAATAAACAATAAATAAATGTATAAATAATGTTTTCTTTAAAAAATTATTTATTGTTAAAATTCTTCTTAATTTTTTTTATAATTAGGTATTATATGTAAAAGGATCGTGTGATCCGTTAATTTTAAAAAAATATATCTACGATTTTTATTGGATCATAAAAGTTAAGCACCCACGAGCGCGATTAGTGCCTGGATAGGTAACCGCTAAGAATGGAATGATTGTGTTAACTGTCTGAAGACGAGTGAAACTAGTCCAAATACATGTACTATAGATGGCAATTCATATTATAAGGATTAGCGAACCAAGTGCGAAGTTTTGAGGATAAGCGTAGCGAATCCAATTTGGTGTGGAAAAGCTCTGAGGTACCCCGATCCCGATTTTTTAAATTTCTTTTAAAATTTCATTATTTTAATTAACACTTGTATCAAATAAATTTATTTGATACAAGCATTAATTACAATCAGGAAACAATTAAGGTTATTTTACTCATAGTAAAAGAGAAAAAATCGGGAGATATGTGGGCAAACATTTTTTTATTTTCCTGGGTAGCTCAAGTAGATACAAGATAAGTTTTGAGGAGCCTAATCATGCTGTGTTACAATTCTGTTATAACGAAAACATGATAAGGAAACATAACGATGCTTCCTTGTTAAGTTGGACCTTATTTCCTATTAACTTATTCATGATCCTTTTTTTCTAAAAATTTTCTCATAAAATGTTTATCATTACCTGGCCAAGGTTAATCCATAAACTCAGACTAGGCAAAGAAGGCCCTACAAAGTTAATATAAGAAAGCTAAGCATTTAACTGCGCCCCAAAAAGTAGTACATGTATCATGATTGTGAAGCAATTTTATTGCTTTGAAAATTAATTATTGACTCGATAGAATTATAATTCTATGTTTCGAGAATTAATTTTCGCAACATATTTCACAATTCTTTTGCTATGGGCGTCAGTCTCTCAGCAAGTTTTTTCCTCATTTATACCGTAGGTATATAGGAAAAGTATTGTGTTTGCAAAAATCCTAAACCGGGATGTCACCGGAATTATTCGTTTCAGGAGATTCAAGTACACTACGTTTCATTTTAATTTGACAATTTTATCCATGATTTTTGGTGGATGATTTTGGTAGCGAATCCGATGTAATGAGAAAAAGTTCCGAGGAACCCCGTACCCGATTTTTTAACTTTAGTACACTGCTGTTGGAAAATAATTCTAAAAATTGAAACACTAGCAGACGTTTGGGTTTTAATTCACAACTGATAAAAAATCATCGCTCCATCCTAAAAATTAGAGCCAGGGGAACTCAAGATCTTAAATATGAAACCGATATTTTTTAATCATGCATTATAGGGTCCTATAAAGATAAACCTTTATCGTTTTACTGTAGGGAATGTGTTAAGACATTTAAAGATACCAACTACACTAACTGAGCTTTATACTAGTGCAAATAATGATGTGCATTGCTAATGATAGAGGTATAGTTGTGTATACACAACCAAATTATCCTCATTATAATGAGTATAATATGCGCATTTCCTTTGAAAAATACAGGAAAAAAGAGTTACGAAGACTTAAAGAGTGATTGTGCTACCCGGAGGTGTTTATAGACAATTTCAACCAGATAGGTTGTTTTTTGAAAGAGCGATCTCCCCGTCCTTCTATCAAAACAAAGAAGAACATCTTACCTCCCCCTCATAAACCCTACCTTATAAGCTCATTTTAGGAAATCCGCAACAAGAAAGTAATTTGCTAAAGTTGTGTTCTTAGGTAAAGTTGTGTTTTCAAGGGTTTTACTGTTGTGACATCGTTTAATATCTCTCGTTAAAATAAAACATAAGAGCTATTATAAAAAGTAGTAAAAATTCGATGGCTATTTAACTTTCGGTTCTAAAAGTTATTGCCGAAATGTATGTATAGTCAAGGCCCGGTCGCAACTCTGTGGGTTAGAGTATAGCTTATGGTCGTTTACAGCTTGACACCTACCGTTAACTTGTCACCATAGCAATTCCCTTATAGATTTCAAGAAGTGCTTTTCGGTTGCTGATCATCGTGCATCGTCCTGTGTTTCTTTTTCTATGTGTTTATGTATATTTTTTTCTTTATAAATAGAGTTATATAAACGCTTTATTTACTATATTTACTCTCTCTCTCTCTCTCTCTCTCTCTCTCTCTCTCTCTCTCTCTCTCTCTATATATATATATATATATATATATATATATATATATATATATATATATATATATATATATATATATATATATATATATATATATATATATATATATATATATATATATATATATATATATATATATATATATATATATATATATATATATATATATATATATATATATATATATATATATATATATATATATATATATATTTATAGTAAATAAAGTGTTTGTTTCGTATAGTTCAGAATAGAAAGAGATACAAGGTACGAAATTATATTTTAAACTGTTGCAAAATATCAAAGTATTTATTATTTACAATATGACAAAAATGTTGTGTATAGACGTAAAATATGTAACTTAAAACTTACACCTAATATGTAACATTGCTACACAGCATATATTACTGCTGCTGAAAATGCAGCGCAGTAATATATTCTCTTTCTATTCATTTCCCTAATGAATAGAAGGAGGTTATTATACTGATAATATTATTAGTTTTATCTATTAGTACTTTTAAAATAATTTTAGTACTTTTAGTGAAGATGATTAGTATTGATAATTAAAATTAAATTCTTTACAAAAGTTAAGCTTTAAAAAGTTGATTTATAAATATTTAGCTTAGGTGTTGGATCAAGAATATAAAAATAAGGTTTGTAGTTCCTATGAATTTATAATAGAGACGTAAATCAAAAAAGCTAATATAATAAAGTTTCTGGTTTTTATAACCTAATATTGTCACAAAAATATTGTCTCTGATGTCATTTTCTCTTTTAAATGTATTTATTGTGAAACAACGATGGATCTTATTTGAAGTGATGATCCTTAAAATTGTGTTAAGCAACTACTAGGTATTATTTACAATCTGATGACAATTTCATCTAAGCTGTCGTCACTGTTAGTTTTACTGCTGTTACCATTTGATTGAACTTCCGGGGCTGCTGTCACATTAAATCTATGGCTTTTGTCAGGAGGAGTTATTACAACCATAGGAGTTTCTTTTATTCTTTCAGTTCTTTCTGAACTTAATCTTTTTCTATGTTTGAGTTCATTTCTCGGCGGGATCAATTCATTATCCAGAAACGAATCATTTCCATCTTCAGCTACACTTCCGAGTGATCCTACTAAACTTGGAACGTGAGAATATTTTCTTCTATGAGGGGTTATGAGAGAACCGTGCGATGAACCAAGGCTGTCTGAAAACTGTGAATATCTCCTTGTTCTAGGCTGTAGTTGATGTTTAGAAGAGACATGAGAGAAACGCCTAGACATCTGATCAGCTTTGGGCGAAGAAGTTTGAATTTCATCATCCTTAAAGAGTGACATTAGCGAGAGATCCTTTTCCTTCCCATTGTCTCCAACTCTAGCCGTTTCAACAGACGAGAGTAACCTCAAAAAGTCTGCTACACTCGTCTGTTCCAGTACATGATTAAGGTTGTTCGGACTATTATTTCCTTTATCCATTGCTCCTATTAAGAATGCTTCAGCTATGCTTGCTCTTCTGTTGCTAGGCAATCTTGGTGTACTATCCCTTTCAACTTCTTCATTAAAGCTATCAGGTAAGTACATAGGCATATCATTGATTTCCCACTTAATATTTTTAGCATTGTTAATGTGAGGTTCGGGTTCCTTTTCTTCAGAAGGTTTGCTTTGCGGTTTCATTTTTTTCTTGATATTGTTAATGTTAAAGAAATTTAATGCTGCTGTAGACATGCGTCTTATGCTTGATGCAGAAGAATGTGGAGTTTCAATAGGTTTAGTTTCCTCTTTGTTCTTCTCTAATGCATTTCCGTCTATACTGAACCTAAAAATAAGTATGGTTTATTATTTTTGTCATTGGTGATATTTAACGTTCTTGTCACTTGTAGTTGAAACATAATTTTGGAATATCCCTTTGCTGAAATCAAAACTATATAGTTGTGATTTCAACAAGGGATGAAAACACAACGAGTAAAAGCTGCCAAATGGCAGTCACCAACTTAAATCACAAGATTTGTGATTTAATAATTTTCTCCTAGTAATGTCAGAACAAATATTTACCTAATATTTTTAAGAATTGAGGGCCTAACAGTATCTGTTCCACTCCATGTATTTTGATGATTGTAGAATGTATCTGAATTTCGTTTACTGAACATGGTATCTCCTGTAACGCTTAACCTATCCCTTGATCTGCATACATCGTACGACATAGCTCTATTCCTCCTGTACATCCTTTCACTAGCTAATATTTCGTCGTCAGTAAAACAGTTAACGCCGGTATCAAAGCTCTAAAAAAACGAACCATTGAAAACAATTAATTTTATCATTTTATCACTTACAAATAAGTAATAGCTGCAAAGCTTTTAATATATTTTTTTTTAAATGCTTCGTAACTCTGAGTGAATTCCGAGCTGATTAAATATTCCAACTAGTATTTTCCCCTTTTATCATTATCACATTTATTTTCAGTTAACTTAAGTTAAAAGTATTAATACTTTTTGTAGACCGAAAATTAAAGTGATTGCCAATGTCATTTATTTATTTTTCCCATTTGAAGAAATTTGAAGATCATTGGCAAGTTTAATGTTTAAGTTTATGGTAGGAGTAGATGTCCTCTTTGTCTCTTTGCCTTTTAGAACCAATGGTCCCAAAATTAATATTTCATAAATAATAGGTATCGTAACTTCAAATAGTAAGTTCAACAGGTTCGTAGGAAAGCCTTCGACAGTTATTGTGCGCCATATAGGCAAGGGTAAAAACTATTATATATAGCTAATTACTCTTACATATATATATATATATATATATAATATATATATATATATATATATATATATATATATATATATATATAATATATATATATATATATATATATATATATATATATATATATATATATATAAGCGTAATTTTATCTTGGAACAATTGTATTAAGTTGTTGTTAGAACTTTTCAGGTTGTTGATTCTCTGAATATTTCTGCCTGAATGTAGAAAAGCTTCCATATATATAGTTACGTCCCATGGTCTCATACACATTGATTATGAAGAGCATATGATCATGCTAACTAATTCCCTATGATGGTTAATTGGTTTGTATACTTATTGAAGCGTTTATACAAAATGTTTGAAATATTTCTGAAAATAATGCTTTTTCCTTTTTTTCCTGACCTGCCTTACCTGATTGCTTGTCGCAGAAAAAGCTGCATCGACAGCTTTCGCAAATATCTGCTTCGACTGAATTGTTTGAATTGACTGGTTATCGAAAGTTGCATCTTTATCAATAAGGTCCAAATGGCTTTCAGATACACCCCTAATAAGAAGGGGATAACCAGCGTGGTGTTCGGAGTAAGCTCTTCTTCTTCGCATGGTTTGCTTGGATTCCCAATCTTCATCTAACCAATCATCAACGTCGCTGTCTTCGTCTTTCCGTGGCACAGGCCAAGATGAAAAGTTTGGACAACTTTTACTTCGTCCAATTAAACCAACTTTTATTTCTTTGTCAACATAGACTCTCTGAAATTTTAAAAAATAAGAAAAATAATTTCCATTTTATCGGATGTAAAGCTTCTATATTTTATTGGATACTCTAAAGCAGTGATTTCCCACCCATATTCTGCGGAACATCTTCATATGTTTTAAGAATACATAAAAAATTACAGTGAGAGCATTTTTCGAAATATAGGTTGGATTTTTAGAATGTTTAAATCAAATTGTATTTATGTCTTTTTAAAAACCATCTATACGTTGAAACAGATTAGAAGACCGTAAAATATTTGTTTAATTATTAAGAAAGGACAAAATTATACCATTTTTCTACCTTGGATTTATTATTAGATGTCTGAGGATCTTCTGAAAATATTTTAGGTGACCCTAAATAAGAAAAGAGTTATCCTTTAGGATATTAATAAAACACTAACACCATTAACACTAGGTAGACAAAAGTTCCCAATCCATATGGAAACTTGCGGACCCTATGAAATATTTAAATATTTAATTCAAGCAAAATATATTTATCTCCAGACGGTATATAATACGAAATTTATAGACTAGATTTAAGAGAGTAAAGAATCACTTTTCACTCCCAAGGGAGTAAAAAGTACTTTTTACTCCCTTGGGAGTAAAAAGTAACAGTTGCCAACTTAACTTAATAACCGACAAACTGAGATACCTATAAATAAGAAGATATGCAAGAATAAGATGTATAAAAAAATAATATAACATTAACAATAATTTTAAGTGGAACTAGTGTAATGCTAATAATAATATAAGAATAAACAATTTAAAAAATAAAAACTAGTTCTTTATTTAAAAGTAAAAAAAATTAAGTTGGCTATCCTGATTTTTTAAAATCATTTTAAGATTTGCATACTCATTGTTTTTTTTCGACAAAATATCATTAAATCAAAGTTTTTTAGTTTAAAACCTTAGCTTTAAATGTTTAAACTGTCTTAAACTTTTATAATTAGATTAAAATATTACTTATAACTGCTCTAATATTCTACTCTAATATTTCAATTATGTCAGATAATATTGTGTGCGATATTGACGAACTTTTAAACAATACACCTCCTGACATTGCTATTAAAGCGAACTCGGTAAAAGAAAACTTGTTACCAACGAAATCGAAAAGTTATATGACAAAGCATGTAACAATTTTTAAAAGTTGGTGTCATGATCATAGTATACAACAAGTAAGTGAAAATGCATTGCTTGTTTATTTTAATAATGAATGAAAAACAAAACAAGTGTCAAGTCTGGTCACTGTATTCAATGATCAAATCATCTTTGCTTGTGAGAGAAAATTTTAATATCAAAAGCTATGCATCACTAATAGCATTATTAAAAGAAAAAACGAAGGTTATGTTGCAAAGAAAGCGAATGTTTTTACTAAGAACCAAGTTGAAGACTTTTTGCATAATTCACCAAACGACGATTTTCATATGATTAAGGTAAGATAATTTTCAGTTGAAAAATTTTGAAAAAAGAAATGAAAAAAACATTCTTACTTTATTTTCAATATCAACGTCTGGAGATAAAATCTTGTATGCACCTTTGGAGTAAAATGCCATTATTCCCTCGCAATAATTTCCTCCCTCGGCTTTGCCTCGGGAGTAAATAGCTATAACTCCCTCGGCTTCGCCTCAGGAGTTAAACCAATAAATCCCTCGGCTACGCCTCAGGATTTAAATCCTTTGGTTCCCTCGGCTTTTGCCTCAGGAACCAACATAATGCTCAGGGGAATAATGACATTCTTTACTCCCTTGGTGCATAAATAACTATTAATGTAATTCAAGCAAATAAATAACAGTCCCGAAGCCTTATAAGTGCGCTTCCTTATGCATGGTATTAGGAACAGTACGAAAAAAACAAAAACAAGTTTTAGGAAAATACTCTGACCTTTTATAATAAATGTAAAGGTAGAAAGATGTCATATTTTCGTCAATTCTTTAAATGTTTAAGGTCTATAAGAAATTTGTCCTAGATAAAATATGGATTTATCATATCTAAGAATTCAATAAGAGGCTCATACCAAGTCTAGAGTCAAGTGACTCTAGTCTAGAGCTCCTACCGTTCCAAAATGTTATATGATTCAATTTATTTTGTATTTCTAATATTTTGATATTTAAAACATCTGAAAATGTTCCGCGGCCCACTTCTGGTAGACGGACAATTCTGAAGTAGACCTTAGAGTGTAACCATGTGCACTTTGTTGCGTGAATAAAATTAAACATTAATATTGAAAATTAAATATGAAATAAATATAATAAAATTAAATATGAAATAATATAATAAAATTAAATATAATACCTAGCTTACTTTAAATATAGGTATTAACTTATTACCTAGTCAAGATGTAAGTATTAACCTACATCTTGACTAGGTACATAAAAAGTCAACGAAAAGATATTATTATATATTTAATTTCATATTTAGTTTTCATTATTGTTTTTAAGTTGGTAATAATTCACGCTACATAGAGCACATTTTCATTACTTCATAAACTGTAGAGATCAATTAATATTATTATTACTTCAAAGTAACTAATGTTAAGGAACATACTTTGAACTGTGAAAGATCATTAGTATATTTTTTTGTATTTGAATACAAAAAATTAATTTAAAAAATTTAAAAACATTTTGTATAATATATAATATATTTTAAAGAGAAACAACCTCTGTGGACAGAGCATACCTTAACTTTGAGCAAATACATTTCATTGAGCAGCCGTCTAACCGATGTCACATCCTGAACGAACTCATTCCATATTTTTGTTCTTGTTTGTTTTATAGTTGATGCCAATTTATGTTCTATTTGATGCACTTTCTTTGATGTAAGTCCTCTGGCTAGAAAACCCATGACCATAACGAGATAACCCAGGCCGAACATAACCCAGATAATGATTATAGGTTTGTAAATCCAGTTGTACCAAACACCCTTAACTTCTCTTTGTCCTAGAATTAAAATAAAAATAAAATAATATTTAACAATGTATCACACAAAGCGTCTATATTGTGCATCAATATTGTGCGTATGAAAAATGCAAATAAATATATATTATAAAACGTACTTTATGCGTTTACAGAAGATATTATTTTACAAGCTTATACAAAGAATAAAGTGTAATCCTCTTTGAAATTACACATCTTCTTTATTCGTCCAAACTAACGAATCTCTCGTAGAGATTAGTATTTACATACTAATCTCGATTTGAGGTTCATTACATTACGTAAATTATACATGTAGATGTAAACTACTTATAAATATATTTGTATCCAAAATCGAATCAATTATTCTATGTATTCTTTTAAAAGGTAATAATCATACCTCAGAATGCTTAAGCACTTAAGCCTCATGAAATAACGCTCCTTTTTAGCTCATTGGAATAATCTTTATAAAATTAAATTAATCTAGTTTCTTTCTAGAATCCTGGTGTGCAGAACCCGTAAAAACATCTTCATCTCGAATCGATTATTCGAGTTTTATGGATATCTGCTGTGTTAATATTAGTGGCAAATAATGACATAAAATGCAATTACAAATAGGCCCAAAGATGGAATTTCGTAAGAAGTTACTACTCTCTAGCAATTTAGCACACTAGGCGTTATTAACAATTACTCAAACAAATAAAAAACTACACATTCAGACAACTTACTAATAAATAATTGTCTTAGTTTTAAGACTACAGAAGATATATATGTTTATATATGGAACGTAAAATTAAGGTGAAATCCCAGAACGAGTGTTCAAACCCATTACTCTTCTATCTATGGTAATTGATGAGAAAAAGTAGGAAATAATAAATGTTTCCTACTAGGCTTTTTTAACACCTTTTTTTCTACTAATCTTTTGTTCTGACTTTAACTTTGTTTATTTCATATCTTTGAACGATCTATTCCAATATACTTACCCTATTTCCATGAAAACTGTTTAACATAAGAACACATTTACAGGAGTTAAATCAATTTGAGGAGTTGTAGAATAAATATTTAAATCTAATTTATTGGCAACTAAACATGTTTTATTGGTGATGCAAAATTTAATACATTGAAGAGGCAAGCATGTAAAAATGCACTTTTTCTTTTGCAATGGAAGTGTGGTCCCAAACAAGCCATTGCTAACTCAGCCTGCCATTTGCTGAGTTAGAAAAATGCTAATTAGTAAACAACAATTAATATAAAACATGAAAGAAATTGAGGTCTATCGGCGTTGACGCGGCCCTCTGGTCTGTGTCACCCACAGGGCCGCCAAAGGTCAGCCACCTAAAAAATTAATGAAACGAGAAGAACCATACCTGCTACTAAATCTCCGAATCCAATGGTTGTAAGCGTTACATAGGCGTAGTATATCGACATGATCATATCCCATTCTTCAAAATGTGAAAACATCAAAGCAGGAACTATAATAATTATAAGTAAACCTGGTACGAGGTACACGATTATATCCATGATAAGAGGAAAACATGATTCATAAACACGATTTTTATAACGATTGTGTGCCCTTAAAAACTGAAATGAATAAAAAATAGTTTTTCGTATTAGCAGTTAAGTAGTAAAAATTAGGATTATATTGGTTTATGTAATAGTAATCCTATAATCCAAAACGAGATAATTTGTCTTGTTGATGATAATAATTATTCTGAAGATTTTGGTCTTCCGGCGGTAATATAGGCGTCAATGTAAACGAAGAATCCGACGTTTCACTTCCACTGTAGGAGGCATCTTTAGGGATGTAGGACTTCATGGATGAAAAACACAATGCACTACAAAACTGAACTGAGTTTGAACTGAAATGAGAAACTGAAACTGAAATTAATTCAGTTTTGTAGAGCATTGTGTTTTTATCCATGATGTTCTACAACCCTGAAGATGCCTCCCACAGTGGAAGGGAAATGTTGGATTCTTCATTACATTAACTCGGTCACCTTCAGAAGACCAAAATGTTCATGACAATAAGAATCTTAAGTAGTTTAATAATAATTACTCGGTTAAGGGACCATACCCTGAGGTCTTCCCTAAATAAGATATTTTTATTATTTCATGGTTTTCTGACATTTTTCATAACCCTTAAACAAAATTATAAGACAAATGACTTATAGTAGTAGTAGTAAGAGTGGGGAGGTCAAGCCTGGTCAGCAGACCACACCTTTTAGTCCTTTTCACCAACCCCGAAATCAACCACCTATCACTATACATCCACTATTTTATGATGAATGAAAATAAGAAAGTCCGATGACCTTTAAGTCAAAAATTAATAGTCGACTTTCACGACTATTCGATCGTAATTGAATTTTTATTGATAATCAATTAATTTCTGGCCAACAACTTTAACCTAACTTCCTATTCAATCACATCAAAAATAGCTTTTAGCAAAATCTCACCACAGATCCAAAAAATTCTCCTAGTTGAGCCAGTACGATACCAGCGAATGGTGTTCCTATTAGAGAGTAGAATATGACAAGCAGACGTCCTTTATTTGAACTAGGCGATATGTTTCCATAACCTGAAAATTGTGAAATAGTATCATATTATAATAGTCTCATTAATTAAAAATACTAATACAAATAAAAATATTACAGATCAAGTTTTGGTAGACTTTAAATTAAGGAAAGTTATTTCTTACGTTATTAAAAGTGTCAATGAGAACGATCCAATCCCACTTTTCTTAATAATTGATTATTTAGAATAAATATGTCTAACCATACATCAAGATCAATAAATAGTGGTCCATGCAAAAGCCTGCTGTAATATTATAGGGTTTTATCAACTGGCTAGTACGGGGTCATACAGATAGATCATAGGGTTTTAAAACAATTATGAGTAAAAACTAAAAGAGAGCTGTGCTTCCTCGCTTAAAATGAGAATAGCAAGAAACTTTTTTTGTAATATAAATAACTGCTCTATGGAGTATAGCTATACTTACCTATACTTTTTTTGTAAGTTTCATCTAATTTTACCAAAATTATTTAAGTAGGTAAAACATTTATTCATGATTTTTCTAAAAAACTTTGCTGACTTGGCTCGTATGGCGTGAGTGTGACCAAAAGCCGTCTCAGTTGTCCCTCATCACGAAAAATAGGTTTTGAAAAACTTAATATATACATACACATACACTATATGTATGTATGTATATACACATATAAAATATGTAAATCAACCTTAGGGAAGATAGGAACCTAAACAAGAAATCCTGGTTGTTGTGACGTAATTAACCCGGAGTTCGCTGAGTATTTTGCTGACATTTTCAAAACATCAGTAAAGTAAATGCTTAAAATTTTACGCCTCAAAAGGTGCTTGATTATGTAATATCATGCACTGAATTGGATGAAACCTGTCCGATGTTTAAACGACTACTCAAAATAACTCAATAATAAATAAAATACTCAAAATAAAATACTCTAATGTAGGGTTCTCAGTTTTGAATCTTATTTATAAATTTTATAAATAAAATAACTCAAAATAAAATACTCTAATGTAGGGTTCTCAGTTTTGAATCTTGATACAGACGCTAATTTATTAGGTTCGCAAGTCGGCCTAATTATCCTTGAAATACATGCTTTTTTGCTTATTAATCTAAGTTTTGCTGAAGGTTTCGGTATACGCTGTACAATCTGAACAGTAGCGTCACAACATGTTATTTAATTTCTTCGAACTCTTTAAAGAAAATGCGCTAAAAATTAGCATTAAATGAGCTTCAAATAAGTGCAAATAATGCAGCTCCGTGATGCCGTGCATTGTATTATTTTCTTTGAGAAATTCGAACACATTAAATAAGTAAAGCATGTAGCGAAAACGTAAGAAAATTGGATTGATAAGCAAGAAAGCACACATTTTAAAGAAAATTACGACCGGCTTGCGGACCTGCGCACCAGAAGTTTTAATTACTAAATAGTTAATAAAAAGGATTTCATAAATTTCAGTGTCCTCATAAGTTTCATTAATAAATTAATTAATATGTTATACATTCATTTCAGAACTTGAATGGATATTCGTTGATTAAATTATTTAGGGGCCTATGCATAAGTATGCATAATTAGATGCTAAATTGTTACTGCAAAATAATTGATTAATAATGTGTGGTTAAAATTATTCTTTCTCTTACCTACTGTTGATATAGTTGTAAGAGAAAAGAAGAAAGAGTTGTAAAATGACCAAGAATAGTGTTCAGGAGGAATATCTTCTTCGTCAGTTTCATTTAATTTGTATATTGGCTTTTCACAAAAATTGCTTATCCTGTTCAGTATTAGTTTCTTTGCATACGGAGTGTCTCCCATTAAATGGTACTCCAACAGATCTACAAAATTTAGATTTAAAAAATATATTCACGCGCACAGTATAAGAAAAATATGAATGAGTAGTAGCAGATTAGAGGTGAAAAGGTGGATTAATAGTAGAATGTTAGGCATATAATGCTATAATTAGTTACACACTTATATTATGTAACCTATTTGCAATACTAGATAGGAAGATAAGCATTTATCAATCGATGGAGCAAGGGTAAAAGCAAGGAACAAATATACCCACAAATGTAACTTAATGGAACTCAATAAAAACGAGTACCCAAATACATGGAACTCAGCTTCTTTAGCTATTATTCAGAGTTCAGAAGAAAATAGGTGCTTTCAGGCCGAAGGCACTGAAGAAACTGCCATCCAAGAGGCCCTTGGATGGCAGCTTTGCGATTTGGTAACTACTTCCGGTCACGACGGGTTTTTATAAACAAGATTAAGCTATACTAGTTCACCACATGATCTTTCAGATAGCTCCTAAATATTTTAACATTATACAGAAAGTTAAGGTATGTATTATAAATATATTTATAAAAGAGAGTGGGGCGTTTCTTGTAAAAATGGTGTTTTCGATTTTCTTATCAATAGTAATAGTGAAAATATTAGATTTATAAAAGAGAGAAAAGTCAAAAATGGTGAAGAAGTAACCAAATGACGAAAAGTTAAAAGAAGAAAACTTTAAGCATTATAGCACGTATTATAATAAATATTATTTTTAGACGAAAAATAAATGATAAATAAGAAGAACTTATCAATTGTTGTTACGTTTGATAAGAATTTAATTTAAAATTATAGTTTAAAACTGTTTTTTCTTTCTTCAAAGTAAAGTACCTGCTGTTTTATTAATATTTTACGAACATCGTTTAAGTTTTATCATTTCTGACGACAGCTATGGTGGTAAGGTTTTTATAAAATTACGAATTCGATTATGTAACCTAAAATTCAACCAATACACAAAAACTCAAATTTAATACAAGAAGCAGAGGACTGTAAACACAATGGAATTCCACTAATAACACGAAAGCTGGTTTACTGGTGGTCTTGAGTAGACAAACACGGACCGGACCAAAATTTACCAGACCTATATCTAAGAAATTCAAAATATTTTAATAATTTAAAACCCTATAATTCACTCTTTAGGGTGAAGGCTAAAAAGATTCTCTTTGTTAAAGACTAAAAAGACTATTACATACAGTCTAAGCAAAACTAAATAACCGGTATGGTAAATTCACTTAGGTAATCATAATCAAAACAAAATCACAGACCGACCTTATAGCTGCATAACTAATGCTTTTCTCAACTAATATTTTTATTCATAATAGTAATACACTGTATGTGTGTTTATTACCATAGTAATATTTGTGTGTACTTATGTATTTAAGAAAAGTGCATGAGAAGCTTTGATACATTATTCACTATTACATAGCGAGCTGAGTGCATTGGCCAAAATATCAATAAATGCATTAGTTTCCCTGCTATTAGGTCAGTCCGTGTTTTTCTAAATTTTGATGTATGTACAGACGGGGGCATAAGAATGCTTCAGTAGTGTTGGTACGGGGTGAAAAAGAGTATTAGGGTTGGGAATGAAATTATAAGATGATAAATGTTGGTCTATGTTTTTGTTTTGATTATGATTACCTAAGTGACTTTACTGGACCGGTTTATTTTGTTGTGTATTAGTGTTAATGTTTTTGCTATTGATAAAAGATTAAATTTTGGGGTTTGGAATAAAAAAAAGCTAATTGCATATTTATAGGTCCAGTAAATTTTGGCCAGGTCTGGTCTGTGTTTTAGAAACTCCCTGTACCACCCAATAAAACAATTTTTTTATGTCCCCATACTTACTTAGTTGGCGTCTTAGCCCAACATATAAAAATGTCTTTAACATGGCATTTTATTTTGTTAAGTTGCATACTTATAGCATAACACACGGCTAAAATCAGTTGACAGTGCGCCAAAAATCTGTGAGGGAAAGAATTCTGTTGGTTCAGACTGACTACGGCCCTTTCTTCTCCACCTCTTGCTTTTTCTTAAATAAAATCAGTTAAAGGCAACACTGGTTTAAAAAATGTATGCATTTTGATCTGTTTGAGTTTGTTGTGTATTATTTCAATCTCTTTGATGAGGAAGAGGTTTTGTAATTAGTATTGTAAATACTAATAACAATTAATATTTAAAGGGGAAAAACAAATATCATTTGCAAAAATGTACTAAGTTAAGTAGTGAACACAAAAAAAAGTTTAATTAGCCGATCCTTTTAAGTAATTTAAACAAACCTTGTATTTAATGATTCGGACTTAAACCACTATTGGATGTGGCAAAATGTATTTCTTACACAAATTATTAACATTTCAAACTAAACTGTTCAAATAAGTGCAATAAAAAAACAAAAATTTTGAGTACCGTAAATAGTTTGTTTACATTTACTAGGTTAAAACAAAATGGCCGCGGCCATAGGAAAATTTGAGCCCACTCCCTGGTGGACAAAATGTAAACTACAGGTCTGACAGAAATCATGTTTGTTTCCCTACTTGGTTTATATATAACTTTACAAGTGACTTAGCTGTGTGTTGTGCTATAGTTAAGACCACCACTATATTGGCTTTCTTTAATGACTAATTGAGCATTATTTATAAAAGTAACTTATTATTCCTGTAACTAGAAGTTTTGCCGACTTTTTTAAAAGAAAATTGTATGTTGTTAGGGTAGCAGCATGTGTTAACACTGTTGTAATCAGTTATGCTCTTTCTACTTATTGTTTCACTCTAAGATTCTACAAAATAGTCAATGAGGGTGGGATTCAATTGGTTTGTTTTGACTCTGTTTCTTGGTTAGAACAGCACCCAATTGTAGGATTAATTCTGAGCTGGTCAAATCCCAAACTATTACAACCAGATGGAAAGTTTGCACCTCCTAATTTATTTCTAGTTGACTTTAAAAAAATAATAAATTTATGTTCTAGAAAATACAAGATTCCTAATATATTTGGTTTAATACAGTTTTCTTCTTTTGCTCCTTCTGTCATTGGTTGGGCTTTATTTTTAAGCACCTTAACAAATATTTTCTTGGGACCTCTACAATGTACTAACGATTTTGTGCAATTTTTGTTTTGTATGTGGAAATAAAAGAAAATGAAGTACTTATCTTTAATACCTATGATAGTACAGGTCACGATCATCATACTATATTACTCTATGGTACAGATGTGCATTTAATTTGTTTAGCCTATATAGTGAAGCTGTATAAATGAAATAATATTATGTATAATAAAGCCATATAAATACAATAAAGCTGTACAAATAAATAAAAACAATGAAGTTCACTGATTTCATTGTCTTGCTTTATTTATACTTGGTATTTTTAAAAATTAGACATTTTTTTTAATTTTTTTTTTAATTTTAGAATTTTGCTCTAAAGTTGTCTGGGACTGTAGAGAATATTAACGAACTACATCCTGTTGAAGATAGAGATTGGTCTCTTAAGGTAAGCAAACATTCAATAGATATCAATGCCACTAGGTAGAAAAAAATGTTTTGTTTATGCTAAACCTGCCTTCAGGTATCCTACATGAATAACCTATTGCAACTCCTCTGTTGTTTAGTATATCCAATTCGATCATGGTAGATACTACCACTGAATAGGTTATATAGTTAATAAGTTATAATGAAGTTATAATTAAAATGTTATTATTAATATAGTTTTAAATATATTCCTCTATGGATACTACAATAAAATGTTAAGTGAAACTCCTTATTGAAGCATTGTGTTTGGCCACAAATGGCCTAACACAAAAAATGTTTGAAAAGAGTTAAAGAAATGAATTGTCATTGTTTTATAATAAATTTAAAAATTTAGTCAGTTCATCATTATTATTTTGTAATTTTTTAAAAAAATAAGATATTCTATATTTAATAATAAACTAAAAATTCAAATTAAACCATATTTAAATTATTGAAATTTAAAATGGAACCAGTTATTATTATGAAATGTTTAAATGAACCACTATTCTCAAATCTATTATGTTGTCCAGGAGCCAGATCTAAAACAGCACGACTCATTTTGTACTACTTTAAACAATTTTTTATGAAAATATTCTTTAAATGATGAATAAAACATAGACTGCCTATCTATCGAGTGGAGTCCTTTAAGCTCAAAATTTTAAAAATAATACAAATTTTAGGGTTCTTGAAATAATTAGTTCCCTGTTAGTTGAGTGCAGAACTTAAAGAAATACTTTTTTAAAGCTGATAAAATCTCCAATAATGCGAGCGTCTATCCATCGAATTTGGATATCTACATCTAGCATTGGTGAAACCACCAATGCTTGACTTGGCAAAAAAAAATGTTTTTTTTTGCAAAGACAGCTAATTTTTATCAAAAATATTTAAGTTTGAGCATTTCTTAAGTCATTTAGCAAATGCCTTAACTTTGGGTCTAGTTATCAAATTTTGTTGAATATTGGAAACTTTAATTGCTTTAGAAATATTTATTTTTTCTTTCTTATTTGAGATATATTAAAAAATATATTGGTTTAAAGCAGTAAAAAATGAGTCAGTCATGTTTTTCAGTTCTGGCTCTTGGACTATAAGCAGTCAGGCAAATAGTACATTGTTCCCTAAGTTTATTTTTGACAGACAAGGAAACTCAATTTAATTTCACAACAGGAAATTTTACTCAATTTCCTGTTGTGGATAGATACATTTATTCTGTTAGCCAATACTACCTGAATCTTAAAATTAACTTTTAATTTCACGTTAATTTTATTTTATTTTTTTTTCCAAACATCCATTTATTAAAACATGCTTTAAGAGTCTGTTATTTTCAAATAACCATATAACCATCATAGAGGAATATATAGTACTACATAATAATCAGTGATAACCATATTATTAATTTAAATAATAATATTATCCTAATTTTAATCCTGCGAAGATTTGACACTGTAGGTACTGTAGGAATCTATCTTTTCTGTATTCAGAGGGAAGATTGTCAACAATAATTTTGAGTTTAATATATTTATTTACAGCTACAATGCCGCAATTGTAATGAAATAGATGAAAGATGGCATTCAATATCACCTAATGAATCAGTTCAAGCAAAATCTGGACCTAATACTTTTAATTTTCAAATGAAGTGTAAATTTTGTTCCAGCATATTTACGGTGGGTAAGTTATTTTTAAGCATGATCTGAGATTCAGTTTTTAAATAATGAACATTTTGGTTAAAAGAATAATTATTTTTTAATCTAGCTTATAGGATATGAAATTCTGTCATCATAGAATTTAAATTATGAAAATGATTGAAACATGTCATTACTGTCAATTTGTTCATTAGAAGATATGTGACAAAATAGGAGTTTTTGGTCAAGTTCATTATTGGAAAAAATATACAAAATTTATTTTGTGTAAACCAAAATCAGAGTTTAATATTTATTAGTTTAGGGGCAATTTTTCCTTTTTTGATGTGATTTTTTTAAAAAAATTTGGGTGTGAAATAGTTAAATTGGTTTAAGGATAATTTTTAAATTTATTTAGTTTGGGTATTTTATTATTATTTTACAGGATTATCTAAATATGATATTTTTTATGGTAATCTGAAACAGGGATTTCCTCTGATTCAACCGTTGAAGATGTTTTTAATACCTCCTGGGTAGTTTTTACAAAGTTGCTCTTAGTATGCTTATGCTAGAGAGCTGAAAATTGGTACAAAATTCACCTTTAGGTCACCTTTAGGTCTAGTTGTGCTATCCAGGAAATAATTTTTCAAAGGTGACCTAAAATGTAGGCCATCATACTTAATAACTTTATTGTAATAGGTTAATAGTTTTTTTAGCAAATTAATTAAACTCTTTAAAGTTAACTAAAAACTCGTTTAGAAAACATTTGATGTATTAAATTTAACTTAGATGTAACATATGTTGGGCTCTTTATCATAGATATGTTTCTACAGAGAGATGGCAGAAGTAGTTAATGGATTCGTTTTAGCTTAACACCTACCTTACTCGGTAATCTTCTTGTATAGCTTAACCTTATTATTCATCATTATTTTTCTTCTCTATCCCCTTGATAATGTATCTATGCTCTGAATTATGTCTGTTACATTTTTAATTGTTTGCAGATGTTATCAAAGATTCAGTAAAAGCAGTCAAGAGTAATGATAGTGACAGAATTGTGAAACAGAATGTCATAGCATTTGACTGTAGAGGTGTTGAACCTGTTGATTTTGACCCAAAGGTAGTGTAGATCACTGATTAGTGTATATTCCTCTATGGTGTAGATATAAATATTTATATTTCAATAACTAAAACTATTTATTATAGCATAAAGACATTGAATTATAAAGGTAAACGAATAGTAGATGGATTTAGCAATGAAGCCTTATCCCAGGAGTGGGCTACTTTCTAACTATTTTATTAAACTATATTTATCCAGGCCTGGATTGGCATAGCTTTTATGTACTATATTTGAAATACCCTTCTAATGTTTTTTTCTCTCCTTTTGAATTATTGTATTTATCTATGGCTTTTCCTAATTTCGCCTGGTAAATTATGTAATCAAAGTTGTATGAAAGATTGAAATATAAATTTATAGCTCCAAGTATCAAAGTATCCTTACAATGTAGGTTAAAAAGTGACTTAAAAGTGTATACTTTATTTTTGCAAGAGTCCTTTCACACATGTTATGATAAGTGCTTTGTGAATTTTATTAACTTAAATTTTGTTGACTTTGGCTTCTACCAGACCCTGGCATTGTCTATTTCTTGCCTTTACCAAACTATTTTAAGTAATTTTTATTTTATTTACATTTTTTGTTTTAAACAATTTATTGAAGACTGTAATCCTTATAAAATGCTTGATTTAAAACATGTGTAAACTAAACGTTCTGCAGAAAGAAACTTTGCATCATCATAATGCAAATTCGTATAATTCCATGTACGTACATAACAGTAGCATTTAGTGTTATATGCTACTACTGATGATGCAAAGTTCCACTCTGCAAAACGTTTAGTTGACATATGTTTTATTTTTTTTTAAGGACTGCAGTCTTCAATAAATAGTTTACAATTATTATCCACAGTCTATTGAACTGTGCACTTAATTTATTTTAGGTGTTAAATTTTTGTTAAAACAAAACTTTATGAATTTGGTTGCAGGATGGATGGACCGGAGTATGTGAAGAAACTGGATCTAAGTTTACTGATGTTGATTTCTCAGAAGAAAACTGTTGGACTGGCTATGATGAGAAAGGTAATTTCCCTGTTAGTGTTGATCAACTAACTTGGGAATTTGCAAGACTGTAAAAACCAATAATTCTCCTCCATTTAATAATGTATAATACCACTGTGGCTATTTTGTAAATAAAACGGGTTTATTTATATTCTTGCAATAGGTTTTATAATTTTGTTTATAATTCTGAAATATCAAAATATTTGAAATCAAACCTTTTTGAAATCCTATAAAAATAAATTATCTTTAGCGTTACTACTATCTGTCTAAGAGTTGAGTAAATAAATCTGTGCATCTCTAATGGTTTTCAAAAACCTAAAATTTTGACCTATTTCATACAAAAAAATCTGCTCTTAAGAAAAAAGGTATAAACATGTTAATGCTGTGTAATTATTGTAAAAGAATTGACTACTGCTTCAATTTTATAATATATATTGAAATTAAACAGACAACTGTCTGTAACAAATTTTAAATTGAGACTCAATTATTTTAAATCTTTCCTGATGCAAGACAAATATGTGATTTACAGGTAGACTGCCAGACCTTTCATTCTCATATTTGTCATGTGTCTAAATTTCAAACAGTTATTACCTCAATATCATGTAGAATTTAAATGAAGATTTAGGTCTTTAGGTGGTGACTACGTCTTCTACTTTGACGCAGTCACCACCGGAAGACCTAAATCTTCATGCCAATAACCGAGGAAGCCTACACAGTTTTTTAGAATTTAATTTTTTTTGAACCAATTGAATATTTCTATCCGCAATTGGAACCTGGATTGATTTGACTCAAGGTCATATAAACTTTTACAATGAGTCAATTATCAATATTATACCAAGCTTCTATTTTACTATTGTAATTAATTTATTTCCGATCAACTAATTTTGTGTATAACATCTAGGATAAGAATTGTGTTTTTTATAAAATCTGGTTTTCTAATTTATTATTTTATTTGCTTAATACTTTATTTATTTTCCAATTGTTATGTATTGTTTAATTTGTTGTCAGTATCAGTTGCTTTGACAGAATACATTAGTGATAAGAAAAACTTTGATTGAACACTGTTATTTCCCCCCAAATTCTGAAGGACATTTTAATTATGTAAAAAAACATATTACTTTAAACTTGTTAAAAGATGACAACTCAATTGATAAGCTAACCATGACTGCAACCTTATATTAATCATTTTATGATAAAATAAGAAGGTAAAACAAATAAGTAAAAATATACACTATGAAGTAGTAACTGCAGTTTCTATATTTTTCATTATCTATTTTATATCCTATTTTATTATTTGTTTTGATGAGTCAGTATACTCATCAAAATGGTAACAATTATATTACCATGTTTTTATCTCGTTGTTTTTGGGTTTCATAAAATAATTAATAATGTTTATAAATAGAATAAAAGCTGCAGTGCATTATAAATTGAAACACTCTAAAGAAAACAATTAATTTTAGATGCCCGGTTTCGTTGGCTAAAAAAAAAATAAATGCTATGTCATTATGAAATTTATTTGTTTAAAAGAGACTTACTTCTTTATTCACAATTTATTAGTAAATTACAACTTTCTTACTCTTTGACCATACCAAGTTACTTCCTGGCTTTCCTATACAATCCCACGGCAGAATGATTCTCTCTTTACATTTTATTTAATAAAATAATAGTTAATACCCCATCAATGGCTTTGCACTAATTGCTACCTTTTTTGGTAGAACTGCCATTTGCAGTGCAAAATTAAGATGTGTCTTTCGTGTATTTTCTAAAAGCTGGCGTTGCTTAATAAAGTAAAGAATAAGAGGAAATACTTTGTTAGAGTATTTATTATGTCTGTTTCACTGAGCCTACTGTAGCTATGATTTTATCAACAGTTAAGCTCTTATAAGTTTTTTTGGGATATCTGTATTTTTCTTTTATTTTAGCTCATAATTAGATTTTATTATTACTCATCTAATATGTTGTTTAATCCATTTCAAAGAACTTGTTTAAGGTTTTAAGTGTAATTAGGAAGATATTTTACCAATATTACGTATAGTGAATAGATAAAATAGAAATTTTGAAAATTTAACCTGTTATTGAATGTGGTAGCACAGAAGGAGCTAAAAAAATAATTAAATTTTCATCTCTCAATGGCCTCTATCACCAATATTTAATTAAAAATCATTGATATCCTTGAAATAATACTATATTATAGAAGGAGCATCACTGCTAATAGAGAAAATAAACTGGAGACCAGTTGAACTGCAATCCTAAAGTAACTCTTCTTCTTAATTTATGTTATACGACCTATTTTGCGTGCATAAGCTTAAATATGTTTTAAGGGTGTACTGCCATTAAGAGAAAGAACACCATTCGTTATCTTACCTTGTTTTTACTTCAAAATGTTTACCTGTTGATCTTTTGACATTACACAGCGTTATTTTTATAACACAAAAATTCAATTTTATTCTCCAAACTACAACCACAATTTTTAGCAGATTTGCACCTAATTCAGTATAAGCCATACTGAAACTTGCAGAATGGTAGATCTTTTTAATTAAAATTTTTATATAAAATCCAAACATTTGAACTTATAATTAAGCAATAGTTTGATTAGAAAATTGTAATGTCAAACTTTCCAAATAGTAGTGTAACTTTAAGAACACTGTAAACTGACAATTTCATCTGTTATACAGGAATAGTACTTGTAACTGTACTATATTAACATGACAATACTTCCCTGTTATCTTTGAAATACACAGGCATTGCTTCTTCTATACTATTATCATTCTAAAGTGACACGTGTGTGTGTTAATTCGTCATGGAATGACCCTAGTTTTTAAATCCATTATATATAATTACCATAGATCTCTTCCCTCTCCTTGGCTTCTTCCGCCTTCCTTTCATTTTCTAAATGTCTTTCTATGAGGTAGAAGAAGGTTGCTCCCATGAAGAGGTAGCAGACAAACAGGAGCCATAGGAAGAACCATTGGAGCTTTGTCATGTTGGTGTCAGCTCTGTCTCATGTTCCCCTTCTCCCCGACCTTTGTGTTTAATCTTCATTTCGCCTAAAATCAGAGTTTAAACCATGTTATGATAATGAACATATCTTTAATCATTTGCTCAGTTGGTAGTTTGATGAGATAAAACTGTACTTGTTCTTAAGTTGAGATGTTTTTTTGCTGCTCCCTATGCTATTCAAAAGATGACGTTCTACTCTTTTCTGTAGGACCTTCATAATCCCTATGGATTAGAGTAGAAGGTACATGTAGCTCTCATAAGATTTGAGATGATCTACTTCTCTAATGTTGTCAAATTATGTTCGCTTATAACTTAAATACTAAAAATCGGGCTAAGCTTGGCCAGGTTTCTGTCAGAATGAGGGATTTTTTTGCTTGAAGTAACCCAACGACTAAAGTGTTATAACTTAAGTTAATTAATGCTTAGGGAAGTATTAAAGCAATTAATGTATACAGAAATGTAGAAATAATTTAAAAAATGCTTCTTTCGCTCTTTAGATTGCAAGAAATATAAACTAAGTACATTAATTAGGAGCTTACTATGTTTGCCAGATATTGTAAATATTCGTTCAAAATATTGGTGAAATGGCTTGCTACGCTCGCTGGATGATATATACATATGACACAATATAATTGTGCGAGAGACATCTAGGAAATGTAACAAAAAAATGCAATGCTACATCTGTTCATGATGGAACTGTTCCATCATTCAACATTCATCATCATTAACGGCTCGACATAATGTCATGTTCCACTCTGTTCCGTTAAGTCTTACTCATCAGGGCACCGACAGAGACTGAACTTACTCTGACCTTCATTTAAAATTCCAAAGAATATTATGCAAATTATTTACCAAAGATGAGCGCTGAATTCTTATCGCCATCATGCTTGGCAAGCAAAACATGTATCATTTGATACTACCGAGTTTTGTAAAACATGAATAGCTGACACCATATAATTGTGCAAGAGACACCCAGGAAATGTTATAAGCAAAATGCAATGCTACAACTGGGAACTGTTCCATCATTCGACATTCGTCATCATTGACGGCTCAACATAATGTCATGTCCCACTCTGTCATGACACACATAGTATTTTGCTGGTTACATTCCTTAGGTGTCTCTCCCACAATTATATTGTGTCAACTATTCATGTTTTTTTAAACACAGTAGTATTGAATGATATTTAATATATATATATATATATATATATATAATATATATATATATATATTATATATTATATATATATATATATATATATATTATATATATATATATAACATATATATATATATATATATATTATATTATAAATATATTTATAAATTTATGCAAAATATTGGTTAAATGGCTCGTTTCACTGGCTAAATTGCATTTACAATGTTGATAAGAAGTAATATGGGCTCGCTAGAGTGCTATGTTACATACGCGAAATGTAGAAAATGAGATGCTGTAATATTTAAGAAAGAAACTAGTTAAATTTTTTTTACTATCGATGAAATGTAAAAAAGGCTTGCTAAATTGCTAGATATTAACTAATTAGAAAGTGGCTCGCTTCGCTCGTTAAAATGCAATAAATATATACGCGGAATGAAGGATATGTAAAAAGAGGCTCGCTTTGTTCCCTAGATTGCAACTGTAACTAAGAAAATGTTAACTAAGAATAATAATTAGGGGCTCGCTGGATACGATAAATATTTAGTCATAATATTGGTAAAGTGGCTCGCTTTGCTTGCTTGAGTGCTGTAATATTTAATAATAAAATGGCTAGCTTCGTTCGTTAGGTATCTTAAATAAATAATTTGTCGTTTTATGTGATAAACTATTTTAAAATTATCATACACTTGTTATTTTTTTTAAATTTCAAGGGCCTTTTGAACTTTTAGAAATTGTGTATGTATTGGCCGCCATTTTAAAAATGATCAGTTGTTTTGATCATTTTGTGCTTGTTATAGGCATTTTCTTTGTCTACTCTGCTAGAGCTTTTAATCGATGTGCAACACAAATTTTTCACTAATTTTTTTTCAAATGGTCCGCCATATTGGGCGGACAATATAGCTTATCTACAACACGTATCTTGTTTACTTCGGTTTTTACATTAAACAGGAGCCCAACAAAAAGTCATGAAATCTCACCAAAAACCACTTGCTTGGTGGAAAACTCCCCGCTAAGTCTTTGGTAAGGGAAATAAACTTTTCTGTTCCACCAAGTTATGATTGTTTTGGTTGGAAACGGTTATTGGCGTTTCAAAGTGAAGTTGCTAGGTTGGCAATACTGAAGAGCCTTATTTAAATTTAGAGGCAATCATGAGCTTTTTCTTCTTGGTGGCGTGCCAGAAAAGTGAATCAACATTAGAGGTAGTGTTGGCAAGGGTATATAGAGTGTGGTTCCTCACTATATCGTACCCTTATTGTTTCATTCATTTATTTTTTGTAATCCTGGAAAGCAGTTGTTATGAGCAGTTGTAAAATACGAAGTTTGAACTACGTTCAAACCTCAAACTGGGGTAAGCGTACCCCAAGGGGAACGCCAAAATATGTTAAAATATATTAACACATAATATAAATACGAATAAAATGTAAAAAATTTTTGGAAAAAAATTGTAAAGGGATCAAAGATAAAAAATGTTCAAACTAGTTATGATAATAGATAAGATAAGCTTAATTACAAAGCCGCCAAATTACAGGATGTAATATAAATGAAACGTTGACATTTGATGATAAAAGCGGGTGTTACAATTTTGGCCTCCTGATATAAAAGATGTATGACAGAAAAAAGTATATATATATATATATATATATATATATATATATATATATATATATATATATATATATTTATATATACATTTGTGGAGCGTGTGTATGTAAGAGTGTCTATCCTTGCGTATGGCAAACTCTCGTACATTAATGCAGCATAAGTAATAATGATTTTTTCTACCAAAAATATGGTTTGGCCTTCTTTTTACAAATTTTTCAATTACATTGTGTATGCAGCTGTGTCTCAAGTTAATTTGTTTAAAGTAATTTGTTAACAATTTATTCCTAAACTGAAAATCCTTCTTTTGTCACTTTTGTTATACGTTTTTTTTTCGGAACAACGTAATCTCGCTATTTATTATAATTGTTTTTATCCCACAAAAGGCACTGCGGTTTATATTGTTCAATGTAAGTTATAAATCTTTTATCCATATTTGAACTTACTCTTTTGTTGTATTCTCTATTATACGTCAGTGTTAATGACTAATTATTACTGACATAAATCACTATTTCATATCTCTCGCATTTATATTAGAAATGCAAAACGAGGTAAACTTTTAATGCTATTTAGCCTTAGATTTTTTTTTCAATTGAATGTAAATAGTGAGAATAATAGTATGGGTTTGTGGATGATTTTATAGCTTACTCTACCTTGGTTTACAGAAGCATTCAAATCATGCTTACACAAAACTTCAAATTCAAATCATTGACACATTGATATTGATTTTAGTTCAGAATGAACGGAAGTAATTTGTCAATGTAATACTAGCCTTACTATTTTAGTAATAACCTCCATTTTATATCTACCTAAATTGAGTTTAAGGTTATTCTTACGTTATGAAAATGTAATGAAATTTAAATAATTTATTTATTACTTAAAACTGAACATTTAAGTAATTGGAGGAAACATTTTAAACCAGGATGTTGTTTTTGTGACCGGCGTACCAAAAATTCCCTATTCGTTGTACTTCAAAAAGAAAACAGGCACGAGTAGCAAAAAAGTGCAAAATAGCAAAATTGAGCGAATAAATATCATTGCTGGACCTTTTTTGGTTTTTGCCACACTATTCAGCAATTAGCTAACGAAGTTATTAGCCTTAAACATTTCCATACCTATAACAATCTTTAGTTCTTTTACATAAAGATTAGAAACAATTTTGGGCGTTTTTACGTACTTTACTCATTTGCAACCAAACTAGGTATTGGAGGGAAAATTGCCTTTGTTCTTCTTAAGCAATTAACCTCATCGAACACAGCCCAAACATGCTATTTCTTCGCTCTATATCCCTATTTTGCTACTTGTGTTTCTTTTTGAGGTCCTACGATTAAAAAAAACGTATTTTTACACCAGTATTTTGTGATTTAACTCATCGTTGTAAAAAACCCGAAGTTCTGTGTAACATAGGCACAGACACATGCAGTTAGACATACAGCATATAATTAACACTCTTCAAACGAATAATTCAGAGGAATATCAGTTTCGGATTTATAGGTTTTAGTGCTTACTTTTAGGCCCAACCTGGGTATGGTTCCAGGGCGCGGAAATTCCAAAAGCGAAGGGTGCATTGCCCCCCTTACTAATAAAGCTAAATAAGCTAAATAAATACGTATTAAAATAAAAATAAATGCGTATTTAATCCATTAAAAATTATTATGATCACCTCAGCAGGAACTGCCTGAAAAAGATACTAACCACATCTTAGTCAGGGGACTTAAAATTTTGTTTTATGCAAGCTTAATTTCTAATTATGCATTTAGATTTTTTAAATTATTCATCGCATGCAGGCGGTCTCTTTCAACAATAAAGGCGCATGGTCTTAACAACATCTAGATCGAGGGCGTACTTCTTACAACAATAAAGGCGCATGGTCTTAACAACATCTAGATCGAGGGCGTACTTCTTACAACAATAAAGGCGCATGGTCTTAACTACAACTAGATCAAAGGCGTACTTTTCTCAACTGTGAAGGCGCAAGGTCCTAATATATGAATGTAATGCAAAAAATCGGGTACGGGTGCCTCGGAACTTTTCCTCATCATAAAAAATTAAACTAATGCTGAAAAATGAGATAAAAACTTGGCACTTTCGTTAGTCTTATATTACGTGCCAAATCTCATATAGATAGCAACATTTTTCCGCGTTTTATGATTTTTCGACATTTTTGCTGTCATTATTGACAGCGAAATGACGTCAATAAAAAATTTCTACTAGATAGCACAACTAAAGCAATTGCCTTTAGTAACTACAACCTAATTTTTGTTCAAAGTTTCAACTGTCTAGCGTAAATACCAGTGGTAGCTACGATGATAACAGACACAAATACAGACTGATAGCTTTGTGAAAACTACTTAAGATGGCTTAGAACACCTGAAACGGATAATTCCGGAGGAATTTCGGTTTATAACTATAAATTTATAGTTAAAAGTACTACATAACTAATGAGTTATAAATGAGGACTGAGGGTGCACCGGGCATTTTCCCGGTTGCCCGATAGGCCTGCATATTTAGTAGATGAGGGAAAGTAAAAATTAAATTAGGGTTACATCTTTGTAGGTTAAAGCTTTTTCTTCAAAATTA
>JACMZG010000008.1:27198410-27223410 GCA_018340805.1 Microvelia longipes
TATATATATATATATATATATATTATATATATATATATATTATATATAATATTATTATATATATTATATATATATAGATTATATACTCAAAATATTTAATATCTTAACATTTTCTTTTTAATTCATGTTGTTTATTTTTTGCTGAGGGGTCAAAGAAGTGCTAGCTCGTCCTCGCTCTCACTGGCCAGTCAGCCTCTATTTATAGAGTATAGCACTCAAGCAGAAACAAGGATCTTGAATAAAGGGGATGACGCATTAAGGAACATTTCTGACACCATGGAAATTGTATGAGATAGAGAAATAGGAACAAACTTACCTTCCCCTTGGAAAAAATACGCCAAACGCAGGTTATACAAATACAAATAAACTTTATTACGGAATACATCAGTTCCTCAAATTACAAGTAAAACATGCATAATAAAGAAATTAATACAGTAAAAACATATATAAGCAAAACATGCTATCAATTTTCTTTAACAATTAATAAAAAGTTAATAAAATATTAATAAATAAATAACTAAAAAGGAAAAGTTTTTAAACAATTTTAAATTTATAAGTTATACTAGTAGCAACATGCATTAATAAACAAATAATAATTAAACAAATTTTTATTTTTTAAAAATGAAACAAATAAAAAGTTAAGCTTTAATTATTAAATAATGATAGTTTGGCAACACTGTTTAATTTATTAATAGAAAGACTGAAAAAGTCTATAAAAGAAAATTTATTAGCATGACTAGAGATTCTGTCAATACAGTTATTCTGCCCATAATTAGTAGAATGTTGATTATTATGAAACAAATGTTTGTTACGAGTATGATAATACCATAACATAACATAAGTAATGATAATAGCCAGAACATTATGTAGCAAATTATGTTATGTAGCAAGGTTGTCAAGTTCGCTTCTAAACCTCCTTCTGTGCTTCTCGTGAGTGTTACATTTGTGGTGCTTGTTAAGTCATTTGTGCTTATTGAATTTTAAATTTAGGACTATTCTTTGCCACTTCAGTGAGTGATAATGTAAGCGTGTTTTGTTATAACCTTCTTAAGCAATAAACATTGGGAAACCATTAAGAGGTAAGTTTGCCTCTAAAAGTTTAGACCTGCGCTGTTATAAGAATTGTAAGCATGCGCAGTTTGTACAAAGCATGTGCAGTTGGTTTTTTTGACGTGTGTTTCGTGTTATATTCTCTCTATTTTTTTGGTTTTCGGTAGAGTCACTTATTTTTATGGCAAATCGACTTAGTGCGTCCTTCCCAGGGGGGGTTAATTTAAATGAGGAAAAGTTTGGATTCGATTATCGCAAGCTACTAAAAATAGCGCGGCGGCGGACCGGTGCGGACAATTCATGAACTAACCCCAATAGCTTTCCAAAAATGACTGATTATATTTTTATATTTAAATTTATAAATACCATGGCAATTTTTGTTTATGACAGCTACATTTATTATTATTATGAAATGATTGTTTTCTGTATGTATTTTTCACAAAAACGGTTCGCCGTTGCATGTTCTGTATTTCAAAAATTCAGAAATTAAAAGTAAATAGAAACTTTTTTAACACTTCCAGGGAACGCTACTGATGGCAGATAAGTGTAAATTTGATTTAATTAATTTATTGATTTAGTCGATTTTTATCTGGTAATTACATTTAATCACATGTGTGCATCTTGCTGATGTAATTAAAATACAGGCTGCATTAAATGCCAAAATCTATCTCTTCCACGTGTAAACTTTAGCTACTATTACATTATTACCTGATAGAATCAATTAAATTAATAAATTACTTGAATGAAAAAACTTAAAAATAATCAGAAGCGTTCTGTGTAAGATTTAAGTGGTAGGATTAGTTAGAAGTATACAACTATACAAAGTATAAAAATTAAATTTCAAACTGACTGTGGGCAAAAAGCGGGAAATCAAGACACTCCCACTCAATTGAAAGGCAGGTCCCCCGCGCGCTAGTGTCGATCGGAATCCAAATTTCCCACCATTTAGTCGACAGTCTTACTGTTTAAGTATCTATAGTCTCTGGTCATCCCCTTTATTCAAGATCCTTGAGCAGAAACAATATTTGTTTTAATTTATTGTCATAATACGTCATTTTTATAAACATATTGTTATATTTTTTGGGAATTCGGTAACATTGACTCAAGGATTTTCTCAAGAATAACATGGTTAAATTTTTACGTCGGCAGGAAGCTGCAGCTATTGAGGGAGCTCTTCAAAATGAGTATAAATTTAGTGAAGATCAACTTTTGGAACTTGCTGGTTTAGGCTGCGCTCAAGCTATTAACAAATGTTATCCACACAATAAAAATGTTCTGATGTGTTGTGGACCTGGAAACAGCGGAGGCTACGGATTTGTTTGTGCCAGGCACTTGAATAATTTTGGATATCGAACCACAATTTTTTACTCTTCATCATTTGACATTCAACTTGAACACGATAAATTAAAACACCAGTGCGCTTCCCTAAGCATTCCATTTATTGATGTTACTCCGACTTCTGATGACTTGGACTCATACGAACTAATAGTGGATGGTATGCACTCATTATTTAGACAACCGGTCCACCCATCAATCGCTCTTTTAATGGAATCTTTACGTAAAACCGTAACGCCCATATGTAGCATCGATGTTCCAAGTGGCTGGGATATTGACAGCGGTCCTCAAGAGGAATCTACATTCCATCCAAACATGTTGATATCTGTAACAGCACCCAAAATGTGTGCCAAATATTTTAAAGGAAGGTTTCATTTCCTGTCAAGCCGTTATGTACCCCCTCAGTTAGCAGAAAAGTATAAACTGAACACTCCTGTCTATAGGGGAACAGAAAATATTGTCCAATTAAGATAATGGATTTTTTACAATACTGTTGCTTTTACAATACAAAAATTGAATTTTGAACAAGTTAAATTAGTTGTTCTTATAATTAAATGTAAAAACGAGTTTTCTTGACTTACACTATACTATTTAAAGCTAGAGTGCTTATAGTTTAAATAATATATTATAAATGTAATTATGTCGCATAAGACCTGACTGGCGAGAGCTATCTCCTGTCACGCCAGACAAGATCATAGGCATTAAAGAAAATAACCAATTGAAAAGCGACGCAATTAAAACATTTTATTAATTTTACAAAAACATATATTCATGTCATTCGATAAAAATTGAACTTATGATGACGGTGAGATATCACTTGGCACATTTGATTGACTTATATGTGACTATTGACTACATGCATGCTAAATTTCAAATCTATCAAAACATTTTCTCGCCTTTTATAGTTTTTAATTTTTGATACTTTTTCCCGGTCGATGACATCATAAAACATATTTTCCAGATAGCACAATTGGACCTAACGATTGATTTTTGTACTAAGTTTTAAGTCTCATAAACACTCTAGAAGTAACGATATTAACAGACATGCATTCAAACAGACTAACAACTTGGTAATAACTACTCAGTAATAAACTGCGTAGGCTTCCGCGGTCGTTGTCATGAAGATTTAGGTCTTCCGGTGGTGACCGCGTCAATGTAGATGAAGAACAAGGCCTGTGGCTATAATCTTCGTCCTCGAAGACAAGGTCAGAGACAGGTATAAATAGGGCCTGCAGCGTCTCCATCTTCAGTTCAGTTTTGTAGAGCATTGCGTTTCTATCCATGATGTCCTACATCCCTGAAGATGCCTCCTACAGTGGAAGCGAAACGTCGGATTCTTCATCTACATTGACGCGGTCACCACCGGAAGACCTAAATCTTCATAACTACTCAGTAGTCTAAATGACGAGATGAAACTTGACACATTTGTTGTTCTTTTATGCGACTACATGAGTGCTAAATTTCAAATCGAAGTAAACACTTTTCCGCCTTTTATGAATTTACTGAAATTTTTTGCTGAGTCATTAATGACAATTAATCACGACGTACACATGGCATAATAAATCATCGGATCGTATTAAGTACACTAGTTAAATACGCTGTCAAAGAACCATGCAGTCCCTCTAGTCTCCATTTCCATACTCTCCATCGTTATATGGAAGAGAGGACCAGGGGGCCAGCTAACGAGATTTGGATGTTATGTAGCAGCGATGGTCCCCCCAAGGTAGAGTGCCTATGTAACATGTTATATAGGCACTCGAGATAGAACAAAGAGACTAATACTAGTAGAAGCGGACTAAGCCAAAAAGGCCCGAGGAGGGCTCGGTTTAAAAGTGCCCAAACCTACATCTCAAGGGGCCCAATAAAGGGGGGGGGGAGTTTCTTTATTGAGCTTCTCAGAGGGGTCTACTTTTAACTAAGGTAGTATTAATGATTAAAGCAGGCTAAATTTAATTGATTTAACTTTAATTTCATACTTAATAAAATTAAATCAAATGATATTATTTTATTTAAATAAATTAAAATAAACTTAAGCAAATAAAATAAATAGGTAAGAATAAAATAACATTAAGTCAAACTTAAGTTTATTTATTTAAATGAAATTTTTAACTAAACTATTTTATGTTTAATCTTGAGAGCCCTTTCGTACTCCTCTAAGGCCCTGAACAAGTATGTTAAGGGCCTCTTGAGGCCTTAATCCTCCGTTTGAGACTATTAAAGGCCCAAGTATAAAGAATGTGGACCTAATTTAAGTAACGAATTGAGAATATTTTAAAAACATTTGTCTCTATAGGAGCTTTTTAGGTCCTACCTTAGAGTATTGGGCCTCTGTCACTCTTGTGTTATGAATTCATCAAATATTAATCCTTAAAGATAATTATTATGCTTAATTAATTACTTAATTAATTATTATGTAACTTAATTATATTTATTGTTTTTAACTTCCTTATAACCTGAGTCAACCTTCGCTGTAAATTTTTAAGGAATACGATCATCTGTAATATACGCTGTGTGTACGTAGTAAATGACGGCTGATGTCATAACTGCAGCATAATTACTCAGTGAGATACGATGATAATACACACATCCAGACTGACAACAAAAAACGACTAAGAATATCTTAAAAACACCTGCTTTTTAGTGCAAACACATTAATTTTCCCTAAATACCTACGGTATAAATGAAGAAAAGTAAAAATTACACTTTCTCCAAATTTGGTTTTGCATATAAATTAATGTCCATTTTCTTTACACGACTATAATAATTTAAACGAAACAATTAGTAATATTTAAAAAAAATATTTATAATTTCTATTTTTCCTTATTTATACCGGAAATATATAGGAAAATTATAGTGTTTGCAAAATAATCCGATACCGGAATTATCCGTTTCAGGCGTTTTAAAGGCCTCCTGAGTGGTTTTTGCAAAGTTGCCTGTGTGTGTGTGTCTGTTTTCATCATAGCGCCCGGTGTATTTATGCCAGAGAGTTGAAAATATGTACAAAAATCAGTCTACTGCTGTAGTTGTGCTATTTGGAAAATATTTTTTGTGACGTCATGAACCCGCAATAATGACAGTAAAAATTTTAAATTTTCGAAATTTTGGTTGAGATGGTTGATTGAGATTTGGCACGCATGTGACTGTGTATAAGATTATCATATGTGCCTAGTTTCATCTCACAATCAGCATTAGTTCAATTTTTATTAGATGACTTGTGTATGTTTTTTTAAAAAATTAGGAAATGGTCTAATTGAGTTGAAATTCGGTACAAGTGTATATTATTTTCTAATAAATAATTACACTAAGTTTCGTTGTACAACAAGTATATATATGATTTTTGTTGGATCGAAGCGAGTCCAACGGCGTCTTGCAGTATTTTGGGGAACTGTATTTCTAAGGACCAGCGAAGCGAGTCTGAAAAAGGGAGGATGAGCGTAGCGAATCCGATGTAATGAGGAAAAGTTCCGAGGTACCCCGTACCCGATTTTTTTTAATAAACACAATCTTCCGTCTTTGTTCCCAAATCATTTATTACTTTAAGGTTACTCAATCCATGGAAGAGGATTAACGCCAAAGAAACTAATATTAATTTTAATTATCTCAACAGCTCATGAATGAGACAGTGATTCACGAGCTCTCATGACCTTAAGTAATTTAATTAAATTAAAAACAAGGCGTTTAAACTTACACGGTATAAATAACCTTATTATGATACAGTTTGATTATGCGCTATAAATTAATACCCTACGCAACGTAATTTTTAGACAGTAATTAATGTAAAATTTTATTTTTAAATAGCTTTTTTTTTATTCCTTATCTATTCTTAGTCTAATATCTTAAATTATTAACCTTATATAATTTCTTGCTTTTCTTTTATCCAGAATGTGACACACAACTCAAATTTTTAACTTATCAACGCCCGTTCAACTTAGCTCTCACATCCTCAAATTGTTACCATTTTCCCCCAATTTGTTACTATGACGACACAAACCATGGGTATTACGCAGGGGGGGGGGGAGACAAAATCGTGTCGCCATAGTATTTTTAGGCAAAAGAGCAATATCAAAGTTTAAAGTATTGAAAACCGCATTTAGCTTGCCCATGTTTTAACTCTTAAAATATGTCTAACAAATTTAATGTCAACGTACTCTATTTGTAAATTTATTTTTTTAATGGATTAATTTCGTAATACTAAGCTTTATTAATAATAAAATCAAACACGCAAAATTAACTGTTAAAACACTACTGTGTATTTTAAGGAAGAGCAAAGCAAATGCCAAGCTAGACATTAAATTACCAATTTTTTGAGGACAAGGCGATTGAAAAGTTTTAAAACAAGTATTTTTCTAATGAAAGGTATAATTAAGTTTCTAAGTATATTATCGAAAATCTTCATCTCGCAACAAAGTTGTCAATATCTAAGAGTCAGGTGAGAGATACCTACTATACAGCCGGACCTGAAAAAATGTGACTCAATTTGTACTACTTTAAACTAAATTTTTCTGAAAATATTCCTTAAATTATGAAGAAAAAACATAGTCTGCCAATCCAAAGAGCCCTTCATATGATAGCGCATGCTCAAAATTTTATAAAATCGCACATATTTCAGTTTTTTTGAAATAAGTGGTTCCTTGTACGTCGTGTGCAAATCACGTAGACAACATTTTTTAATGATGATAAAATGTGATAGAAAACGAGTGTTTTATCATCAAAATCGGATTACTACAACTAAAGTTATGGCTCTTTCAAAAACAGCAAAAAAGTGTTAATTTATGCAAAGTTAGTCAATTTCTTTGAAAAAATATTGGCTTTTTGAGAATTTTTTTTGGCAATTTAACAAATGTCATAACTTGAGTTCTAGTTATCGGATTTTGACGAAAACACTCGTTAAATAGAAAATTTGATCAGCTATAAAAAATGGTCTCTGTATGTTTTACACTTGACCTACAGGGAACCACTTATTGGAGGAAAATTAGAATTTGTGCGATTTTTAAATATTTTGAGCGAGCGCATTTATATGAAGAGCTCTACTCTGAATTGGCAGACTACGCTTTTCCTTCATAATTTAAGGTATATTTTCAGAAAAATTTAGTTTGAAATAGTACAAAATGAGTCACATTTTTAAGGCCTAGCCATTGGACTAGTCGGGAAAAAAGAATGAATAGCATCTTCAGTTTTCAAGGGCGAGAAAGTAACTGTTAATCAACTCTCAAGCTAAATCAGTCCAGAGAAACTGTTAATAATGATAATTATACCTGTTTCCTGTTTAGGGCCTTTCGGCCCATTAGGGTCACTCTGCGGAAACCATCTGAAGTAAGTTTTATCCACTGTACTCTAAGTATTAATTAAAGTTAGTAACTTAATTGCGAACTTCAGCCCTAGGGGTGGAAGGAGGAGTGGATGGTTAAGAATAAAATGTCTTGAGGAGTCAAAAATTACCTGAAGAGAAAACTATCACAGGATAGAGTGCAGATGCATTGTTTTGGCAGTCAGAGACGTTCAAGGGCTGTAGCAAGGAGTATCTATACTTCCAGGTAACATTCCATTTGAAGTGGAAATTTGTAGAGGCAGAAAGTATATGGATATATATAGTAGGTATTTATGCTTTTTAGTTGAGACTTCTATTTTCTTATAGAAAGACATCCTTTTTAATAAATATTTTAAAGACAGTTTTAACTTGTCTGGTAGGTAAAGATAGGTTCCGTCTCTGTCTAAGTAGTGTTAGATCAGGTGGTTACCACCAAGTGGACCTGAAGTACGGATGTCCTTCTACCCCTTTAATCCTTTCTAGTCAACAGAATAAATGCCTATCCAGTGGTTCGTTCCTCTTAGTAAACATACTTCTTAGCTGTAACACCGACTAGTAAGTTCACTCGTCATTCTTCCATGTTGAGTTACAAAAATTGCATGCATAAAAAATATCACCAATTAAATTCTTCAGACGAGATAGTTTTAATACCATAAAACAAGCGGGATGACTTCAGTTTCCTATTGTTTATTTTTAGCTGTTTAAGCAATTAGCACTTAACAGGTGTCATGAGTAACATATGAGAAGGTGTGAGAATATTAAACAATGCTTCACCAGAGTATCCCGTAACACTAATAGGAAAAAGTAACATGTTCCAGTTTTAACTATTGTACTGTAATATCGGCTACCGGTACAAGGTAGAAGCATTATTAAAAAAAAAAAATTCTCTAAAAAATTAGCAATTTAGGGTTACATTCGAGCATAGGGCATTTACTACCGCAGGATTTTAGGTAATTCGTTAATTAACTAGGCTTTTAGTTAATTAGGCAATTAACTAAGATTTTAGTTGATTGCCGAATCAACTAAAATCCTACAAGAATAAAAATTCGTCCCAATTTCTGATACAAAAAAATAAATACAAATTTTATAATTGCAAATAATAAAAAAAATCCTATTGTTAAACAAAGTCAACGATTGAACGAGTGCTTTATAAGGAGACTAGCTCAATATTGTATTAACTGTAGTCTATTATATTTTTTTATTTTTATTAATATAAAAAACAGACCAGGGGTCCAAATGACATTAATGAAAAAAATACATTAATAAATACAAAAAACAATTATTACAAAATGACTTTAGAAAAGAAAAACAAATTTACAAAAATTGCACAAAAGATTAGCTAGAAAAAACAGAATATATTATCATAAAGCAAAAAAAATGTAATAGAATCAATAAAAATAGAGACACCAATAATATATAAAAGACTCAGAAAAGGAATGCATAAAAAAAAGTTACAATAGAGGTATAGAAGATTAATGGCAAAGAGGGGGGGAAGAGAAGTTATATATAAATGAAGAATAGATAAATGAAGAGATTAATAGTGAGGAAAGGAAAAGGAAGTAATATAATTAAATTAGGAATAGATCAAACATGGCATAATGGTTAGATGTATAGAAAAATGAATGTTAGAAAAAAAAATAATAAAATAATATTGAACTTATTAAAAATAATGTAAACAATATATAATATATTAAAAAAAATCACATAATATGATTATTACTATAATTAAAAAAATAAAAAGATAAGAGAAGAGAACGGACTGAAACAATTAAGATTTAAATATTGTATTTTTTTAGCGAATTTCCTTTGGAAATTCGCCTAATGCGATAGGCGTCATGGCGGAATTCGAACCTCGGACCACGACACAAATCCGTTTCAGAGGTCCCTAATGACGAAAAACATACGTTTTGCGAGACTTTATATATATATATATATATATATATATATATATATATATATATATACATATATATATCAAATATATATATGTATATATATATATATATGTATATATATATATATATGTATATACATATATGTATGTATATATATATATGTATATATATACATATATATATACATATATATATATATATATATATATATATATATATAATATATATATATATATAATATATATATATATATATATATATATATATATATATATATGTATAAATATATTTCTTGATCAGTGAGTCCCCTCTTCACTCACTCCCCCCTCTATAATCCCAATTTCATTAGCTCATTTTTCTTTGAAAATTCGTTAATAGCCCAATAAAAGTTTGCCTTTCAATTTTTTCGCAAGATATGGGACTCCAATGTTGCATTTTGGGACACCAACTAGAATTCAAACACGTGGGCCAAAAAACAAATAATAGCGCAAATCATGCATTTAAGAGTGTTTTATAACCACGTAAAACATGTAGGTATAGATATACGCGATATAGAGAAAGCCTTGTATATTTTAAAGTTAAATTATGTGTACTTATAATTAAATATTTAATGCGAAACATTTTTTTTTTGCTGTTACGGTGTTTGATTACAAGGCGTCACAGGTATATGGTCAACAACAATAAATTAACGCATTGACTTTAAGTAGTCTTTAACCTCTGATTACTTCGTGTGGTGTAATATCAGTTAATCAAATTAACCTTATAACAGATTGTAGAAATTATTTTTTTTTCTATCAGTACTGATAAACCAAACATTATGCAATATTTGATTAATTCTATGTTTTTATATACGGCAGAAAACTTGTTTCTTGTCCCAGTTTAGAAATAAAAACACGGAGGGCGGGAATGCAATTTTTATAGCAGATTAGCTATTGATCAAGCATATATTATATGTATTTGTGCATAGAGATATATCACTAGAGGGGGCATACACTATCTAGATATATTGAGTGGCTTGAAAAACCTGTTTAATGTATTTTCAGAAATTATTAAATTATCAGAACTTAAGAAAAATAAATATCAGCATCCAGTATTCAAAAGATGAACAATGTGCGAACAGCCAACAACGCTTGGTTTATTATCACCGCATCACTTGAAGTAGGTTAAGGTAGGATTACAAGAAGTCCTGAGAGACGTAAATTAAACTTGAGGCCCTCGGCCTCTTGTTTAGTTTGGCGCTGGGGGCAACATTGTTGTTATCCTGTATAAGGTTGTCGTATTACTAGTTTTTTTTTAACTGGCGTACTTTAAACATATTAGCGAATTTTCAAATTTTTTAGTCAATAACCAAGATTTCTTCCCTTGAATTATTTATGCCATTTCTTCTCTTGAATTATTTATGCCAAACGATCAAATCAAACCGAAGGCTGATATTTTTTTGTACTGTTTAATTTTGTAAAGTTCATCATATGATTATGTTAATAATCGAAGGTATTCAAGCTATTCTTTCGACGTTTAAAACTTTTTTAACAAATAGTTTAAGAACCAGACGCAAAACAACGTGAGCAACGAGCCCTGAAGGTCTCGCTTGATTGATTAATTTTGGCTCCCTGACAAAAGGTTTGATGGTTTGGGATTTTTAAATCCAGAAAATGTGACTCCTCCCTCCATCAGCTTGGAAAATTACCAAAATAGTTTTTGTCCTATTGCGGTGTTCATATTGGCTTGATCAAAAAATTAAAGGGATTTTTTTAAAGTTAAAATTATTTCAATAGAACCAGAGATATAACTGTTCAAATATTACTTAAAAAGCAACAAAACTATCTAATGTACACACTAAACACACAAAAACCTTATATCTTCCCATTTTATCATAAATAACATAAAATTTTTCAAGTGAAAAAGAATAATAAAGCTCTCATATATGATAATGTCATGTCTTACTTATATCGTTAAAAATACGTATTTTTACGAAATTTTAATTTTGCCTAATATGTCAAACATTAAATTATCATATATGAGAGCTGTGCTGCCAGGAACAACGCTATATAACAATATAATTTAATTTGACCGAATATGCTTGATTTTCAAGTCTGCCTTAGGATTTTTAATGATGACTTATCATTGTCATCACTTATCACTTATTTGAACAAACGTAAGTAAAAATCATTCATTTTAGAAGTTTGGGACGGCAACTATGTTTGTGTACGAGTATTTGTATGAGTCGCGATAACTGCAGTAAAAATTTATCAATTTTAATGAAACATGGTATATATGTAGTAATAGAGAGTCTTAAGAGCTGTATAGTTTTTGGTTAAAGTGGCGCCGATATTTTCAAAGTGGCGACTAAAATAGCGGACCATTTAAAAAAAAATTTTTGAGTGAAAAAATCGTGTAAATCGTTTTAAAGCTTTTGCAGAGTAGACAAAGAAAATACATTCGACATGCTCAAAATTATTAAAATAACCCATCATTTTAAAAATGGCGGCCATTATTGCTGACCATTTGAAAGAACAATTTGAGTGAAAAACTGTGTTGCATATTATTTTAAAGCTCTTGAAGAGTAGAAAAAGATAATATACAACGCATGCTAAAAATTTTTAAAATTCAAAATGGCTAAAATTAAAAGGAATGAATCAAGTAATTCATCGTTTAAAAGCTCTTGATTAGTAGAAAAAAATGTATGCCATATTTTAAAAAATTTCTACATAGCGGCCACAATTTTTTAAAATAATAAGTTTTACTAATTTTTATAAAAAAAATCGGAATTAAGATCAATTGTAATGTACTGTAGATACTTAGTGAGTACTTTTAACTGTCTATCAACAATAACAGTAATCTTGCGAGCGAAGCGAGCCCTTTTAAAATATGTAAAATTATATATACACGCGATCAAGCGAGCCCCTTTTTAGTATGTTATATTAAAAATATACGGGAGCGAAGCGAGCCTTTCTTACCATTTATTATTATAAATATACGCTATTTAGCAAATGAAACGAGCTTTTTGCTATGATTCATCGTAACTATACGCAATTTAGCGAGCGAATTGAGCCCTTTTTAAAATATCATTAACATTATAAACCTATTTAATTTAGCGAGCGAAGCGAGCGCTAATAATTTTACAGAATTTTGAGTAAACTTAATGCAGCGAGCGAAGCGAGCCTTTTTTCCCAGATGTATCGTTGCAACGAGCCTTCTTAACTAAGCTCTACTGTACCTAAATGCAATCAAGCGTAACATTATATATATAATTAATTTTGCGAGCGAAGCGAGCCCTATTTCTTTCAGAATTATTACACTTAATATAGCGAACGAAGCGGGCCCTTTTATTTATATTATTAATACACCAATCAAGCTTATTCTAAGCAATCAAGCGAGCAAAGTAGGCCTTTTTTTAGCGTATAAAATTTTAAATATACAAAATCTAGCAAACGTAGCGAGATTTTTACCATGATGTATTGTAACTACATGCAATTTAGCGAGCGAAGCGAGCACTTTTTAAAATATATCATTGTAAATATGCTCTATCTAGCGAGCGAAGCGAGTCTTTTTTTTAATGTTTTGAACTTACACTTAAGAATACTAACGTACGAGTGTTTCCCAATTTACTCTATCTAGCGAGCGAAGCTAGTCTAGTAATAAATATTTTTATTTGATGTATTCTTCTGACGTGAGTTCTTGATGCAACGCATTACTAGTTATCATTGTTAATACACATGAATCATCACATATATATAATCTACATTATCATTGTTATTACTTATCATTGCACCTATGACCTATCATTACCTTATAATTGCATGTTTCTTTTTTTTTAATGAAAAAGCATGCAATTATAAGGGGTTTTGTGTGATTCAGAGTGGAATTAGTTATTTTTGTTGCATTTTACGTAATATATGAACAGTTATATCTCCTGTTCTATTAAACCAATTTTGATATTTAAAGAAATGATTTGTTACAAATATTATACACTTATAAAGGAGCACTTTAATTTTTTGATAAAACCAATATGAACATTACTAAGACAAAAACTGTTTTTGGAGCCATTTTCTGGACTTAGAAGGGATCCAAGAACCATAATTCCCCCATCTATAATGGCAATTCATCTAATCTGGCTCTTGGACTATAATGGGATTTCTGTATTCATAATAACTCTATTCACTTGAGATTAAAATCAAACTATAGATCCCATTGAGGCAGTAACTGCAAGTGTGAACCAGCCCCTTTTACTAGCGTTTTCTAGCGATCATTCCTCGTTACCTTCTGTAAACGTGATCGTCAACCATTAGAGGTAATAATACTTGCGATATTATGTAAGTGCAATGTTATCAATGCTACCAATTCATCAAAACGGACGCAATTTTAATTATAGTTGACTGGAAAAATTGTACATTGACCTTTAAAATGTATATGACGTGCAACCATTTTCCTATAATTACTGGATTATTTTAAGGAATTAACGGATTATTTTAACGGATCAATTTATTAATTTGTGTGACTTTCCTTTGCCATTTGGTTTTTCATTAGTTTTGTGAAAATATTTATGCACAGAATGACGTTAAAACGTTTCAGAAGTCAATTTTGGCATTTTAGAAATTAAAATTTTAAACATAAAAAAATTATGTTTTAAAGAATTAAAAAAGGTATCTAATTGTAGGAATTGATTGGTTGATTATAAATATATATTAACATTTAAAAATTGTTGTCTTTTCACCCCACTAACAGGTAGAAACCACCAAAAATTTATAATACTTAGAAATAAGAGCCATATTTGTGACCTACACAGAAATAACTTCTATTAAATAAATCCCCCTTAGCTCATACTCTATATGGAAAAATGTTCTAATTCATAGGGGCTCCGACGATAAAGATAAGAGGTTGTGGTCATCAAGACATTCGATCTTTATACTAACGTAAGAATTGTCAACTTTAAGCATGTCGAATATTATGTTCTACCACGTTTCAGCTTAGTTGACCGATAGCCTTGGAGGGGAGGGATAAAGGAAGCAGACTGTTTTTTTGCAAAATTTCTGTACATTTATACAAGAGTCATTTTCCATGAGGATTTTTCGGGGTCTTTGGTAATACTAAATTAACTTAACAACTTTTAGACAAACATGGTCATCAAGATCAAATTGATATAACGCATGCACTGGACAGCATATAAGCGACCCTAAGCATTGCTAATCAAGAAACTCAACAACATCAAATGTGTAATCTCAGAAAACATTTTACATGCTTGCCAAGCAAGCACTTCTCCAGTTTTTTTGTTATTAAGATTAATTTATCTCTATTGTATGTATACATATTAAAAAGTATACTTTCAATTATTTAAGTTATTATCAAAGTCTGAATTCATATTCATTTTTTTGTCTGGTCGTTAAATAACAATAAAAATAATTAAAACTACTGCAGGTATTATTGCTTAGGAACAATCGCTCTGTAGATATGATTCATTCAGTTTGTAAATAAGTTTTATTAAATGAATACCTATTTTTGTAATCTGGATATAAGACGATACAAATCTAATTATACTGAATACAAGTTTGTGCATAATTTAATCATAGGATGTAATAAATACACTTACATATAATACAAAATAAAAATAGTATTTACCATTTGTATTTCAAAAGGACTAACTTGAATTTAACGAAAGTTCAACGCACTTAAGAAATTTTAACAACACGCATAAAAATGCAAGCACAGCAAATCGTGAATAAAACCGATGAACAGTCACAAATATTAACTTGGAATTAAATTAGTATCACAATTTAAATAAATGCTCGAATTAGGTGTCGGAAATACAACCGGGTTTATTGGGATAGGTTGGCAACCAACATTAAGTATACCGTATCGGTCAGTATACTGAGTCAACAGAAATAGAGGAAAAAAAGAAGGGGCTATATTTTTTTAGTTAGTTCTCTAAGGCTATATGTGCTGTCAAAAGCTTAGCACCCCCACCAATATCTTGTTAGCAATCATTAGAGTTTTAATACCACCTTTACCTCATTCCCCACCAATTATTAGCTTTGGTTTTAACCTTAAAGATATCGAATTGAACTAGCAGTTAAAAAGTAGTGTTGGAATAGAGATTTAAGAAAAATAATTGTAACTTAGATAATGTACTTTCACCAGTGGTAGCGATAAACATGATGTGTTGCCGAAGAAAACGTATATAATCATCCCCCTCCCCACTATTGAAAAGTCCCATCGATGGCCGTCTGGTTTAAAGTGTCCTCACCTTATTCTGATTTGAGACCGGCTATGACATAACTATTTTTTTTAGTAATTTTGGTTCTTAAATAATTGTTGATAATCAGTGAGTTAAAAAGAAAATGGAAATGCACTAGATTGCTTTCGAAACTGTTCATATGGTTAGTGGGACCTAGGACGCGGTAGTAAGTGTTTTATTCGTTTCAGAGTTGTTATAGTTGTCATTAGCCATGATTGCTCAGGCATCGAAATTTATAAATATCGTAAAAAATCAAAGAAGTATGCAATCGAATCGAATGATACAGGCAAGACAATTTGTAGTTTTATTAATTTGTCTACACTATGTGTTTACGAGTTTAAAAAATATTATAAGTAGTTAGATTTGGCTTAATTTTGGCAAGCATAATTTGTTTCATATATTAGCTCCTTCTTACGACAAACTAACTGAACTAATTTTATCTTAATATCTAGTTCCATTTTGATGTTATTGGCGTTTTTCTGAATAATTTCAGTCGTTCATTATCATTCATTTAATGTATTTTTTAACTTCCGCTTTGAAGTTATCACTCTTAAGTGAGCTAGGTCGTATAAATAGCTTTTGCTTCTAACCATCAGCATTGTCTTAATCAAGTTTGTATCTAGTTTGCATAGATACTTTTAATAAACAAGTAACTTTTTTTTGATGTGCAACAGTTGCTTAATGTGTAACAATTGTTTAATGCATAATTTGATCACTACTTTTGGTAAATTAACTAAATTAATAGTAAATTAAGTAACAGAATACCGCAATTTTGCATATTTTGGAAACTGCTTTAAATATTAAGAAAAATATTGATAATAAAAAATATGATTATATTCTAGTCATTTTGTATAGAGCCATAGATTTTTGTTCAAAACTACAAGAAACAAATATTTTTAACAAATATCTATAATATATCCAACAAAAGCGTTAAAAAATTATTAGAATATAATGATAGTAGTATAAAATTTCTCAGGATTCAAAGCGGTTTCCAAAAGAGGCTATTATACATTACTCAATAATTCAAAGATACCAAAAGTAGCAACAAAATTAACATATAAAGGTATCAAAATAATAATGGTAAATTACAATCTTGATCACGACAATTTTTTTGGCAAGTGATCCATTCTTACTGTTAGGGGGCATTTTTTCACCTATTTATTTTTTTCATGGTGGGGAAGGGAGTCCTAGTTGCTCCAAGGGGGGGATAGTACCCCTGGCCTCTCTTGAAAGAAACATTGACCGTGGTTAGTGACAGCTGAGATTAGAACTAAACTTTACAGTCTGAAGACGAGCAAAGCGAGTCAGAAGATATTCTAAATTATACACTAAGCCTTTAGTAAAGTTCAAAGGTACGCCTTAACTTTTTAGAGGTATTTTATATGGGTTATCAATATTCATTAATAGAGAACTCATAGATTGTGTGATGTCAGTATGTTGAGTCAATTCGCTATAGACTACCTCACATTAAATTTCATTCATTTCTGATTTTGATTACTTACGTTTTATGATACTTGAAAGAAAATAAATAACTTAAATTTTATGACTTATTTTTATGAGTTTTTTACTAATAATTATGTTTGGTTTTAGTGGAAATAAATCATAATAGATTTTTAGTTCTAATAACCGCAGCAGGTTTACCTCCATAGATCCAGGACCATACAACAAATAAAATGAATAAATGAAACGATAAGGGTATAGTCAGGAACTAAACCCTTATGTATGTCCTTTCAAATACTATCTCTAAAGTTGAATACCTTTATTTTGATGCACGCTGCTGGCACGCCGCTAAGGAGAAGAAGCTGATGATTACCTCTCAAATTAAGTAAGGCCCTTTAGTATTGCCAACCTAACAACTTCACTTGGAAACGCCAATAACCGTCTCCAACCAAAACGAACATGACTTGGTGAGACAAAAAAGTCGATTTGCCTACTTTTTTCACGCAAGTGGTTTTCGTGGTTTTACTGACATTAAAGAGGGTTATCCTTTCGAAATCAGCTTTTCTCATAAAATATATAAACCTTCACAATACAAATACATAAATGTTCTTTGAAAATTTATTTAAATTTTATAATTGCGTTCTAAACAAGACGCACCCCTTTACATGAGGATCTAAAAATAAATTTGAAAATTCGCGAAAACAAAGTAAAAGTAAATTTTTGTCATATCTTTTTTTGTTATAAAACATAATGGGTACAACACACAATGGATACAACTCATAATGGATACAACACATAATGGATACAACACATAATGGATATAACACATAATGGATATAACACATAATGGATACAACACATAAGAAAAGCGATATAAATAAAATATTAATCCCGTATAAAATTGGGTAAAGTTAGAACCCGTGGGCAAATTTAGCATTGTTGCTTTAAGTCTTGACAAGATTTTTTAATAATTAATTTTATTTCATAGACATTAAAGAAAGGTAAGATGTAAGCCAGTTATTAACTCAATCAGCTTGATATAAATAAAGGATTTAGGTTGACATAAGAAAAGTAATTTGTTTACTTCATCAATGAAAATACTGAACCAACACATAGTTGAATGCATGGTGATATTGATCATAAACTTCGTGTCCAATTATAGATAATTTACACTTATTTACATTGTGTTAAACATCCCGTATCGAGTGGCATTATTAGCTAAGAATACTCAATGTATGTCATTTCATAGAGGTACTACTACCTATCAATATTGTTAACATACTCATAATGTCATTACATGTAACATAATGTCATTTTGAAAAATTACAAGCAATTATAAACCTTGTCAAATTAATTGCTTTAATTTAATCCACTTGTGATTCGAGATTTAATTACTAGAACACTTATGTAATATTTGATTATTCTTTTCAACAAATATTTTTTTCCTTTTATGACTCCCAACGTGGATTATAAGTCAACGTGAATTCTTCTTCACCTTTCTTGGTTATTTATAAAAACAGAGAAAATATTGCGAGTCTAATTAATAAACAATACTATAATCAGGTACGGGGTACCTAAAAATTTTCATACTAAATCGAATTCGCCACGCTCATTCTCACAGTTCAGACTCTCTTCGCTCATCCTTAAAATATATCAAAATCACCAAACTTATAATGCAACAATAAATTCATTCGTTTATTCCCAGCGGTCACCTATTCAGGCACTAACCTCGCTCGATGGAGCCTAACATTTATCATATACCTAAATTGAAATTTAGGAACGCAGCAAAGTTTCGTCCCGGCAAGTCAAAAAGAAAAGTCAAAGTACCCCGCTAAACATAGAGATTTATTACTAGATGGACCCTATTGGTTGAATTTTGAAACATCAAAAAAGTAACCTGACCACATTCGATTATCAATATAATCAGAACAAAAATACAGCAACTTATACAGTAGAACATTTAAAATATAAATCGAAACACAAACAATGTACAGGTAGCCTAAAACAATTAATTTCTTATAACCTTAACTTGCTTTTAGAAGAGGTTTCATTGAGGTTGCACAGAGCCTCTGAGAACCCCAAAATAATGTTTCAGGACTCTCAATGTATTGAGATAGCTTATGCTCCCTCTAGTATATATCTCGATGGGTAAAAAGGTTACAGCTGTCAAGGGTCTTGAATAAAGGGGATGACGCACTAAGTCAATTTGCCATACAAAAAAGTGACCCCATCGAAAACCAAAAACTAAAAATAATTCAACTCGAAACACACGTCAAAAACCAACTGCACATGCTTGGTCCAAACTGCGCATGCATACAATTCATATAACAGCGCAGGTCTTAAATTTTAGAGGCAATCTTACCTCTCAATGTTTTCCCATTGTTTATTGCATGAGAAGGTTATAAACACGCTTAAAATATCACTCTCTCAAGTGGGTTAGTATAGTCCAAATCTAAAAATTAAGTAAGCACAAATGACTTATCAAACACCACAAATGTAACAATCACGAGAAGCACAGAAGAAAGTTGAGAAGCAAATTCGACAACCTGGCTAAATAACCTGCGTTTGGCGCCTTTTTTTCATTATAGCCAAGGAGAAGGTAAGTTTGCTCCTATTTCTCTATCTTTTACAACTTCCATGGAGTCAGTAAAGTTCCTTAATGCGTCATTCCCTTTATTTAAGATCCTTGTATCCATAGAGATATATACTAGAGGGGGCATAGCCTATCTAAATACGTTGAGAAACCTGAAACATCTTATTTGGGGCCCTCAGGGGCTCTGTGTAACCTCATTGAAACCTCCTTCAAGAGTGAGTTAAGGTTATAATAAATCAATTGTTTTCGGCTTTCCGCTCATTGTTTGTGTTTTGATTTGTATTTTTAACGTTCTACTAAATAACGTTATACTAATTTTTTGATTATATTTTTAGCGAAAGTTTACTTTTATTTATCAGGTTACTTTTTCAATGTTTTAAAATTCATCCAATAGGTCCTCTAGTAATAATATCTCTATGCTTGTATCCACAATGGTCTATAGAGATATTATTACTAGAGGGGCCCTATCGGTTTAATTTTAAAACATCAAAAAAGTAACCTGAACACCCTTGATTATTAATATGATCAAATTAACATTTAAAAATACAATAGTTTATATAATACAACGTTTATAATAGGAAAAAATCCCAAATAATGCGGGAAAAGCCGACAACGATTGATTTGTTATAACCTTAACTCACTCTTAGAAGAGGTTTCAATGAGGTTTCACTGAGCCATCGAAAGCCCCGAAAAGATGTTTCAGGCCTCTCAATGTACTATGATAGGCTATGCCCCCTCTAGTATATATCTCTATGCCGCTAAGTTAACAAAAAATCATAAAATCACTAAATCTGCCAGTATAATACTGCAAGTATAATACTGTACGCCACTAAGTCAGGTTTTTGAGGGTCAGTAGCGAAAAAACGGCTAAAGGCACATAAATGATATTGTAATATATTTAAAGGGCGTGTCTTGTAGATCAATCGCAGAAAACAGAGCTTGAGAGTGGTATATACAATACCTTGACACCTTTTACAGCTTTATCTACAACGTGTAACTTGTTTACTTCTTTTTTTACATTGAACAGTCGTCCAACTATAAGGAGCCGTACAAAAAGTCATAAAATAGATTATTATTGTGAGATAAAGACATAAGTAGAGATTTTCATATTTTCTCCTATATTATGAGGAGCTCATAAAATTGTGTAATAAATCATTATTTTAGCATATAAATTATTTTATCATATATTTTATTATATATTTTTATCATATAAATTATTTTATCATATGTATTATTTTATCATATAATTATGTTATCATATAAATTATTTTATCTTATAAATTATGTTATCATATAAATTATGTTATCATATAAATTATTTTATCATATAAATTATGTTATCATGTAAATTATTTTACGTTAAATAAAGTAGCAAATGTTTTGAGGAAATTCGTCATAATATCAAAAAGCTTCCTCCTTATTTATATTATATATTTACTTTTCCTCAACTACTACCGTAGGTATAAAGGAAAAATATTATGTTCACCCTATAAATCTGAAACTGAGGTTTCAGCATAATTATCCGTGTCAGGCTTTACATGAAGTTCTGAGTGACTTTCATCGTGCTGCATCGTCACGCATGAATCCCACTGTGTTAACGCTGATGATTTAAACTTTTACACACAAAAATCAAACAAAAGGTCAAGTTGTGCTGTCCGATGGATACAATTATAATCATAATAACCTATTTTGCAGTCGTCTAAAGTTTTTTTTAAATTGACCAACAGAGTTCTTAAAAGTTCTTAAAAGACAAAGGTAGTAAAGAAGTTAAGTCAAAACGCAGTAAGTCAGGTAGGTCCTTTGGTATAACTACAAAAACATTAGGTCTGAAAGAATTGCGAGTCAGTTAGATATATGGATAAAGGAAGCTACAAATTTTATTATCAAAGTAGTAAGTTAGTTGGTTACTTAAAAAAGTGTAGTAAGAGCGTTAAGTTTGATCATTTTAGAAATAAGTTATACATCTAGAAGAAGTCGAGGTAGAAATAAAAGAGTTTATAATTTTATAAGTAGTAAGTCGTCTATAACCATTAAATCTTTTCGTTATTTAGTTAGATGTAATAATTTAGTTTGTTCAGTTAGTTGTCTAGATAGAGGTAGACGCACACGTAGGTATTTAATTAAGTATTTCAGTTGTTCAGATGTAGAGAGGGTAAAATATGTATGGATGGTGACTAAGTTAGTTGTAGTTCAAAATAATAGTTTATGTGAAAAAAAGTTACCTGCACAGATCTTTGATTCTGTGCAGAGAATCCCAAGTCATTGGGAGAAAAAGTTTTTTTGGAAAGAAACTAAGAACATAGTAGATAGTTCTTATGGTTTTTGTTCAATTAGTTGTTAGAACTTTAGTATATTGTTGGAAGTTTTTTGTTTGTTTTGCTTACATATCAACTGGCAAATTTGTTTTAAAATAGTACTTTATTTTCATTGATAAAATATTTTTGGGAAATATATTAAAGGTTAATGTCAACTATGTAGTGTAATCGTAGGAACAACTGGGTGTGGAGGATGTTGAAAATATAATAGATAGTTGACAAATAGAAAAGTATAAATTGCCATGTAATGTCAAATATATTTCATTCTTACTCAGGAATCCAAAGGGTTTCATTTTCCAAACAATACTTATTTATTACGTAAAGGAATATGCATGAATTTAATTTAAACTCAACTGGATTATTTCCAGATTTTTTTTAAAAACGTATACAAGTCATTCGATTAAAATTGATGTAATGCTAAAAATGAGATGAAACAAGGCACATATGTTGGTCTTATGTATATATGACTTCATGCGTGCCAAATTTTAAACAGATCGACTAATTTTTTCGCGTCCTATGATTTTTTTATATCTTTGATGAGTCATTACTACGGGATCATAAAAAAACTATTTTCTGTATAGCACAACTAGACCTAAAGATTTATTTTCACCAAGTTTCAACTCTCTAGGATAAATACACTGAGTGTAATGATGATAACAGACACATACAAAGACAGACTCTAATTTGTGAAAACCGCTGTAGAAGGCCTTAAAACGCCTGTAATTGATAATTCAACAATACTTTTCTATTTATCAACGGTATAAAGGAGTACGCCAAAAATCAAATTAACAAAATATATGATACAATAATGAAATATGTTACTAACATTTGACTAATAGATCGAAGTTAATAAACTAGGCTGCCAAGTATGAACGCTGGCATATTCTCTCCTTAGAATATGGAATTCTGAGGAGGAGCGAAGCGAGACCGAAATCATAAAATTGTAGACTTTGAATCAATATTTTATTCTGAGGTCTTTCGCAGCGAGACCGAAGTAATACTACCTTAAGCTTTGAATCATGACATTCTGAGGATGGACTGTCCGTCCTTAGAATGTTATGATTATCCATATTTATGCCTCAAGCTTAGTTGTTTTAAATGATGTAGAGAAGCGAAACAACAAAATATTATTCTTTACAGAGAAGAAGACAGCATATACTCATATCTGCATGTCTAGTCTGTATTTTGGTTTTAGTATGTGTGAATAGTGAAGAGGTAGACGACAAATTATAAATGAAAATTAAATAAGTTTGCAAATGAATTAACAACATAAACCTAAAAGGAATTAAATAATATATTATGTATGGGTATGGGATCATGTATGGGTATGTATTATAATAGGTATAAATATAAAAGTGGTTATGTATATAGAGAAGTAGTATTTAAAACTAAAAGAAGTGAAGTGAATAGGAGTTTTTATTACATTAAAGACATTCAAGGAGTATTTATAAAATACTATAAATAGATCGCTCATTATCAGTATTGTATCCTCCTGGGCATGAGGTAAAACTGCATCCTCTGGTACCTGCACCTTGCAAAGTACCGAGTACCGGGTCTAGGCAGCAGGGGCACGGTGCCTGACAGGAAGAGAAAAATTTCCGGCCCACTCTAGGTAATTCCATGTCTGTTTGGCTCGATGAACAGCCGATCGTGAATAGAAGCCATCGGTTGCGCAGCCAGTGCCGCAGGATAATAGGTGGTCCAGTTCAGAATCGCCGTATTACACTCTGGTGGAACAGAGACTGTCAACGGGGGAACCAAGCCAAAAAGAAAGCTTGGAATAAATTTAAGCGACAGCCTAACGGCACTTCATAGAATTCAATAGAAGAAGAGCGATTGAGCGTAAAACCATCAGGAGCGCCAAGAAGAAATCTTGGACTGACTTTTGTCTCGTCGTTCACAGAAGACACTACTGCAAAAATAATTTGGAATAGTCCCAGGCAAGCGCCGCCCGTCATTGCGCCCTATCCACGTGGTCAATGGCCAGGTGCACAACAGCGCAGTAGAGGTAGATAACGTCTTAGTAAAACACTACAAAGCTGCCTCTGCTACAACAGACTTCTCAGAAGAATTTCAGCAAAGAAAAAGAGAAGCAGAGAGAGACGAAATAGTGCCTCATCTCAGTCTTAATTAGGGAATGGATTCCCATCTAACGCAAGAAGAGTTAGACAGGGCCCTCTGTATACGTTATACCTTTATCAAGAACCTTCCTTCCGGGAGGGGTAAGAAGATATTACTTGGCATTTATAACAAGACCGAAGGATTCTCTGGTAATATACTGTGTATTTTTCGAGCTGGAGGGAAGCATTCATCATCTCTTTCCAAGAATAGAAAATCAGTGCTAGAATTATTGATAATTAGTAATATAACACGTATACGAGTATATGTCATGATACACAATATATAATTATGATGTTTAAACAATAAAAATCGTTATTTCCATAGTTTAATTACTATATTGGGAGACATTTTTCAAAATGTTTTGCAGTTGTAAACTAATTTTATTTCAATTTTATTATTGCAATAATCTCTCAACAAATGAACAAATTGTAAATGCTTGCGAGAGTGAAGTCTTGAGGTGCCAATTTTGTCAAGTATTTAATAATAAATTAACTTTAAGTGTTACGAGGGTTTAAGCAGCGTAGTTGTGTAGACTGATATTTTCTCAACATTTATATGACACGTCTGACAAAAGATGTAAAACAATAAATTGTATTGAAAAACAATTAATATTATAAAATTTATGACTTGTTGAAATAGCGACTGGGCAAAGATAATAAAATGTTCAATTATCTATTGATTTTAAATTAAAATTATTATTGATAAAATAAA
>JACMZG010000008.1:27228410-27490530 GCA_018340805.1 Microvelia longipes
TACATATACATATATATATACACATACATTCATACATACATACATATACATACACATACATACATAAACACACATACATATACACACACACACACATACATACATACACATAATAATCATCCATAAAATATTATATAAAACTATATACATATTCTATATATAATTAAATTTTTATTGCAGGAAAAATAATTGAAAAAGAAACATTTTTATTGCACTAATTACAAAAAAATAGCATCATAATTTATTTCAGGAAGGCAAATAGTACGAAAGAGAGGAGAAAATAAATGAAAAAAAAAAAAAAAAGTAAAAATTTAGATAACAGTTGATGAAAAGAAATAAAGCTAAGAGTAACATAAGATAGAATAAGTCATATATAAATTTGAATACATAAAAATTACGATAATAAAAAAGAAAATTAAATAAGATAAAAGATAATAAATGAAATTAAATAAGAGATAAAAGATAATAAATGAAATTAAATAAAGATAAAGAATAATAAATAAGTAAGACAGTTTAAGAAAAAAAAAAAAAAAAAATTTTTAAGAGATTATAAATAAAAACTTATAAAATTAATTAGATCCATCAACTAAAAGGAAATTATTAAAATCAAAATTTAAACATAAGCTTCCTAAAATAAAACAAAAAATATTTTTTTTAATTTAATTTTTAAATTATTTAACAAAATAATTTAAAACCAAAGTATAATAAATTAAAGTTAAGTTAAATATTAAATTATACCAATATTTATAAATTTATGAGTTTAATGACATAATAACTTCAATATCATATAATGAGTACTTATTAAGCCAATTTACCAGGATCTTTTTTAATTTATTCTTTTCACAGTTCTTTACTTCCAAAGGCAATTTATTATAAATACTAGTTCCAATATAGTACAGGGATCTTTGTTTTAGATTTGTAGTACAAGATTGATTGAAGAGTTTACCATGAGTATTTCGACGAGTGCTGTAGTTATGACTAGTTTTAGGAAACAAATTTAGATGATTATGTATGAACGTGACAATTTGTTTTACATAAAGATGTTTAAGCTAAGTTGGTTAGATTCAAGAAATAAGAGCTTAGTAGAGAATCTCTAGGTTTGAAATACATAATTTTTAATATTAGTTTTTAGTATTAATACTTTATTGATATTACCAGCAGAATCAGTATATTACCAGGTTAGAATCAGTATTGGAATCTTCTCCTTCTAACAAGTCCCGAATTTAATTTGCGGGAGATGAGGTAAAGTGATAAGTATCAGAGAATTATGGCACGAAAGAGAAGCTTATTAATTACTTTATAAGGCAACAAATTGTAAACCCTACTTTAAACAATCAAACAGGTAGTTATTTAACCTGCAATACTCGAACCTCAACTTTTATCTATATTTTTATCGAAGTGTAGATTTCCGGTCTTAACCCCTTTCTTCGTGAAAATAACATAGTTGCTTATTAAAGTGATGATCAATCACTCACTTACAATGAGAAGCATTACAATTATTGGTACATAGATCACGTCAAGGAACGCTTGAAGTTTCATTGAGGAAAGTCTTTGAGTTTTGGGTCGGATCCAACTAATAAAAAACTTTTGACGTGTGATGTGTGATGAGAGAAACCCAATGTAAATAATGTCACTCATATTATACGAGACAGTTAAATAGTCTATAAATAAGTAATATCATTCTTGTTCTAGTTTTCACATTATATTAATTTTGTTAAATTATACATTTTTAATTTAAGTTAAATTAATTTGCATGATAAAAATTAAACTAACCTGATAATGAGGTAGTTTAAATAATTAAAATTTAAATGTTTAAATATAAAGAGTATACTCTTTTGTCCAAAGAAGGAAAGAAAAATGGAAAGTATGAAGTGAGGCCCCAGGAGAGGAGTGAATGATATAAGGTATATCAGGTAGCAGGATAAATTGCCACCATGCTGGCTGAAATTTTATTCGGTGGTTAAGCATGTATAATTTAACAAACATGATATCTTGAAAAAAAAATGTTTCTGAGTAGCTGAGTTAGAAATAGGTAATTATAAATGGCTGTAAAAAAGACATCACAAAGGTCTCAGCACTAAAAGTAAAGGTATATACTTGCATCGAATTTCAACTCAATTAAATTATTTTCCGATTTTTTTTAAAAAAAGATACATAAGTCATCTAATAAAAATTTAACTAATGCTGGTAATAAAATTAAACTTAGCACATATGTTAGTCTTATACATGACTACATGCGAGCCAAATTTCAATTTGAACGGATAATTTTTCCGCTTTTTTGATTTTTCGAAATTCTTAAATTTCGAAATTTTTAAAGTCATTCTTGCGGGTTAATGACGACATAAAAAATATTTTCCGAATAGCACAACTATAGCAGCAGACTGATTTTTGTACAAAGTTTCAACTCTAGCATAAATACACTAGGAGCTACGATGATATAACAGACACACACAAACATACAGACAGACAGACAACTTTGCGAAAACCACTTAGGAGGCCTTGAAAACATCTGAAACGGATACTTCCGGTGACATTTTTTTCCGGAATTATCCAGAAAAAATTATTTTCTGGTGTTATTTTTCGGTTATAATGGTTGCGGATTTTTTTTTAAAACACAATAATTTTCCTATATTCCTACGATACAAATGAGGAATAACTAATAACTAACCTTCTTATAACTAATAATATTATACAATATAAAATTTCATTTCCCGATAAAGTTATTCTTCATAAAATTGTTTGCTTGTTTTAAAATAAACATTTATCGTAAAAAAAATTTCATCATGATCCTTCTCCCCAAAAAGTACACTTTTCATAAAGAGGCCAAGAGTGAACTTGGTATAATTTTGATGATTCAACAAAATGTTAATCTTTACAAAAATTTAGCCTTTTTATGAATAATTGAAATTTGTAATAAACAATGTCATAATAAATTATTCGCCCCCAATATTGGTTCCCTGTTTAAGATAATAGAATAATATTTTTGGTATGGAATGCATTAATAATTTATTATTTTGAATGCAAAAACATTATATTTATTTTTTTATTTTTTTTTCAATATAACGGGGTACGGCAAAGAGGGAGGGGCTAAAGCATTTTGATTGTATTTTTAATATTTTTATTGTAAAGCTTGTTTTAATGTAGAAAATAAATAAGTTTATAATAAATAATAACTATTTTTGAAATATTAATTTTTAACCTACTTTACACTTGGTGCGGTTTTCAAATTAATAGAACTTTTAAGTTCTGGGTTAAACATTTTAAATTAAAATTAAGAAAAATCATAGTTTCATAAAAACTTTTATGAAGAATGACTTTTTTTCGAAAAACGAAATTTTGTGGCCACTTTACAGATGCGCAACTCAATCCGTGGACACTCCAAAAAGCCTTCAATAGAGAAGTAGGTTAAGAATATAGTTTACGAATATAAGTTACTCTTAATAAAAACTTTTGCTTTATTTTAAGAAATAGAATTCAATATCTTGTAATACTTACTCAAAAAGTACAATTTTCTACTAACAGTGCTATTTTGGTACACTCTAGATACGCGAAACATAATCTGGGAATTATCTTTTTATGACGTCATAGTTTTTTTATGAACCTGGTATAATTTTTTTTTAATTGATTTATTTCCAACTTTTACAAATAATACACAACATTATATAAATAATTAATTTCTTATATATGTATTAAACATGCCACTTCTTCAGATTAGATGATCCCTTCTCTTAATACTTATAATTCGCCTCTAATAAATTAAATAGTAAATGGGTTCAAAGAAAATAGGGTCACATAAGCTAAAGAAGTGGCATAAACATCATATTAATATAGAATTTGAACATTAATCATATGGTGACCATTTGGTTGTTGTGGTATAACTGTGGCTATCGGAAAATCTTCCACTTTAAAGGCAAAAGGCGATAATGACAGCATCAATTTCAAAAATTTATAAAAACGCTTATTTTTTTTAAAAAAATACGAAATTTAGCACGTATCTAGTCACATATAATACTTACACATGTGCCTATTTTAATATCATTATCAGCATTAGTTAATTTTTTATCGAATAACTTGTGTACATTTTTTTTAAATTATAAAAAATTAAATGAGTGGAAATTCAGAACAAGTGAATATGTTAGCGAAATAAAAAACTATACTTAAAGTTAAATTTCAATACGGCAAGTATATCTACGGGTTTAGTCGGATCATAAAAGTTAAGCGAGGTCAGTGCCTGGATGGGTAACTTCTGGGAACCAAACGAATGTATGCAATGCGAGTCCCAAGAAAGGACAGTGAGCGTAACAAAGTTCCGAAGTACCTGAACCCGATTACTAATATACATTTGGAACGCTGGTAAATAATACAATAGTACAAATAGTACAAGAACGTGCCTATGTCGTTGCTGTACGGCACTTAAATAAACTAGTAATGAGACAATTGATATAAGACCATATGGATACCTAGCGGCCACTAAAAGGGTCAGAGGATCGGACCCCTTGTTTTTTAATATTTGTATTGTGAAAACAAAATAAGTTTAGCCTCAGTAAATTTTAATTTACTGATCAGTAAACGCTGCTGTTAACACTTATTTTAAGTCTAGTTAAGCGCTATATTACGATTAACAAATGTTTTTATTATGAAAGGATCGTAAATAAATAATTTAAAACAGAAAGAAATATTTTGGTCAAATTATTTATTTTCATTACTTGGTACTTTACTCGAAAGAGGAATTCTAAGAAGCCAACGAATATTCTCGAAAGGTTAGTGCTCCTTTTGAGCATTTTCGTCGCTTTCTTTATTTATATACCTGGTGGGTAATTTTTCAGCTCATCTTAATGATTTAAGACAAAGATTAGACTAGACAAAGAAATCATAGCTGTTCAAAAGAAGATTTGGCGCCAAGAAATAAAATCACTAGCATCAATAAACCCTGCCAACATATGAAAATTAGGGAAAATGTAATTATTTCCAAGAATAGACTGTAGAAACAAAAACAATGTCCATTTTTAAAGGAATTCGTCATCGAATATCTTTGGTATTGTAGAGTATTTTTACTTTGTAACATATTTAGGCACCTATACGGATTTAATGTAGTGTCGAATAAAATTCTTACTATTGCATCATATTCATCGTTCATATACGTCTGATAGTTGAAAGAATCTATTGTTCTTTTTCTACCCTCTTATTTGATTAATATTTGTTTAATTATTTCTAATTAATATCTATCAAATATATTGTAATTGGATTTCTTTAATATGAAATTAAAGTTAATTGGGTAGAACAATTGGATTAATTACGTAGACAATACTATGAGGTATAGGTTACATTTCACACAATTTGATAAATCTCTTATTTATCTTTTAAGATAAAAAACATAAAAGATCAACAATAACTATTTATATAAAGACATTAAATTGGTGTTTTTTCAGAATAATGATTATCTTAATAGTAATTAAACTTCCGAATTAGAATTTAATTTTAAATCATAAGCAGAGGTTTTGATCATTTATACATTTTCTTTAGTTCTCTCACAAGTGATCACTATTGGGTATCATTAATTTAAGACTTATAAATATTTAAATGGGGAATTAAGCGGCCGACATCAATAAATGTAACAAGATAAAAAAAATGACTGCAGTCTCTAAGCCAATGTCAAATATTAGCCATAAAAATGTCTTACAGATACAAAGTCTGGGGAAATGTAATTTCACTGACGAGGTGGAGCCAGTGGAGGTAAATGTATATCATTAAATTTTTGGACAATTAAAAAATATAATAAATACACTTCAATTCGTAAATAAAATGAACTATTCCCCTTAGCCTCAAAAAAAAATCTAGAAAACAAACTCTAACAACTAAACCCCCAAACGTAAAAAATATATATTAATATATCTTTTACACCCAGGACCCGCGTGTTCGATCAACCTTATTGAGGTTTTCTGTGGTTTCCCTCAATTTTACAGGCAAATGTCAGGTTGATTCATCAAAAGTCAGTCTACAGACTGCATAGGAAACTCTCTTTCACACTCCTGCAAATCCCTTTACAATACAAACCTATTCAAAAAACCATAAAAAATATCATTTTTTGCAAATTCTGCAAAAAAAAAATAAAAATACCCAAACCAAAAAATTGGAAATTATCCTTAACCCAAAAAACCCCCTCACACCCCAAAAATAACTAAATTTCTTACCAAAATAAATAAATAAAATAAAAATAAAGAGGCACAAATCACCCCAAATCAATAAATAAAATATGGCTCCGGTTAACACGAAATAAATATTGTACACTTTTGCCAATAAAGAACTTGTTTAAAAAAAAACTTTTTGGACTTATGGTCTTGTTTGAATAAACTATAGAAATTATTGAAATTTATCAAAATGGCTGCTAATTGTATCAAATGATGTGAACACGTTTTTCTTAGAGCAGCCACTTATATTTTTTTAAACGTAAATTCTTAGGCAGGTTAATTTTTATGTATCACTAGTTTTAGCAAATAATTAGTTAATAAATTATTAATAGTTAGAATTCAGCTTAAACTAACTCTTTAAGCTATAGTTAATATTAAAAATAATTTAGAAGCAATCGGTCAAATTAGCAATTAAGGATTAGGACTCATCAAAACGGCTGGTATTTTCGGTTGTTTTTATTTTAGAAAATCTAATCAGTTTTTACTCTCATCGGAATTTATTCTTGTATTATGTTTCATCAAACCCGGTTGAACCGTGCCTGATGTATTGTGTTAATAAAAAAATGCACTTATGCAGATGCTGAAACGCAGAAATATATGAAAAAAGTAAGTGCGATATTAATACCTAACCTTCTAGTGTTGGAGAAAAGGATTAACAATTGGACCAATTACATAGAGAATATAGTCTAGGTATAGGTTAAATTCCACCTTTTATTGTGAAACTCCATTTTAAGTTAAAATAAGTTGTATAAAATACATTAAAAATTGTAAATTTCCGTTCTTATTTTATTTTACTAAAAAAATTGAAGTTATGCATCACTGAAAATAGCGCTGCCACAGATGCAGTTAAAAAGGTTAGGTATGCTAGAAATTATTAAGTAAAATATTAAAAGTGAATGGGATTTTTGGAAGTTCTAAATGGTCGCCGTTTCGAGAAGTTTTTAGCGAATTTTCATTATGAAAATGACGCTTATGAGGTTGTTCGGATGACGGAAGTTGAGGGTGGGAGTGAGCGGAATCGGTTCCTATTGGCTTCCTGATAACAAAAAAATATGTCCTAAAAAAGTTTATATATATATGTATATTATTATATATATATATATATATTATATATATATATATATATATTATATATATATGTGTGTGTGTTATATATATATGTATATATGTATTATATATATATATATATATATATAAATATATATAATATATATATATATATATATATATATATAATATATATATAATATGTATGTAAGAGTTCTACCCTTTCGTATGGCGAACGATAACTTTTGAAGGCGTTCTCAAATTGAAACGAAACTTTGCAAATCGCGAGATGTTGTGGAGGTTACGAGGCCTATTGTTTATAAAAACATTATGACGTCATCAACCAAAAGTTATGACGTCATGAAAAAAATTTTTTTTTGAAACTTGAAATGGCTTTAAAAACAAGGTATTTCGTGTTTAGGTAGACGGCATTTCCCTCTAAATCCTATCAGTTCCAATTGAAAGTTTTTTCTAAATTCCACGCGCAAACACGTCAATGGTTAAACAGCTTCATCTCATTCAGTTAAGCTGTTTGACCATTGACGTGTTTACTCGTAGGCTTTCGATATAAAAGTTAATCAAATTTTTTGTTGAAATACAAAATAAAATCCCTTTTATAACCAAATATACTAGCTAGAATAAAAGCTACATTCAGAAGCAAAATATTAAATAATTTAAATTTAATTACTTTGATTTTTATTAAAGTTAAATAAAATCTAGAAAAAATTATAATTCTGCCAACTAAATTACTCGTATTTTAAAAAATTCATTACTATTTCGAAATATTTTTAAGTAATTATATGTAAAAAAACAGATAAATGGGAGCCAAAATTTTGTCAAACAGAAAAGGAAGCGGCTGGGCGTTCAATCGAAGTAAAACTATAAATATAAAACTATCCCCACGTTGTTATTTATAAGAAGATTCCCGGGTATAAATATCCTAACCAACTCATTAGAATTATATATGTTTTTATACTCTCTGAAATTACCTTATTATTATTCTTAATGACACGATAGTTTTTAGTTAATCTATTTTTTTAAAAATTTAAATTTACTGAATATACCCGCTTATTTTAGTGGCATTTATTGAGTGAATATTTGCCACTATCTTGCAAAATACTAATGTAGTATAATAACTTAAAATAAAGACTCATAACACACAGCACAGAATTTCTAAATTCTATAGTGTGGCATCTTCTTCTTCATCGTTTTCTATCTTGCGCACCAATTTAGTTCTTCCTCAGGTTTTCAGTGTATGCTTCATAGTCAGAACAGCAGAGGAAATGCACATTTTCACACAATAGCATAATAAACTATGCTTGCCCTTACATAATTAGTTCTGCATAGAATTTAGGGCAGTCATACGAAGATCATTTTATGATAATCTTTAAAAAATTTTCATTTCCTCTGAAAGCCACACAAATTGATAGACAAGTAAATCAGTGCTGCAGTTCCGATCCGATGATGATGCAAACGCCAAAAACCCAAGCAAGAATTAGATTGGTGTGCAAGAAAGGGTGGGTTCCGAAAGAATTTACTGCCTTGCGGATCATCGCGCCATCAATATTTTGAAATAAACATATGAATAAAAATATATTGATAAACATTTTTGGGGGATCCTAGATTTCGGAGCCGGGCTGTTGGGTTTGTAGTTTGTATACTTTCATCTCCGGATCAATTTTATTAATTCTACTCAGAACCCCGAAATGCATTGAAAATGACCCCCACTCGACATTTCTTGTTTGCCTACTGTATATTTAAAGTTCTATTTTTTCAAACTTTTGATAACTAAGAGTTATCAAGAGTTAAGAGGGTTATATTGACTTCGGACCGGTTTTATTCGACTCAGCTTCCACATAAATAAAGAATTTTTCCTCAGCAAAAAATTGAAACCCCAAATTTTAACAATTTTTAAAATTTTGCAAACCATTTGCAAATTGCTTGATGACGGTCAAAGCAATAGAGTTCGTGATCTTCCAAAGGACTTTTGTGCCTAGTTTGATAAAAAATATCCGTTGGAAAGATAGTTTAGCGAGTTTACATGAAAGATTCTAGAAATACATACATACATATATATATATATATATATATATATATATATATATATATATATATTATATATATATATATATATATATATATATATATATATATATATATATATCCTTCTCAAGCAATAAACAATGGAAACCATTGGGAGGTAAGTTTGCCTCTAAATTTAAGACCTTTGTGTATAAAATTGAAGCATGTGCGCAGTTTGTACCAAGCATGTGCAGTTAACTTTTGACGTTTGTTTCGTTTTGAGTTCTCTCTATTTTTTGGTTTTCGATGGGGTCACTATTTGTATGGCAAATCGACTTAGAGCGTATCCCTTTATTCAAGATCCTTGGGACATTACAACATAAAATATACAATAAATAAAACTAGCGATAATAACGTTATAGATAGTATCCTTACTAAGTATCAAAAAACATCTACTTGCAATAGATCGACATAAAATAGAAAACGCCTCATTCAATCCATTTTATAGAACTTTTGCACGCTATCAGCAATCTGGAGCTGATTACCTCTATTCTGACCTTCCATATGTGACAAAGAAACTTATAGCTCAGTTAAGGACTTCAGGCTACAACAGAATTAAGATTACATTCAAGGGCATTATGTATAGAATTAACACAGATGAATGTGCACTTTGTGCGAGCTATACCAGCCTGAAGATGTATACCATATTGTCTTTGTGTGCCCTGTTTATTCAGCTTTTAGAAATAATTATTTAGTAGAACAGAAGTCATTAACTGACCTATTAAGCAATGTAACGGCTATGGCCGCAGTTCTCTCAATTCACTCTAAAAAACAAGGGTTAAATCTGTACAACTTTTTCTTACTCTCTAAAATTAAAGATCTCAACTTTTAAACGAATAAATATTTTTATCCTTTATATAATATTTATCTAATCAAAATACTATCATCATAAATAAATAAAATCAATAATCAGATTCACTTACTATTGTGCAATTAATTAAGCATATCATTTATACTAGGGAGAGAAATTATTATGGATTACCTAGAAGCCAAATTAAAATATGAACTAGTTCAATCGTTAATCTCATAATAAAATTTATCGAAGGTTTAGCTTTTCTTTTATTTAGGTTCTATTATTTTTTTGAAATCATTTTGAAGTAATTAGAGATATATTTTCCTTTCTAAAATGAGGTCTCAATTGTTATTTATTATTTTAAGTTATTTTATTATTTTTAAGTAATGCATGCACTTATTACTTTCATGTAACTCTTTTACTTATGTAACACTAAATGTGTGAAATAAAGTTACTTTTGAATTGAATTGAATTTGATATACAATAAATAAACAAGCTTTATTTAACAAATATACAGAAACGTACATATAGTTAATTGTCATTCATAAGCAAAAAATAAATAAGTTATACTTAAGCAAACAAACTAAATATCTACATATCTTTAGTTAGTTAGTTAAAAGTTATAGCATGAAATTTCTGATTAGATTGTACAGCGGATTCTTATAAGTATATTTCTCACATATTTTCAAAACAACTTGCCTTCTAAGGCCCTTACATTTTCAGGCAAGAAATTGAATAGTTTCAGACCAGCATTAAATGAGTGATATTTGGCTGTTTTGTTGAGCTTGTATCTCTGTACAACGTACTGACTGGTTTGTCTTGTAAAGTAAGAATGGACATTCTCTACAGTAGACAAAACTAGACTTAATATTGTGAACAAAATATGATTAGCTGATGGCAGTTACAGAGAAACAGTGTATACAAATTATTACTCTTAAAGGATTCTCGACAAGATTGTAGTTGAATGAATGAATGAATGAATGAATAGCCATTTATTGAAAAAAATTAACATTAACAAAATATAACAAATAATAATTTACTAATCAGCCGTAACATTAAGTTCGCTAAGTAACGTTTTTCTTTTCCTTTATTTTTATTTATTTATTATTTATTATTTATTTATTTATTTTTATTTTATATTTTATTTGCACTATATTCAATTAAAATTAGATTATTTATAATTACCATTACATAACATTTTAATTTATACAGATGTATTTCCAGGTATTGGTTAATTTATTTATTTGCGCATTCTACTAATAAAACATAGGTGATAAAAATTCCTATAACTTACTTTAAAAGACTTAAAAAATTAAAAAAGCATAACTTAAAGAGAGACATGCAAACTATATAAAATTTTAACTAAATAATATTAATATAATAATAATTTACTTAACCTATCATAATTTTATAAATTATATAAATTAGATTCTAATTTATAATATATAAAATGAATTTTAAAAATTTACATTTATAAAATACAGACAACAATATAATATATATATATATATTATAATATATATATATATATATTATATATTATATTATATATTTATATTATAAAACTATTTTTACATCTTATTTTTAAATTAGTACAGAGGTTGCAATATAGTGAATTATTAAATAATATAATTTTAATTTTTATTATTTAATTTATACTTTATTTTCATTATTTATCATTATTTATTTATAAATAACATTAATTATTAGATTTTAATTTTTTATTTTTCATCTAAAGCACCCTTCTCAAATATTAAACTCCTTTACATTGTGATACATCTTTATAAAACTATTTTTTTTAAAATTAATTATATGCATATATATACACATTTACATACATACATATATACACAAAATATACACATATACATACACACACATACATATATACATACATACATACATATATACACATATATATATACATATATATATATATATATATATATATATATATATATATATATATATATATATATATATATATATATATACATACATATACATAACATATACATACATATATATACACACATACACATGTATATATGCACATACACACACACACACATATACACACACATACATATATTTTAGTCTATTTTTAATAATAATTAATTTCACTCCTGTACTAGCCATGCCTGAACATACACATTGCCCATTCTCCTCCATTCCTGCCTGTCTAGAGCAACTCTCCTCCAGCACACCCTCCACAACATGTCATCATTTCTTTATCCCATTTAGCCTTCGGTCTTCCTTGTTCCTTTTGCCATCTCGTGGGTACCAGTCCATGATTGCTTTTGTCCACCTGTTGTCCTTTACTCTTATTATATGTCCGGCCCACTCCACTTTTTTTCAATAATAATTTAGCAATGTCATCCAAGCCAGTCTGCTGTCTCACCCACTTGTTTGTTTTTTTTTTGCTTTTCTACTTATTTTTAACATACTCCGCTCCATTCTTCTTACCGTTATTCTCAATTTATTATATTGTATCATCAGTTAGAACCCATGTCTCGCATCCATATATAAGCACCGGCTTCACCACACTGTTCCATAGTTTCACCTTGTGTATGAGGTCCAACTCAGAACGAAATATCCTCCTGTATGTATTATAAGCATTCCATGCTAAACTTATTCACCTATTTATTTCTTTTTTAACGCCATCCTGTTTTGAAACCAGCTGTCCTAAGTAGATAAATTGGTTCACCACTTCAATATTTTTCCTCCAATATCTAATTCTATATTTTCTTTATAGTTCACTGTCATTACTTTGGTTTTTTTGACATTAACTTTTAGTCCAATTTCGCGTGCAGCTACTACTAGTTCCTCTAACATGACTTTAACTTCTTTTTCATTTTTCCCTGTCAAAACTAAGTCATCCAAAACTTCAACTTATTTAATAGTTTTCCTTGTATTTTTATTCCAAAATTTTGATCCCAGTCGAGCTTCTTAAATAACTTCTCCAGCGTTGCAGTAAAAATTTTGGCAGAAGGCACGTCTCCTTGCCTGAGCCCACGTTTAAGCTTAACAACTTTGACTTTTTCCAATCTTTATCTCCATCTCAGCTCCTTCATATACGTTTTTTAAAATATCAATGTAGTCTTGGTCTACATTGCTTTCTTCGAGGGCTTCGATGATACTATTTTGGAATAAGCTGTCAAACGCCTTTTCAAAATCTACAAACACTAAGATCAAGGGAAAATTATACTCCTCTGCTTTAGAAATAAGTTGCTGAACTACAAATATAGCGTCTGAAGTAGAAAAGTTACTTTTGAACCCTACTTGATCATCTGGAGTATTTTCATCAAGCTGTTTGCTAATTCTCTTAGTTATAATACTCATAAAAAGTTTATAAATTGTATAAAAATTTTATTTAAATCCTCCTTATCGCCTTTCTTGAATAAAAGAATTAGCTTTGACTTAAGCCAGTTGTGAGGCACTACTTTTTCTTCCAGTACTTGATTAAATAGTTCACAGAGTTCTTTTTGAGTCTTTCTCCACCTGCTTTAATCTCTTCATTCACAACTTCATCAATCCCTCCTGCTTTACCAGCTTTTAATTTTTTTTATACTGTATTTCTAATTCATCCAACTTATTCTTTTAACATCCTCTCTCTTTTCACAATCCCTTGTTCATCTTTTCATCCTTCATTACCTTCCTTTCCATCTTTTGAGATCTCATACATTTCTTTAAGCTAGACCCGTTTGCTATTACAGTCTCTATTTCATCCATAGCTCTTTTATTTACCATTCTTGTATTTTATTTCTTATTTCTTTAGAAATATTAGTAAATTCTTCATCCCTTACCTTCATCCTTCTTCGCTTAGTCATCAAATTTCTAATATTATTTGGTATCTTTTTTTCTTCCTTTTATCATTTTCTGTTAATATTCTTTTGTACTTTCTTTTAGTGCTTCTACAATCAATTTCTCTTTTTTTTTCTACATTTAAATGTTTCTCATTATATTTTTGCTAATTTTGCATTCTACTATGCTTTCATACCTCTCGACTTCAGCTCTTCCAAACCTAATTTAATATATTTGTTGTTACCTTTATTTTTTCTAAATTTACAGTTTTCTATATTTATTATTGATTTACTAGCTCGATGATCGCTTCCAATGTTGATTTGATTCTCAGTGTCCACATTTAGAATAGTGTTTTTCCTATTTGTTACCATGTAGTCTATTTCGTTAAAAGTAACCCCATCTGGGCTTGCCCAAGTCCATTTCCTCTCTGCTGGTTTGTTAAGAAGGTGTTCATGGCAAAAAGCTTGTTGTCTTCAAGGAAGAGAGCATTTTTATTCCTCTTTTATTTCTTACACCGAGTCCGTATTTTCCAATGGCTTCCTCCCCGTCAAATTCACCAAGCTTTGCATTCCAATCCCCTTGGATATATATAAACCTGCTGCTATCTTCTTCTAGGGCTTGCTGTAATAAAGAATAGAACTGATCACATGCTTCTTCAGTAGAGTCGCTGGTAGGAGCGTATACTTGCAACAGTTTTATTCTTCCTTCTTTTCTTTCTTTAGGTTTCAACATAAGTTTGGAGATTCTGTGAGAATAGCATTTGAAAGATATTACTCTATTGCATAGGCTCTCGTGCACTATGAAACCAGTTCCACCATTGCTTCCTTCGCCGTTAAAAAAGAATCGTTTGCCATCATCTAAAATAATGCATCCTTCGCCATTTCGTCGGACTTCCGAGAGACCTATTCTACATTGTTTAATTCATCTATCAGTTCTCTTAGTTTGTTATCTCCTCTTAATGTTTGACAATTATAGCTATATACTTTAAGATATTTGTTTCTCCTTTTGTTTCGATCTATATTCATTTGTTGCTATGCATTGTTATACTCTTCTTCCTCCTTTTCTTCTTGCTTAAGAATACTATAAACTGTTGAACTCAGATCCAAATTAGTAATTTCTTTTATTTTTTCTATTCCGTTCACATTTTTTATAAACAGCCCGAAACCGTCTCTCCAATAAAAATTGTGACTCTCCACAATCAATCTATTTTCGATTGTAGTTGAGGGAGCTTAAATAAAACTCTAATTGCTCTCTTTTGTAAATAAATATTCTATCTACAGAGGGAGCTCTGCCCCATATCATAGTACCATAAGATAGGAGAGAAAAGAAATGAGCATAATACATTATTCTTAATGAATTACTTGATAGTCAATTAGATGCCTTCCTAAGCATATAAATACTGGTACCTAATTTTTTAGCTAAATAATCTATATGGGACTCCCAAGAAACCTTGTTATCTAAATAGATGCCTAAAAATTTAAATGAATTTAATGTATTAGATTTGAAATCAAAAAAATAAATTAACGTTTTTGTCGCTGTTAAGCTTAACCTTATTAGCATTAAACCAGTCTAGCAGAATATTAAAAGCAAGTGACTCGAGCTCTTTTTAAGTTTGAAAAGGATTTAGAAGTTAAAATAACCCCATAATCGTCAGCAAATAGAAATGCTGCAGCTAGGATATGGAGCATGCAATATGGTAGATCATTAATGTAAATTAAAAATAAAATCGGACCCAATACAGACCCTTGCCTGACCCCATGTTGAATTTCCAGGAGACCTGAAAAAGAACCTCCAAGATCAACATACTGCTTCCAACCCTTCAGGTAGGAAATTATAAAGTTAACTGATTTTTCATCTAGCCCATAAAACTCTAATTTTTTTCTTATGATTTCTAATTGTACTCCATCAAAAGCTTTTGAAAAATCAAAGAAATAAGCTAGAACTTTTTCAATATGACAGCAGAGCGGCCCGAAGGAGCAAACGACGCAGCACAGCCAACCCTCACGCTTCATCATATTCTTAGGGCGAGCAAAGCGAGCATGAAGTAATGAGAATGAGCAAAGCTAATTCGACAAGGTGAAAAAGTTTCGAGGTACCGTGAACACGAATTTTTAATTCTTTAAACACTCATTAATAATTTAATAAGCCAAAGAAACAATTTATTTTTCTTGTTACTGGATCACCATACACCTGGCTAAAAATGATTTATTAAACAAAATATTTTTTGGCTGTACTTATTTTTCTAAAACCCAAGAGGTAAATAGAATGCGTCGAATTGAATGATTTATTGCTGAAAATGACAAGGAATGACGTCATTAATATTTATTTTTCTCGTTCATCATTAGCTCACGAAACATGCGTAAAAATAATACAACTGTTTAAAATGACATAGATCAAAACGTATTCTAAAATTACTCAGAGTAATAAATAATATTAATTAGAATTGTATTTTAAGTAGTCTTTTAGAAGGTATATTTTAATTAATAATTTTATAATGTATGAGTATAGTTTGTTTAAAGAATTTTGTTTAAAGAACTAACCACAAAATATTCTGAGAAATAAATACTATAGTGATTATTTATGATTTTTAATAGTTTTTTTGTATTGATAATTTTTTATAGAAGTCTAATAGCCGCGCAGTGAATGGGATTTACTCTGAACCTCGCTATCAAACATTGTTAATTAATTGAAAGAAATCTTGAGTAATAATTATACAGAATTAATATAATCCCAGTCAAATAGATCTTAGTGTGTTTTACAGACAGCGTTAATTCCCATGAGATAAAACGTTTATAGCAAACGTATAGCATAAGCAAAGCGGGATGAAAACGTATTTAAGACAAATCTGATTGATCAAATTTATATTCTATTGAGTTTTATAGTTGTGAATTGGTTATTAAGAACTTCAAGATCTTTTAAGTTTATTATCAGATAAAGGTAAGTAAATCTTTGTCAATGTTGTCTAATGTTCTAAAAAGGTGTATTTTACTTTCTATTCTTTCTTATACAGGGTACTTCGAAAGTCTCACTAGTCTTAATTTTTGAACCCTATAAGATAGTATATTTTAAACCTAGGGTTCAGCATTGTGCATAGTGAAGTTTATTTTTTTGTATAGACCATTTAAGCACAGCGCCATTTGAAGCGTAAGGTCGATGGAGCCTTACTACACCTATAACTTAAACATTTCAAATTTAACCCTGTATGTTTTATTTCATATTATAATTCTATGACCAAAATAATCACTAGGTATTTTTCTCTAAGACATTTTTTCAAAAATGTCAGAGGGCGCCAAAAAATGTATAATGGTTGATTTGTATTCAATTTTTTCCATGTCTAATAATTTGCCTCCTATAAAAGGACAAAAATGTGAATGAGCGCCAAAAAAAAAAAATTATATTAAATTATGGCGTTTCGTGTACTTTAGGTGAAATTAATAATGTTTTTCTCTCTGATATTTTTCTCCACCACTTATAATTTTCTTTTAACTTTATTTTTTGGGCGACCGTATACTTACTCTTTTGTTTACTCCTTACTCATCTTACTGTTCATTACTCATGTTACTACTCTTTACTCTTCTTACTTCTCGCTTAATCTTACTCGTATTATTACTTCTCACTACTCTTACTTCTCTATTCATCTTACTACTCTTTTAATCTTACTGCTCCTTATTAGTCTCTTACAATTAATCCTACTAATATTATTTATTTTTATATTTATTTATACATATTTTATTACTATTTAATTTCATTAATGAAGTAAAATTTACAATTGTTTTAGGAAATGCATCTAAAGGGTATTTTAATATTTCTGATCGCTCTCATCCTCAGCGTTATTGCTTCACCGATGCCTCAAACTGTGAGTTACATTCAGTTACAGCCGTTTAATTAATATGTTATTAACGCTTGTCTTTTGATATTGGTTCAGTGAAAAATATTTATTCTGCTCTTCCACTGTAAAAGCGATTGGCTCTTCACCAATCGCCTGGGGCAAATCTTTTGGCATGAGGCATAGCAAACTCGTGTTAAAGGTACTCAATTCCAAGCTGAAGATCTCCTAAGCAGATGGAATCTTAGAACAGTAACCTTAGAATAATACTATTTATAGAAGGAGCACTACTGATAACACGAAAGGCGGTTCACTGGTGCACCTAAGTAATGCTGCCACCCTAACAATATACAAATTCCTAAAAAAACAGTTGGCAATACTTCCGGTTGCTGAATTATTATGTTCTATTATTAATTAATGTTTGATTATTCATAAAATACTAATATAAATATCGGTGCATTACAATATTTTAAGCATATTAAAATGTAGTTTAACGTATTTATTAAAATTATATATAAAAAGTAGTCCTCGTCAACTAAATGTAGATTCTTGTATTCCACCACCCTTTTGCCATCTAAGACTAGTTTTATTAAATACTCAACAGGTGTTTTAAGTTATTATATTTGTTCTTTACGATCTTTCTTCATTAATAGATATTTATGACAAATATTTAAAATAATGTTTTGTTGTCTGGTTGGCAGCATTACTTAGGTGCACCAGTCAACCGGCTTTCGTGTTATCAGTGGAATTACATTGTGTTTACGGTCCTGTGCTCCTTCTATGTATAGTATTATTCTAAGACAGTAACTGAGCAACTATATAGTCACTGTCACTTCGCAAGTATCTTCATACTATTGGTGTTTTTATAGAGAACCCAGTATAAAGGCCTGAATCGTATAAAGCCTCATACTTTTGAGAAGTTAGGACTTAGATCTTTAAAGGTAAGGTTCTCTAATTTTGGTAGCCGCAAAGATTGTCTCTATCAATGGATCAGTGGTTAAAAATATTTTGGATCTAGTTTGGGAAAAAGTATTATTCTGATCCAGAGTATTTGAGTTGTCATTACAAAATATCTTAGGTCGCAGTCCGTATGGGGTTTGGAAGGACTCTAACCCACCACAATGATAATAGTAATTATTGCAGGTCTTATATCTTGGATATAACCAAGTTTATATCTTGGATATAAACTAGATATTAAAATTCTATGATTTAGATTTATGTTTAACATTTTGTAAGATGGAAATTATTGCTTATTATTTAATTATACGTTCAGTTTAAGTTCTGTTACATAACTTTAAGAAGGGTTAATAAAACGCTATTAGAGAACTCCATGCTCTCAAGTTGTGCCTTAGTTGCGATTCTTACCTGTGCAGGGTGTAATGAACCATACATTGTTTACAGTTTTAAAATATAGGGAAAGTAATGTTTACGCTTATCATGTTATTTGTATCTTTCCTCTCTGAAAAATAAAAATAAGTTGATGAGTTCAAAGAAGGTTTTTAATTTGCATTTTATTTTTTTAAGAAAAGTGAAAACAACATAAATTAACATTATAGTTATAAATGAGACTGTTATATTCTTGCTACATTTACATAATGTCTAATTCAGTAATATAAATGTATGAACAGTTTAAACTTTTTCTTAATGCAATAGTTGTCCCATTTTTAAGGAATAAAGGGGGCAAAATTAAAATTAAACCATAAAATGGCGGTTTCAGGTTATAGAGAAGAAAGAATGGAAGACTGAAGACAGCAAAGCTTTGCTACAATCTATAAAATCATCAGGTTTCAGAGGAGGGTTTTACTCTGGACCATCTCAGCCCATCGCTAATCATGGTGTCAACTTCCAGTTTGAACATACTTTCAGAGGATAGAACCAAGGAGACTCATTGTCATCTTGCATCACTCAATTCAGTACCTGTTTATGTTAATGTTTTTTTATTGTAAATATTTACGCCGAGGCTTTTTTTAAAAAAATGTATTATAGTAATATAATTTTGTCCATTATTTTTATATATTTCATAGTGTTCGAATAAGTATTCAATAAAAAATAAAAAAAATATAATTGAATTGTTTTTAAGCTGTAAAATGTTTCACCTAAAATTTCAACAATAGTGGATATATTATGGTACTAAGCAGCAAAATAGAATTATTGAGGTGAGTGTAAAACCCTCAAGTCGTAGGCGAGAATAGGATATCAGTGTAGGAGATCAGTGTCTTACGAACAAAGTACATCAAACTAAATACAAAAAACAAAATAAATAACATTTTCACGTTTTATGATTTTTTGAAATCTTTGCTGTCATTATTGCGAGTAGTGTCGTCATAAACAAATATTTTTGGACAACTTGACCTATAGATTAAGTTTTGTTCAAAGATTTAACTTTCTAGTATAAAACACACTGGGAGCTGCGATGATAATAGACACACAAATATAAACTAACTTAGATTAGTGTTGGGCTGGATTTACTAATATGAGCAAAATCTCCTGGTTTGCTAATCTCCGCACAAGAATGTATCGTATCATGATAACTTTCAAGCTCTTTGTTTAATAGGAATAAATATTGTTACAGTATCAATCATATGGATCTACGAAAGCCGATTGTTTTAAAAATATAACCTTACTCAATAACGTCATTATTTATTAATTATTAAACTAATCAAACTTAAAAATATGTCCCATCAAAAACTGTCCCAAAAAAATCTTTACCTTTACGTTGTTTCCTTGCTTTATCAATGTTAATCATAGTTTTGCGTGGAGCTAATAATGTCTAATTAAGCACCACATTAAATAAATAAATAAATAACGTCATTAATATTTTAAAATTTAACTGGGGGCAAAGGGTTCGTGAAAAGAGCCGTAATTCATACTTTATGACATGCTGAATCGAATGACACCGACTACGAGTAGCGGCTAAGGGAAAAATGCCTCATATTTTGTTTTTGAAGGAAAATTACAGTGGGTATTCTGAAACATTCCCAGGTTACGCTCCCAGTTTTTTAAGATCTTTGTTTAAATAAATTATCGTTAACTATAGAATTAACTTGTAGCATAATATAATAGTTTCCATGACCACTTAGTTTTTTTCCGCAGGGGTTATACCCAAATAAGCCGCAAGGCTTTAAACATGCGTTATTATTATTATTCTGGAACATAATCTACTCAAGAGATTATCTAGTTGGAAGACTTAAGTATCAAGTACAAGTTCGAATGTTTTGATACCCAAGTCTTACTCCAACTAATTTAATAATATCTCGCTCTCTTAAATATATTTTCGTTGAGTAACAGCAATGTTTTAACGCCAATAATTTAATAATTCATAATACATCGTTTCTATACGGACAATGGGTTGATTAAAACAGTGTAAATAAATCTAACCCATTGATCTACTATAGTATGTAATATAGGGGAACATCAATCAGGCATCCCTCTGATCTCCACACCTAATCTTGTAGTTCTTAGTCTTTGATGTCAATTTGTTTACGCTGGATTGATTGAAGGTTTTATGTTTCAGTTGGATTTTTCCATGAAGAGAATACAGAGACTGAGTTAGCGTTTCGTCTAACAATAGATAGAGTAAATTTAGATAGAAATATACTTCCATATAATTATCTTTCTCCTAGAATAGAGCACGTTTCAATGTATGATAGTTTTAATACCAGTAAACGAAGTAAGTAAATATACTGTAGTTTATAAGATAAATTATACCTATACAAATACAATCAGGGTATACCTAGGTTTATTTAAGATTTTACCTAATTTAAATGATTCTACAAAAAAAAAAACCAAGATTCATTATAAAAAGTAACAGGAATTATTGTATAAAATGAATAGATTTGGTTCGACACTCTCCAGGTTTTTTTATTATAAAAAGATTTTTTAAATTTTTATTCGTCCATGCCACAAAGGCAGCATCACCTTCAAAAAGTAACGAAGACAAACCTTATTCTGACAGATTTTATTTGCTGCTTAACTTCATTTATTTAATGATAAATAGCGGTTTCATTTTTTTTCTAGTTAACCCTTACGAAATCCCCAAACGAATTAAAAAAAAAAAAATAGGTTTCACTATGACCATTGGATGATGATATTATTATTAACAAGGTTCAACTATTATGAAGCACAAAGGTTCTGCTGAAGCATACATCGAACTCCATGACTTTGACCGATTAATAAAAACTTTATTCAGAAAATATTTTTGCGATTAAATTTCCGCACCGCGCCCGGTAGAGGGTTAAAAAATCTTATGTTTTGATCAGGTACAGCATTCTTTTGTTTGTGTGTTGCATGAGCCTCCATTTTGATGAATGCTAAATACTAAATATGACAGTTTCTTAATAATAGAAATTTTTTGGCAAATGAATATTTAAGGTCAAAAAGTACCATTGCAATATTTTTATTTTTTATTTCCTTTAATTCGGCTGTCAGAAGATTTTGATAACGACGACCTGACTGCTAATCAATTTTAAAATTTTATCTGATTGGCATAGGTCCATTTTAATCTGCAGCGATTTCGATAATTTGCATATCAATAATATGACATCATTAAGTATAGGAAATTATGATGTAATTGGAAGAATGTGGAAAGAATTTAATATAACTTGATTTGTTGTTTAGTTTGTAACCTAACAGAAGACGAAGGAGTTGGAGCAATATTTGGTCCTCAATCTATTCAGACAGCTGGAATAGTAAACTCAATAAGTAATGTTCTTGAAATTCCTCATCTGCAAATACACTGGGATACATCAAACATGCCATCTGCGTATTTAGTCGATCTCTTCCCCGATCCAAAGATATTTGCTCAGGTGAACTCAATGTATTCTTTTTGTTTTAACGTTTAATTTTTTAATATTGTCCAACGAAGAATACATGGCCTATGTTGAGTCCTGTATCCCTTTTGGTATGTAAAATATACGCCAAATTCAATGTTGAGTCATAACCGGGTCTCGAATTCTAGAAAAAAGTTTTTATGATGTACTTATCCTTTTTACTTTTTCTCATTTATAACCTAATGGAGTTCAACCCATTAGGGCGTAAAAAATCTGTTACAGACGTCCGGGTTACAAAAAAAAGATCACGAAAATAGAAATAAACGATTTTGAGATCGTTTATTAAAAATTGGAGAATAAACCAATTGAATTAAAATTTGGTACAAGAGTATACCTTTACTTAATAATAAGTGTACTATGATCATAAATGTCAAGCAGCATCCAGCGTGGTCAGTGCAGGCTGGAAATAAAAGTGATTGATTTACTGTCTGAGGACGAGCAAAGCGATCCGAAGACGTGTTGCAGTATAAATTTAACAACTTGTATATTTCTGAGGTCCAGCGAAATTAGTCTGAAGTAGGAAGGATAAGCATAGCGAATCTGAATTGATAAGGAAAAGCTTGGAGGTACCTCGTACCCAATTTTTTATTAACTGTTCTTTAAAAGGTACTTTTCTAAAAAGGTACATATTACTGCATTCTTAGGTGTTGCATACCTTTTAAAAGTTAATCTGCACCTTTGTAGAGTAAGAGGAGAGTACCTTTAAAATCGACTATTCGGCATTCAGAAAGGGTAGCTTTTACTACAAAGCTAGGTGTATTGTACCTTTCAAATGGTATTTAGGAAACTTTTCCTAAATACCAAATACGGTGTAGTTTTTTTAGATGTAGATGATTCTGGTGCAGGGGTCCGCATGCCGGGCGAATTACCTTTAAAAAGCGTGTTTCCGATCTTAACAATCCATTTCTGCATTCGCTTTATTCTTTGTTTTTTTATTATCTTTATTTATTCCCTATTTTATTATTTTTATCCTTTATTTATTTTTTTGTAGATTTTCAAAGAATTAACTCAGTTAATAGTGCTACTAAAAGGGTAATCAAAGGTTTTAGCGCATTTCCCTTGAAAAATCAGAAAAACTTGAGTAAGGAATAGTAATGCTACTGCTCAAGTTTTAATGTGGATGCGAAAATGAATTGTTAAGATCAGAAGAACGCATTCCCAAAGAAAATTAGCCCAACATGAGGATCCTCGCGCCAGAATATTAAGCCACTTATAGTACTTATAAAAACTAAAACGATAAAAAATAGAAAATTTAAATTATAAATTAATTAAAAAATTAAAGCCTTGTGCCATGGATATATATAACAACCTGATTGATTTCAACCACAGAGCTACATCTTACGTGTAGGGAAGAGCTATATTTTAACTATAAAAGCTTTCAATAAATCCTTCTGTAGCATTTCAAAACTTTCTATGTACCTGTAAACCCGAAGTTCCTTGAAATCTTTCTAAAAAGTGATGAGTAATAAGTTTCCTCTTTTGCGAGTATACTATATATATATATTATATATATATATAATATATATATATATATATAATATATATATATATATGTTTGTGTGTGCGCAAGTATGTATGCATGTACGAGATAATTTTCCTAGGCGATTCTATGGGACACAATAACTGTCGAACCTTTGGTAACTAAACTTGGTTAAAAAAATACCTTGTTAATGGCTCTAATACTATTTTTCATTAAATGTGTAACATCATCAACCCACAATAATAACTCAGTATTTGAATTTTAAACAAAATCACAAAACTTTAAAAGGGTTTAAATCAGTTTTAATTCTGGATTTTTTGAATGACATACAACTTATTACATTTGAATTTTGATACATTTGAATTTCCAAAATGTATAATTTCAATACATTTTGAAAATTCGCTTATATCGTGGCAGTATGCCACTTATTTAAACTAGATTTACGACAAATCGATATAGGCCAACAACCATGTTGCCGCGAAGCGGCTCCCAGCGCTAACGCCTTGTAGCCTCAGTTCGCTCGTGAATGTAAATTTTATTTACATGTATAAAACTGAGTTGACTTCTGAGTTGTCTTTCAGATTTTACGGTAACATTAATTGTAGAAAACTTGAAGATAATCAATAGGAAATTAAAACTTTCCTTAATTAGTTAGTAGGTTAGTCACATTAAACTGAATTTTTTTTATAACCCCTTGCTTAGTATTTTTATTCTAAACCCGCCATACATTGGCGTGTTGCTTTATTCAATAACAAAATGCGAAACCACTTATTATTTTATGTTAAAAATATATATAACTATAACAAATAGTACGTAAAATAATAAGGAGGGAGGGGATTCTACAGCCTCGAATCGTTTTTTATACTATACCCAAATGTTTTCCCTAAACGTAACGTAAGATGAGGAGAAGACAAATTTCTTAATAACTGCCAAAAAAGCAGCAACACATTAATTCTTAATTTTATTTTTGCAGGCGTTATTAAAAGTAATAGAAGATATGGACTGGAAAACGTTTGTCATAATCTATGAATCAAATGATGCTTTGATTAGATTACAAGAAGTTATGAAAGCATACAACAGGAAGACCCCCGAGGGCCACGTACCATTTACTGTTTGGCAGCTAACAGATGAAGATGATAATAGGTAAGGATCCAAAATCGTGGCGTAAAGCCAGCTTAAGCTGTTTCATATATTTTCTGAAAAATATTTCTTTAAAGATTAATATTGAAGTAGTTTGCCTCAAAGTAAAGTAATATGTAAACCAAACAGGGAAACTGCTATACTAACCTGTGAACAAAAATTCAGACATGCGTGATCAGCTGATTGCTGGCTCAAGAATAAATAGACATAGAGATATATAATAGAGGGGGCATAGCCTATCTAAATGCATTGAGAAGTCAGAAATATCATTTTGGGGCTCTCAGGAGCTCTGTTCAATAGAGAGTTAAGGTTATCACCCAGGGAGGCACATTAATCAATTGGTTTCGGTTTCCCGCACATTTGATTCGTATTTTTAACGTTTTACTATATAAGTTATTTTAATTTTGTACTAATTATTTGATTATATTTATACCGAAGGAGGTCAGGTTACTTTTTTGATGTTTCAAAATCTAACCTACAGGGCCCCTCTAGTAATAATATCTCTATGAAAAAATAGCTAAAATTGTAATAACTGCGCATGCGCCTCTTAGGATTTTCGTTCTTTACTTCGTTTTATTGGCAACCCTGATAACATGAGGTGAGTTTTACTTTTAATAGTGCTTCCTTACTTTAATATGTACGTGATAGTTTAATGATTTTGTATTAAATTCTGTGAAATAATTGTTAAAATGAATTAGTTAAAGAAAAAGAGAAAATATATTAAAGGTAAAGTACCTGTTTTTATTAAAAGGTTAAGACGACAATGTATTGCCTTAAATATAATTTAAAATCACGATTGCTTTTATTATAATCCAAATTGTAATTTGATACTACCGAGTTTTGCAAAACATGAATAGTTGACACAGTATAATTGTGCGAGAGACACCTAGAAAATGTAACAAGCAAAATGCAATGCTACATCTGGGAACTGTTTCACCATTCGACATTCGTCATCATTGATGACTCGACATTACGTCATGTCCCACTCTGTTTCGTTTCGTCTAAATCATCAGGGCGCCGACAGAGCCTGAACTTACTCTGACCTTTAATTAATTCCGAAAAATATAATATGAAGTATTTACCAGAGACGAGCGGTGCTCTCTTACCACCATCATGCATGGCAAGCAAAACATATATCATTTGATACTACCGAGTTTTGCAAAACATGAATAGTTGACACTATAATCGCACAATATAATTGTGCGAGAGACACCTAGAAAATGTAACAAGCAAAATGCATTGCTACATCTGGTAAGAGAGCACCGCTCGTCTCTGGTAAACATAATATCTGTTGTCTTTGTCAGCCTTTGATGAAATTATAGTTGTAGTAAACAACTTAAACATTCAAGTTTTACTATATTGTTACAGGCCATTACTGAAAGAAATACAGTCCACATCAGAAACAAATATAATATTAGATTGTTCAGTTGATAAGATAATACCAATACTACATCAAGCAAAAGAAGTCAGTTTATTTGGAGGATTCTATAGTTATGTTTTAACATCGTTAGTAAGTTATATAGTTTCTAATTACCATAACATCTATTCCTTTCTTTAAAAATTCTTGGTGGGCAATTAACTGATAAAAAGGAAAACTATTATTTTAGAAGTACACTCATCCTTTTCAATTCGGGCTCGCTACACTCGTCCTCAGGAAAGCCGTTTCAATTTAGATAAAATTTGATAAGTGTGTGACCCTTAATGCAGGAGTTCTCAAACTTTTTCTCATCACGTAAACCTCTAATATAATGTACACGTCGCCGTTAAGACTAAGCTAGGAAAAAGTTAAAGGCATTCCTTTGAAAAAAAATTTGCTAATGAGATGCCTTTTGTATTTGGGTAGGGGAGGGCTAAATTATTGTTCGGTTTTGTAAAATAAAGTTACGGGTACGTCAAGTAATTCAACAAATTCTGGCGAGGAGCTCCACAAGCCGGGCGAATGTTCTTTTAAATGCATACTTTTTTGCATGCATTTCAAAGAAATGCTTTCTTGCATTTCTTTGTTGTTTGTTTGTTTAACAACCTAAGCAAATTAAGTATAAGCCAAAACTTGTTATTTTTTCGTAGTTTTCTAAGAAAATGCGTTTTATTAATTGACATAATATATTACATAATAGAAACAAATCTTATGTGAACTAGTAGTAATATGACAAACTGATATAGGACAACAATCATGCCTCATGGCCACCAGCGCTGATCCCACATAGCCTCATGAGTAAGAAAAATTTCTCTGCACAGCCTAGTACCATTATACACTGTTATTATTATTTTGTTTGTGTTGTTTTCGCAACGCAAAACATTGTTTTTGTTTATTGTTTTCTCAATAAATGTACCACTATATTGAGGATAGTTGACTTTTTTAATTTATTTATATTGGATAATCGTCTTTAATATTTTTTTATATATTAATGTTTTTATTTATAATATCATTCATTGTCATACAAATATTTAAAATAAGCTTAAAAAATTAAATAATTAATTATTATTAAACAACATAAAATATAGATTTATTATTTTTTAGGATGCACATACTTTAAACTTCGGAGAATTAAAATCTACCAAGTCTAATGTAACAACAGTAAGACTAGTCGATCCTCAAAAACATAATGTACAAGCTATCGTACACGACTGGCTGTTCGAAGAAGAAAGGAAGGGCAAAAAATTGACTCTTACACCAGAAACACTCACTGTAAGTTTGTGAAAATACGTCTATTAACAGCTTTAGTCATGAGTACCTGCATAATATTTACTGTGCAGGTACTAAAGTGCTGTGTACCTGTTGGGTGGGCACCTAATGGTATATTCTATATATGTCTTGAACTTAAGTGTAGGAATTTTGACAAAAAAAATGAATATTAAAGTTTCTGTAGTAACTTCGAACGAAAGATCCTCTCCGCACTGTAAGACTCAGCTTTCCCGCTTTACAATTTATTGGGCAATGTAACTACTACTGGATTATCATCAGTTCATTCTCTCCAATATGCTTAATTGCACGTTCTTATTTTCAGACTGAGTCAGCACTAATGCATGACGCTGTTGTGTTGTTTGCTACAGCAGTCAATAGACTTGGACAAAATATCACTGTAAACAGAACTAGCTGTAGCTTAATGGATCCCTGGACGCATGGCTTCAGCCTCATCAAATTCATCAGAATTGTACAGTATACTGACTATAATGACAATTTAAAAAGTAATATAACAATTATTCCAATTTTGTGTTTCACATACACAGCTTAAGTTATGTGGAAGATCAACAACTTATGAAACAAATCCTCCCAAATCAAAATTGGTAACAAGTAGTAACAGTAGTAGGGGAGAGAGGTTGAACGTAGCAAGTTGAAAAGTGTTAGCAAAGCAATTGGAGGAGGCTTATTTAATAATTTTCTTTCATATGATTGCTAAGCTTTGAGAGATACATTTTCTTTCAAAATTTAGATGAAGTGGCTGCAATAGTTTTACTTTTCTTCATTTATACAGTAAATTCGAAATATACCGTAAATTATAAATTATACCGTAAATTCGAAAATTTATTGTGTTGGCAATCTGAAAATCGGAACTCGGGATGACACCTGAATTATTCATTTATAGTGTTTTAAGGCCTCTCATGTGGTTTTCACCAAGTTGTCTGTCTTTAATGTTGGTGTGTGAGTGTATGTTATCATCGTAGCTCCCAGTATATTTATGCTAGAGAGTTCAGTCTATAGGTATAGTTGTGTTATCCGGAAAATATATTTTTATGACGTTATTAACCCGCAATAATGACAGCAAAAATTTCGAAAAATAAAACGCGGAAAAATGTTGTGATCAATTTGAGATTTGGCATGCATGTAGTCATGAATAATACTAACATATGTGTTAAGTTTCATCTCATTATCAGCATTGGTTAGATTTTTTTAATGACTTGTGTACCTTGTTTAAATAATTAAAAAAAATCGGAAAATAATCCAATTAAGCTGAAATTGGCACAAGTGAATACCTTTACTTATTATAGAAGTACACTAAGTTTCGTTTTAATGCGACAAGTTTATCCATGATTTTTGTTGTTTCATAAAAGTTAAGCAGCATTGAGCGTGGTTAGTGTCTAGATGGGTGACCGCTGGGAATGAAACGAGTTATTTACTATTTGAAACCGAGCAAAGCGAGTCCGTAATAGGGAGGATGAGTATAGCAAATGTGATGAAAAAAAGTTCCGAAGTACCTTGTAGCTGATTTTTTTTTGTTTTTAAAATTGTTTATTTATTTACAACACTATTTTACAAAAGTATTTATATTAAATTAAGACAATAAACAATTAAAAATAAAGACAATTAATAGTAATGAAATAAAAATTCTAAATGTGTTTAATTTTTTTTAAATTTATTAATTTATTATTTTTAGAAAATGTTCATAGGAATTTATTTATTCTTTTTGTATAATTGTTTTTAGATCGAACTAGAGGGATTGACGGGCAAAATGAAATTTGATCCAACCACAGGAAGAAGAAGTTTTTTTAGTTTAGAAATCACTGAATTAAAACCAACTGGATTTAGAAAAATTGGATCATGGGATCCTGAAAATGGAATTAGTTATACTAGGACAACTTCTGAAATGGAAAGAGAACAATTTCAGTCCATATCAAACATGACGTTTATTGTGGTTTCTAGAGTGGTAAGAAAATAAACTTTAATAAAATAAAGTAAATCATTTTTAATTTTCACTAATGACTTTTTATAAGAAATATGCAGCATTCTCCAATTTGAAGCTGCTTTTATCAATTGGGCTGCAAGAAAAATGATTCTGCTGTAAGATGAAAAATATCTTTTCGGAGCAGAGGTTAGAGGATGGATTTATTAAATCAACAATAAAAATCCTTTTATTATGAAAAAGTATGAATGATTTAAATCGGCATAAAAGATTCAAAGTGTATTCTAAGTTGTAACAACTTAGAATATTGTGTAACTCAATATCACAAAAAAAATCCATTGTCAATAATTACTGACGACGGATACAGACGGACGTAGCTTGTCGACCCTATACTTGATTGCGCGGTGTATTTTGCTCAAGCGTTAGTATTCTCGCTACAAAATTAGATGCCGGGAAATACTTTAATATTTATACCCGTTGATCGTATACTACAAATGTGGTACTATCACTTCAGATTGGTATGCTACAAAAAATACTGTCTGCGCTCCTGTTGGTCAATATATAAACCAAACGAAATCACTAAATAAATTCTAAAGTTGCTTTTGATACGCAACTACCTCGCGTGAACCCATTTTTATAATTATAATAAAAACTCCCACCCAGTATGCACGTCGTAAATAATCTATCCATTTGTTGATAAACATTAAATTAAGCGTTTAAATGACATTTAAATTAAGTGTTTAAAATAAATTTTAAACACTTTATGTGTTATTTTAATTTGTTTAGATTTATGTATAGGTCCAATAAATTTGTTAATTTCAAGATGTTGTCGAAACCTTAAAATTTCCGATAAGTGAACATAAATGGGTTTTCTCAGAATAAACAACACATTACATAAATCACAAATAGTTTTGCTCGCCTGAATATTGTTGAGGGTATTTGGTATTAATGATGCATAGTGTGCGCTATAGCTTTGAGTTTTTAAGGTCCTAAGTTATTATGGTTCTGGAGACAGAAGTATAACGGTTTTGAACCCCTAACAAATTTTCTACCTTCAAAATCACTCAGTAAAAAATAATTCTGGCACGAACCACAACCTTGGCGAATTTCCCTAGGATACTTGATTCCTTTCTCATCAGTACATTCTTTCTTTATTTTAAGTAAACATAGGTAAGTTTCTTCCTAGAATTTTTCTAAAGAAATGCGTGTTTTTTACACACGCTGTTCTTAAATTATAAAATATTTTGAAATCGACCTTGCGCTATAGCTCTGGGTTTATGGTCCCAAGTTTATTGCACTCAATTAAAGCTTCGTTTACGTAAAACAATAAAACGTTTCAGCACGGAATTTTATTTGAAATTCCAGCAGCAAATAATTAATTACAAATATGGACTACAATTTAATGCATTTTCTGATAAATCAAGCAAGAAATGTATTGATGTGCATGAAAAAGTAATCCAAAGGAAAGTCGCCTGGCTTGCAAGACTCCGTGCCAGAATTATTTTTTACAATTTAAATCACATCATTCTTTAAAGTACGTATTTATATTTTGTTATAATTATTTAATTACCAGATAATGACTTTTATGTGCTCATCTTATTATTATTTTACTATGCAGAACAAAAATTTATAATTTAAAACATCATTGCGTTTTAAAAAATTACGGCGTGTCAGCCAGATTCGAACACAGGCCTTTCACCTATACTTTTGGCTTTCACTACAGTGACATTTATCAAGTCCTGTTTTAATTCAAACAGATTAATATATAATTTAAATAAACAACTAATGTTTGCAATGAAATGTTTGCCTTTGATTTTTTGATAATTTTACCTGGTTATTCCGGGGATTCTATTGGTTCTATTGGATTCTACATCCTCATAAAGAGAGAACAAATCGTCCTATTTATTATTTTTGTTTTCTTATCAAGTTATAAATTTGTCCGGTTTTTACGTTTATATAGAATGGTCGAATTGACTCCGGACCGTTTGTAATTGATCAATCGTTTAAAAATACATAAATTAAGACCATTCCCTCGCCAAAAATTTTTAACTCCAAATAAGTACTGGATTGAACCGATTAATGAAGTCTTAACAATATGGTTTCAATAGGATTCCTGTCCTCTAGGAACTGATTATTGTACAAGTCTGTGCGAACTGTTTCAAGTACCCATCAGGACCGACAGCACTTAAAGTAAGGCGGGATTTTAAGCAAGGATCTTGAATAAAGGGGATTACGCCTAAGTTAATTTGCAGTATAACAAAGTGACCCCGTGTAGAACAAAGAAATAGAGAAGAATCCATCACAAAACACAAGTCAAAAACAAACTGAACATGCTTAGTACGAACTACGCATACTTACCATCATTACATTAACTGCGCAGGTCCTAAATTTAGAGGGAAACTTACCTTTTGATGGTTTCCAGTTGTTCAGATTATTGATAAGGTTATAAACAAATAGTGCAAAGAAATATATTTTCTTTTATTATCTGTTTAATTTTAATTGACTTAACAAGCACCAAAGGTAACTAAAATCACAACTAACAAGAACAGATGTAATTTTAGGAGCAAAATCGACTTATCATTGTTACATAACCTTCGTTTCGCGCCTTTGTTACTATAACCGTAGGAAGGTAAGTTTGCTCCTATTTCTCTATTTCACGTCCATGGGGTCAGGAAACTTCCATAATGAGTGTCCCAGAGGTTCCCTCAAGCCGGGAGTATCTTCTCAAAGCCCTCTCCCCCCCCAACCATTGTGCTCCTCCCTTACTTGTGTTGTTTTGCTGGTTTAGTACACATTTATGCAGTTATGTAACCACCTACTCATGTGTAAATGACAAAAATTCCATTTTTTTTAAAATGTTTTTTTTGATAAAAGCAACTGCATGTTTTCAAACTAATATTTTTATTTTTAACGGTGAACTCAAATTCCGCAATGTTTGAAAAATGAACGAAAAGTAAAATAGGCTTAGTTTTGACTTTTCGAAAAAAAAATATTCTTCATAAAATTGTTTAATTGCCCCCCTAAGACAAAAATATCACAAAAAAAAAATTTTAAAAAATTATATTAGGAAATATCTCAGTCTGTTACCTAAAACGAAGTTTACAATATTACCATTTTCGTTCCACTATTCGAGATCTTTAAATCGATGCATTATTTATCCAGATTAAATAACTTTAAAATATTTAAATTTGGAAGTGAAGGGAGGAGGAGGTAAATTTTAATTTTTTTGCAGAATAATTATCTGAGGGTGACAAAATATTAATCAATTTTATGAAGAATACTTTTGAATACTTCATTTTCAAAAGTCAAATAAACCCTACTTTACTCTTTGTTCATTTTTAAAAACTTGCAGTTTTTGAGTCTACAGTTAAAAAAAATATAATAAAACTTAGTTTGAAAATATGCAAGATCTTTATAAAAAATGACATTTTTTCGAATAATTAATTTTGTCGTTGATTTTTTTTTGACAAAAAATTTTTTGTCATTTACACGTATCACGTAAGTCCAATTCAGGGGACACCCGTGTATATATATATATATATATATATATATATATAATATATATATATATATATATATATATATATACACACAATATATATATATATATATATATATATATATATATATATATAATATATATTATATATATATATATATATATATACTATTATATTGAGCTAACTAACGCATCCTCTTAATATAAAACCGTTATGAAACTTAAAACTTGCATCCTTATGATCAATAGCTATACATAAGGCTGAGTCCCTGTAAATTATTAAATGTTAAAATAATACTATGAGAAACCCAACTTAATTGAAAGAGCGGTTAGTAGTTATAATTAGGTTGAGTCTTACTTATTGACTTAAAAGGAATGAAGAGATGCACATGATGTTTACAAAGGGCGAGCCATACCTGCGCCTGGCTGCTGGACACAACCTCAAAGGAAATGCCCGATACGAGGGATACTCATTGGATTTAATAGAGGAGATATCAAAGCTGTTGAAATTCAATTACTCCTTTCAACTGGTTGCTGATAATCAATATGGAACATTTAATAAAGAAACAAGGCAATGGAATGGACTTATCAGGGAACTTAAAGATAGAGTAAGTTGTTCTTATTATTTTATCAAAGGTACTTAAAGGTTCGCAATTATTAATAAATAAATAAAAAATATGTTTGATATAATACATTTAATGAAAAAAATATATCTATACAAGGAATGTTTTATTGAAATTATATTTGGTGTATTTTAAGATTTTTCTGTGTGTGAAATTTCGGATGCAGATTCCGTCATTTAACGTATCAAACCTCTAAAACCTTTCTTTCGTCCATTTACGTTTTTAACTTTATCTCTCCAAAAAACCCTAAATGCTTCTTTTGAGGAGGGGGGGAATAATTTTACCATAGTTTTTTGGCTTCAGATATGGGTTTCAACTAAAAAATTATAGTTCCCTCAGATATCGCTTCTGGAATCAGCAATAAAATCTTATAAGTAATACTAAGTAAATACTCTAAAGGATATCCAATCAGAGAGCCAACAATCTATACTGATATAATATATATATATATATATATATATATATATATATATATAATATATATATATATATATATAATATTATATACATATATATGTATGTATGTATGTATGTGAGTGTGAGAGAAAAAAAATGTTTTCGATAAAAAAATGTTTCCTTGATTTAAAATAAACATTTATTTAACCATTTGTTTGATTTAATGTAGCAAAAAAATAATATCATAAAGAATAGAAAACTTATATATAATTATTGACCAAACTATTTAAACAAGATTGAATTTATGAGGTAATGGTCAGAAAAATTAAAAACACCAAATTGAGCTTTCAGCCGTAAATTAAGCCTTCTTCAAAAGTAGTTTTATTCCAAACTAAATTAAGAAACACATGAAAAAGAAATTAACTAACAATTGGTAACTGCGTATCAATAAATGTGTATAAGATATTGATCAAATAAAACTACTTCTGAAGAAGGCCTAATTTACTGCCGAAAGCTTATTTTCGTGTTTTTAATTTTCTTACCATTATCTCATAAATCTAATCTTATTTATAAAGAATAACATTTTTCGGAATATTAATTGTTAACCTACTTTACTCTTGGTGATTTTCAAAATAAAAATACTTATAAGGTTCAGGGTTCAAAATTTTTTACGACGTAGTTTTACGTCAAACAAAAACTTTTATGAAGAGTGACTTTTTTGGAAAAACGAATATTTTTGGCTACTAAGTATGCGTAACTACAAATAAGCCTCCAAGAGAGAAGAGGGTTAATACTTTGGTTTAAGAAGAAAAGTTACAATTTTCTACTTACGGTACCATTTTGGTACTCTTTATGTACATGTTGCAAGATATTGAGTTTTCTCTGAGAAAAATCTTACTTTCAAATAAAAAAAAAAAGTTTTAATTAAGAATAACTTTTTTTCGTAAACTCGATTGTTACTCTACTACTCTCTTGGAGGCAGTTTATTCTTCGTTTAGCACTTCTAGGCACCAAGATACTTATCATTCTGTACTCTTAGTTCTTATTACTTGATAAGAACTGCACGTATTTAAATTTGCTATAATTATAAATTTTATAATAGGAAATCATTAATTTGTTAACTGAAATTAGATGGTAGTAGCATCACTACAAAAGCTAGCAATGGCAATGTCCATCAGAATGAAAACTCAAATAAAAATTTACTTATATTTTGTCTAGCTTCTTTTTTCTAGCTCTTGGACAAGAGCAGAAAATTTTAACTTTCCGCATTTAACGTTTCTAAATTAATTAAGAAATCAGTGTTATTGTTTTTCTTCAAAACCGATAAACAATGCATAGATCATAAGCACCAAACGAGGAGTAGATCAAATAAAAAAGTTGCCAACATCGCATGCAAGACTAACTTTCTTTTTAGACATGCCAGTGTTGCTGGACATAAATTATACAACTCGCTACTAGAGCAAATTAGAAATATTGAAGATTTTAAATATTAAAATATATTTAAAAAGGCAATAAAGCTCTAGCTAGCAAATTCGTAGTGTTTTTTTAAAGTACATATAAAACATTATTAATTTAATTTTGTTTTTTTTTCTCTCTCTTTTTATTTTTTTTAATTTTCCTATTATTTGGTTATTTTTTTATAACTAGTTTTAGCTTTATATCCTGAACTAAACAATAAATAAATTAAAAAGCAATAAACCTAAAATCAGTGACAAAGAGCCTCCTGTTTCAAGAGTTTCTTCTTGGAAGCTCTTACTCCCATGTATATGACAATTGTGAACTAATCAAATTATTTTTTGTTGTGAATATCTGTAAATTATAATATTGTATGTAATATAGTATTGACTATTAAATAAATTTAATTAAAACATTTAATTAATTAATAGGTCTACAGATACAAATGCTTAGGGGCAAAAGGTCGACACATAAATAAATAAAGTATGATTGTCGTCATCAGGTTATAAATATTAAACACTATTTATTTTCTTGTAGAGAGCAGACTTAGCTATTTGTGATCTGACGATAACATTTGAAAGAAGAAGTGCTGTTGATTTTTCTTTACCTTTTATGACTTTAGGTAAGTTTATGTATCTATTTTTACAAACGTGTGATATAGCATATCTTATGATTTTCTTTAAGCAGATTTCCACAATTGTTTTCACTATTATTTCCAACAATTGATACTGGATGGCACCAAGTCCACCTTAACCTAAAATAACAAACTGAGGGATGGATTGGCAAAGAGCTAGATATACGGACCTCAAGAGAAGTTCTTTAATGGGAGAATTCAAGAATTCTTGCAGCCGAAGAAATTCATGAATAATTTTTCCTAAGTCAAGTACATAAACTGTACATGTGCTTTCCATTTCATATTATTGTCTATTATTATTCCTATAGGTACCTAATATCTTCGTATTGCTTTTAGGCCTCGCAAATACTATCATTTATTAGACAGTTTAAGCTATGTAACTTAATTGGCCAGGTTTTATCATTATTACATGCATTTCATTTTTAAGATATTTAAAGAGAGACCATTTTCATCTATCTAAGCATTGATCAAATTCCAAAGCTGGGCTACTCTAAAGATTTTACACAGAAAATCGCTACAGTGTCCTTTGCAAAAGAGGTTTATTTAAAAGAAGTCCCCTTTTACTCAAGTAAATCGTTCAGATAATTGACAAACAATATTGGTCCAAAGCAGGTTCTTTGAGTGATCTTAACGTTTATTCCTACATCTTCACATAAAATAAATGTCAAATTACCCAATATTCTCCTCACCCCTATTCTCAGTACTAATTATTCATAATATTAATTATAACGTTAATAATCTTGTGGAATAATATTATAATAGTTATAATAATTGAATCAAAGATCCTTGTTTTTTTTAGTGCAATCCTAATAGAAAATTACACTTACAAGAGCAATATTTTGGCCCTTGATGGCCAAAAATATTTACACATTATCGAGTTATATATATATATATATATAATATATATATATATATATATATATATATATATATTTATATTATTATTTATTTATTTATTTATTTATTTATCTATTGCGGATACTAAAAATTATGATTTTCTTTCACGTTTTTTTAAAACATTGACGCTCACTTATGTTTGGTTTGTTTCAGGAATCAGTATACTTTTTAATAAGCCACCAAAGCAACAGCCAGATTTATTTTCATTTCGACTTCCATTATCTAATAGTGTTTGGATGTGCATGGCTACTGCCTATCTCAGTGTGTCACTTATGCTCTTCTTTTTATCCAGGTAAATAATGATCTACTACAGTTTTCTTTAATGTTTAATGGAATTTATTTATGGTGTAGTTCTATTAGTAGTACGCGTCGAAACAAACAATTAATTAAAAAATCGGGGACCATTTCCTCATCATATAAAATTTGCTCATCTTCACCCCTTCTGACTCGCTTTGCTCGTCCGAAAATTATAAAAATCGTTTTAATATATTAGAATATTCTAATATATTTTAATCAATTTCATTTCCACCGGTCGCTCATCCAGGTAATGATTTGCTCGACTCAATGATGAGCTTGTTTACTATTGTGTGATTATGCGTTAAGAGAATTTTTGTTTTATATTAATCAAGGTTTTAATGGAACATTTGACAAAGAATACAAGAAAGAAAAATTGAAATTCAGAAAATGGTTGAAAAACACCAAAAAGAAGCACTTTACAGACAATATAGGAAAAGTAAAAATGAACCATTTGAGTTATGGAGTGTAATTAACAAAATACAAAATAACAAAAAGAAAATATTAGATACCAAGTTTGAGCCTAATAAAGCTAATAGCTACTTCCTTGATAATATACATACATCAATATAATACTCGAAATAAAAAAAGGTTCTTGTCACCTAACAAAGACCTAATAAGTCAAAACTAGCACCAAGTGTTCTAGGGTTTAGATGACATAAAAATATTATACTATAAAGCTTTTTTTATAAATATAAAAAAATATTTTATCAAAAACCCAGTGTAAATAATTGAAGAATATTTTAACTAACTATTTCTAATAATAAATAACTGATTTTTTCCTCATTTCCTCATTTATACCCACGGTATATTGGAAAAGTATTGCAAAACATCCGAAACCGGGATGTTACCTGAATTATCAGTTTCAGGTGTTTTAAGACCTCCTAAGTGGTTTTCAACAAATTGTTTGTCTGTATATCTGTGTGTGTTATCATCGTAGCTCCCAGTGTATTTATACTAGAGAGTTAAAGCTTTGTACAAAAATCATGTGCTTTCCAGAAAATAATTTTTTAAGACGTCATTAACCTTAAATATTAGTCAGCAAAAATTTTGAAAAATCATAAAACGCGGAACAATTTTGCGATAAATTTGAGATTTAGCATGCACGTAGCCATGTATAAGGCAAACATACGTGTTAAGATTCATCTAATTATCACCAATACTTCAATTTTGTATCGAAAGACATGTATACATTTTTTCAAATTGTTCAAAAACGGAATGCCATACAATTACGTTGAAATTTGACATGAGTGTTTTCCTACATAATATATTTGTAAAAAGTTTCAATATGGTTCAGTGTGGCTAACAAGCAGCATAAAATATAGTTAGTGGTTGGATAGAAGATTGCTGACATTAAGACTAATATATTTTGTCTGAGGACAAGCGAAATGAGTTCAAAGATATAATAAATCAGCCTTATTTATAAATTAGTCTTTTTTTCTAAAGACGAGCAAAGCTCCGTCTTTGCTCCACTTATTGAAAATCCGATAAGTGGAGAAAACATTTCCGAGGTCCCTAAATTGATTGTTATATAATAAAGAAATGAATGATTAGTTGATATATATTTATTTAAATTAATGCTATTTTATTTACATTTTCTTTTGCAGAATATCTCCGTATGAGTGGCAAAGTTCACATCCATGCAATCAAGATTCAGAAGAATTGGAGTGTAACTTCTCGTTATTGAATTGTATGTGGCTGTCTACAGGTTCCTTGATGCAGCAAGGAAGTGATATTTTACCCATGTAATTACAATAATTTACTTACTTTGTACTCTGTTTTCATTCAATAGATAATTTTCTCCTCGCTAGAAATTTAAAACAATTATAAAAAAAGTTTAAGAATAAGTGTAAAGTCAAAATTTTCGGGTATCTGTTGTTCGATTGGTTTTAGATCAGATTTCTTTATATTATGTTTTTAATATAAACATAATTAAAATGGCTACTATCATTCTCAACTCTCAAACTTAATGAGCCCTTATCACCTGATTTTGACTATAAAATTTTAATTCTTTAACAAAACGGTGACAAAATATAATTCATTGTATTACATTCGGTTTATTTTATTTAACAAACTGGTAAGGGTACCTCTTTGTATGAGGGAAAAATAAAGAGGCACCAAAAACTGTAAGCCAATTAAGTAAAATTTTAAAAAGTTAAGGATATTATGCTAGACTATGTTAAAAACAGCTTCGTAAGTTTCGTAAGAGTCAAGCCCCCCTTCATCGCGTTTCTTCTTAAAGTCGCTTCTTTTAAGTTGTCAATGTCAAATTTCTTCTATAACAAATTCCATTAAAGAAGCCAACATGCTCTGATTATTTGACCATTTTCCTAGCTAATACCATCAAATGAAAGCCATCATTAATATAATATTTATTTCCTTACTATTATAACTTTCCACTCGTATTCTTTCCACTCCCTACTTTGATTTAGTTCGGTTTCTTATTATTTCTGAGTGCTCTTGCCTCTCGTTCTGGCATTTATATAAAACATATCAAGATGGAGCTCAAATACTTGATTAATAATTAAAGTTATTCTGTACTAAGAAATCGTTGAAATCGTCAAATTTGAAGCTGTATAACTGCTGTATTGAAGCAAATGACTGGTTGTTCGAATTCAAAAGGATGCACACACAGTGTTATATACCAGGTATTACAATTAAGGGTACACTAGATATAATTGTGAAAATAATTTCAAATGCGTGTAAAAATTAAATGTGGAATAAATTGTGATTGTAGGGCAATATCAACGAGAACAGTGGCAGGAATGTGGTGGTTTTTCGTACTGATCATGATTTCTTCTTACACAGCGTCTTTAGCAGCTTTCCTTACCACGGCTCAGATGGATGTAACCATTGAGAGTGCTAACGACTTGGTAAAGCAGAGCAAAATCAAATACGGTGTTATGGCCGGAGGAGCTTCGTCCAACTTCTTTAGGGTAATAACTCTTGGCTGTTTTCGTGATTTGTTCTTTATTTTTTTGTTACTCTCCCAGTTTCAAACTTTCATTAGTTAGGTATACCAAATTATTACCATAATTGTAATTGGGGTTCGATTATTATTACTTAATTACATACAAAAGGTAATGTATGAACCAAGGTGGAGTCAGCATGATCGAATCCCAGTTACGATCGTGCTGATTTACGTTTAACAACCTAAACGTTGTTGACCAAAGTTTAAGTTATCAAGCTTGAAACCTTATTGACATCAAAAGATAAATAAAATATTAGCGATGAATAACAAGTAATTTTGAAAAACTTTACTTAAGGATAAGTTTTTATAATACTTCGCTGTATTGAATTATTTCAAATTGTTAATTATATACTATTTTATTTTTAATTGATATTTCAGAACAGCAATGAAACTTTGTATCAGAAAATCTGGAGTGTGATGGAGTCAGTAAAACCTAGTGTTTTTGTAAAAGACAATAACGAAGGAGTTGAAAGAGTACGTAAAGGAAAACGAGGATATGCTTTCTTCATGGAATCTACAAGCATTGAATACCAGATGGAACAACATTGCGATTTAGTCCAGATCGGATCCTTGCTTGATTCAAAAGGATATGGAATAGCCATGCCATTCAGTATGTAACAATTTTAATGTTGTTTTTTATTTCTTTGACTTCCATCCTTAAAATCCTAAGAAACATGAACAGAGACTCAGAGACAGTGACATTGTGCTTATTACTTCCCCCATTATTCTAAAAACTATCTATTTTTAATGTTAAGTAAAATTAAATGTTAGGTTATTTACTGGTTAAATCAGCAAAGCGAGCACTCCTTAAACCCTAAAAGTTTCCTAAAACCCAAAATCCTTTATGAATACACGAAAAACCTTAAAAACTGTCGGAAACGGAAACAACACATAACGTGTTGTTTTCGATTTTTTCCCGACTTTTCGATTGACCGAGTTTAATGATACTGGTCCGAAATCCATAAGACAATTAAAAGTAAGTACTCAAACCTAGGGGCTCGGACTTAAATCTTATGGTTTTCTATCGTTGCATTTTTATAGTAAAGACGTAAAGGTGGGAAGATCCTAGATCTTAGCAATTATGACTCTGAGACGTTTTTTGCCAGCCCCAAGAACGTCCTCACCTCTTACCTAATAGAATCTCCCTATTCTCTTTGAACCTGTCTGATTCCTTAATGAACTTCAGAACATCTGCCCATGGGAGTTTCACTCCGTCGTCACAGAAGAGTGGCTGATCCAAATACACTAAACCTCAATCTGGCGTATGCTTCACACGATCCTAAAAAGTGATCTCTCGTCTCTTCCTCAACTTCACACATGGGCCATATTGGCTCTGCCTTAATCTTCATAGCATGCAAATGTCTTTGAAGCCAGCAATGACCTATGACCTGTCAAGATCCCATCAGGTATCTTAAGCTTTTCCTCCCCATATACTCATGGCTTTGTTGGCTTTCTTCCACATTCTCCTAGCTTGTCTGCAATTTGCTTTTTTTTAAGAGTATCCCTGATTTCACCATCGCCCAGTCATATAGAAGGAAGTTTACTTTGCTTCTGGTAAGTCCTATAGCTGGATCTGGTCCCTAGAAAGGTTTAGAGGAGCCTTTTCTCTTTTAACTCCTTGATATACAGTCCAGCTCCAGCGAGCCCCGTAGTTTCCATCTCCACCCTTTCAATTGTCTCTTGGAAGAACCCAGAGGTAAAGGATCGCTTAAGCTTGAGAGTATTTGGTGGCTCGGTAATCCCTGCTTTTAAGATAGGAATTTATTTTTCAAATATTTTCGAAATATTGACATGCCCATAATCCCTGCCTTCATCTTTCCACTGACAGACAGGTAGCCATGGCTATTCTCTTGATCTAGACGTATAAGGGGGGTATCCCAAGAATAACGTCCAGGGCAGCTGAAGGAGTAGACTTCATACAGCCCACAATACCCAATGATGTCAATCTTTGAACTTTTCCTAATTTTTTTACGTAATGCTTCTCTACAGAGGGCCACCAGACAATTTCTCCGTTGCATTTTTACTATATAACTACTAAATAATTCTGGTACAGAGCCGGGCGAATTTCCTTTGGGTCCTTTTATACTAGTTTTTAATAATAAAATAGTAATCTAGTTTTTTGCTCTGTCGTTTTATGCTTCATAGTCTTAACAAGAACACTACTGCTTGTTTGTCAATTTTCCTGGACTTTCTGGAATTACTTGCCTCCGCGGAAAAATTTTTTATTGACAAAGCTAATTAAAAGTAGCAAGTGAAAAATATCACATAAGCGTCTATATCAGATAAATTTTAAGGAAAACATTGGATAAATAAGATTAATATTTTCCGTGATGTAGAAGCTATTGTTTGATAGTTTAGAAAATATCCGCTAGATGTCAGGCACCAAACTATTTTTCGCAAATAGTAAGTGTAAAATAATCTATCTCTCAGCATACGAGTATTTTGTCTCACTCCTAAACGCTACAAAGTTAAATGGGTTTTTACTTAAAATTTCATCTTATAAGTTGGCTTAAGAAATAAGTTGCCCAGAGTAAAAATGTGTAATTTTTTAGACAAATAATAGAGTGAGTACCCAAGAGCGTAACATGCAATCTTCCGAAATTTCCGTTTAAAAACTTCTTTAAAACAGACGAATGAGGCTAAATTCGTCGTTGACACCAGTTGATGAATTACAGTTTGTACAATCCATCTTATCTAAATATGTTACCATAACCGGTTCTAGGGCTAAAAGTAAGTATTACCGTCCCAAAGTCTTTTAATACTGGCCGGAGAAGAGGGGAACTGTCTATTCTTACCCTCTTAATGGCCAGTAAATGTCATATACATTAATAATACCCGTTTAGAACCTTTCGGCTTATCAGACATAACCCCTGCGAGAACCGCCTCAAGTGGTAGTGGCAACCGTTACGCTCCTAGTGTATTCTAAAGTTTGCGATAATTTATTACACTATTAATCTAATATAAACTAAGAGATTAACCTGAGTTGCGAACCCCAGACCTCCATGGTCTCAAAGGTCAGTATAAATGCTGACGCTTGAACGACCTCGACCACGGAGGCGGCTCGTAAATGTCACAGTTTTATTTTTATTTATAATTCTTTCTTCCTAGCAACTTCATCACTTATATTTTATTTAAGGGATACACTGATAAGCTAATTGAAGGACGTTTTTGTTTATAACAATATTTTTTTGTTATCTTATTATAATACGACACACGGCTAAAATCAGTTGACAGCGTGGGAAATTAATGCGAGGGAGTCAATGAGGTTAGCCCTGAATGTTAAACCACGCCCTCAATTTAAAATCAGGCCAATCTAATTAGTTCCTTAACACTATTTTCCCGCGCTGTCAACTGATTTTAGCTTTGTGGCTTACTATAACAGATTAATTCCTCTTGTTATTTATATATAAATAACATATTGTTATACATATATAATATAAACATATTATCAAAATATATTCATTCATTATATGTATAATATATTCATTTTATATTTAAAAAAAGGTAATGGGGAGACTCCATAATTATTGATTTATGCTTCTCAATCTTCAGATATTAATCTAAAAATGTAATTGGTATAAATATGTGTATTTTGCAAAAAATTTATTTTACCATAAAAAATTAATAAGATTCTTTAGAATATAATATTTTACCCTAAATAAAAATAAAATCAGTTTAGTCTCGGTGCATAACTTTCGGCGCTCTAAGAAGCATTTCTTAGTATTATTGAGTCAATGGGAATCTGCATTGTTTAGACGTATGATGTGTCCGTTGTGTCTATTTCTGGCATAATACTCTACATACATGTTTTCTTGTCTTCACTCTGTCATCCATCCAATCTTTATAGTATATTTACAGTTTACATTTGTTTATTTTTGGCTTGTATTTTAGTTTATTTCAAGGAAAGTTTTCCCTGGCTCCTTGAGTCTCCATTCTCTTAGAAAATATTTGAAATAAAGTGTACCGCTAGTGAAACACATTATGCATTATTTAAAAATTTCACACACTTTTCTCCTAAATGGACATTCATTGTTTATTTTTTAAACAGTCAAAATAGATTTTTTTTGATTTTATCATCACTAATAAAAATTCTTGGAATTCGTTTATATTTCCTGCTAAATTTAAGAAAGTGCTTTGTCCACCATTTTAAAACTATTTTTTTTTGTATTTTGTTATAATTTATTACAATTATAACACATAATTTTTTCAGCAATATTCGATTTTTCAAACCATTATTATAAATTATTTTATCTGCGCACAGTAGCAGGAAGAAATACTGAACTAATTTTAGGCAGAAAAAAACGTTTTTGCTTATCTGTATCTTCAAAACAGTCAGTCAAAGGATCTGAATACTTTCCCAGCCTAGGGATTATAAGTTAGGTCTAAATATAAGCTTATTCATATTCATGTTTGAAAGATAAAATAAGTTTTTACTTTTCCTCATTTACAGTAGGTATATAGGAAAAGTATTGTTGTTGCAAAAAAATCCTAAACCGGATTTGAGTGGTTTTCTCAAAATTGTCGGTATTTATGTGAGTGTATGTGTGTGATAATTAGTCTATAGGTGTCAGAAAAATCAGTCTATAGGTGTAGTTGTGCTCTTCGGAAAATAATTTTATAAGACGTCATTAACCCGCAATAATGACTCAAAAATGACTGACAAAAAAACGCGGAAAATGTTGTGATCAGATTAAGATTTAGCATCCATGTAGCTATTTATAAGACTAACATATGTGCCAAGTTTTATCTCACTATCAGCATTTGTTCAATTTTTATCTAACGACTTGTGTAAGTTTAAAAAAAATGTAGAAAATCATAAAATCCTTTACGTAATAGATAAGTGCAACAAGTTTTATTTCAATATAACAAGTACATCCATGATTTTTATTAGATCATAAAAGTTATGCTGAATCGAGCGTGGTCAGTCTTTGGGTGAGTAGCCGCTGGGAATGAAACTAATGTATTTACTATCTAAAGACGAGCGAAGCGAGTCCGAAGAGATGTTGCAATATATACTTAACGACTTGTGTATGCTGAAGAAGAGCGAAGTGAATCCGATTTTGCGTTTTAAGTTCAGGAAAGCATTAAAAATTACCAGTTGTCATACTTGGCAGCCTATTTTTACTAATTCTAATACCTAAAATGAATATTAGCTATCAATGTGAAAAACTTGTTGTTTTCTTGTGTTAAAACTTGTTGTTCTTATGTTAAAAACATTAAGAAGTTTGGATGTTTTAGCTCGTCAAAGTTTGAAAATTCAAAAGTCAATATTTTTAAAATAGCGGCCGATGTTATCAAATAAATGTCGGCCGCTATTTTAATGTTAGTTTTCTTTTTAAATTTTTTAATGACAGTACATAGTGGGTTTTCGTGGTCTAAACAATATTATCTTCCAGACAGTTGAGAATAGTAGGTGAGGTATAATATATGATACTAGTATGATGAGGTACTATATATGATATAGTCAGATAATTTTATAGAAAGCTATTGTTTGATAAATATCGTAAATTTTGTTACCTAATATCTTAACGAAAACACTATGATTTTTAATAATCAATATTAAATTATAATTTAATTAATAATAATTAAATTTACTTTTAAAAATAATCTATTATGCTCAAATTTGATGGAAACAAAATTTCCAAATTGTAAAAGTCAGCAAAACAATTATGAACCCATAAATCTGACTAAATAAATGATGACTTTAATGGTTAATCCAGTATCAGTTTTTTTTAGAAAATAAAAAGTTAGAGGTGTTTCAAAACCAATCATACTTCTACTTTTTTCTAATTCTACTGTAGGTTTATAGAAAATGGTGCTTGTCTTTTATGATCCAACAGAAATCATACATACACGTACACTTATTTATTAAGTAAAGGTGTACGCTTGTACTAAATTTCAACTAAATTTAATCATTTTCTGATTATTTAAAATTAAAAAAAGTACACATATTATTCAATAAAAATTGAAATAATGTTGGCAATAAAATGAAACTTGGCTCATATTTTATTCTTATAAATAGCTACACGCGTGCCAAATTTCAATCTGATGCCATTATTTTTCCGCGTTTTATGGTTTATTGAAATGTTTGCTGAGTGATTATCGCGGGTTAATGACGTCATAAAAAATTAGTTTCCGAATAGCACAATTACAGCGGTAGATTTTTTTTCTACAAAGTTTTAACTCTCTAGTATAAATACAGTAGAAGCTATGATGATGACACACTCACAGACACACACACACACACACACGTATAGACAATGTGTGACACAACTTAGCAAAAACCACTCAGAGGGGCTTAAAAACGCCTGAATCGCACAATTCCGTCATCATCTTGGTTTCGGATTTTTTTGCAAACGCAATACTTTTTTTATATACCTACGCTATAAATGAGGAAAAGTAAAAACATGCAAATTGATATAAATAAGTATCATAGTTATATTTAAGAGAGAAAATAAACTTTTTCAGGCCGACTGTAAAGTAGGCACTTAACATCCTCAAAAAAGTAGGTGAAATCCATTTTTTACCGTCTGGAAGAGTTTCGTAGTTTTTTACTGTCGCTGGGGAAGCTCCTCAAATGTCTAATAGGTGGGCGCTATTAGTTTATTACAAGGTTTTGATATAACCTTTCTTGTTCTTTTCTTGTTTATTAACTAGAAATTGTTCTACGACGCTATTAACCGTTATTATTGACGTGGCAAAAACACGGAAAAATGATTGAATCATTGTAACCTTTTGCACTCAAATAGCAATAACAGAACAATCTGATCAAGAACAACAAATCTGGTTAGTTTCGTCTTATTATCAGAAATAGTTCTATATCGGATGGATAAGTGTACGAATTTTTGACATCGTTTAAACTCAGATAATCAACTTACCTTAAATTTCAAAGAAAGATTTCAAATTGGATGTAGCAGATTCTTTTTTTTATAAAATTAAAAAATAATATGTCAAGTATTGCACAAAGCTTCTAAGCTTATATAATTTATGTATTATTATGCCTTATGAAAATGGTACTTAAAAAATATAACAGTAAATAAATAGTAATTCCTATAGGTATTAACCTATATATAGAAGGAGCACAGGGCCGTAAACACAATGTAATTCCACTGATAACACGAAAGCCGGTTGACTGGTGCAACTAAGTAATGCTGCCAACCTGACAATAAAACATTATTTAAATATTTGTCATAAATATCTATTAATGAAGAAAGATCGTAAAAAAATATAATAACTTAAAACACCTGCTGAGTATTTAATAAAACTGGTCTTAGATGGCAAAAAGGTGGCGGAATACAGAATCTACATTTAGTTGACGAGGACTACTTATTATATATAATTTTAATAAATACGTTAATCTACAATTTAAAATGCTTAAAATATTGTAATGCACCAATATTTATGTTAGTATTTTTGAACAATCAATCATTAATTAATATTAGAATAAAGTATTATTCTAAGTAATTCCTATAGGTATTAACAAATAATTGCTTAGTTATGATTTTGTAATAATAATTTTATACTTTAACAAGTATGATATAATAAGTTTTGCCCAAAGCAATATTGTGCAGCATTTTATCACAAAAAGATTTTAAAAAATACATTAAATATTGCACGGATTGTCATATAAGTTTCGCTTGGTCTCTTTACGTCTGATGAAAAAGTTAGTCACTAAGCGTAAAAAAATAATGAGTATGTTCGTCTTTATTAAAACTTTTTGTAAAAATAGCTATTAACATATTTTTTGTCCATTTTAAAATTTGGTTAAGTACTTCTAGAGATATTCGTCCTTTAAAAAACAACAAATTTTAAAATATTTCGACAAAAAACAAGGTATGTTTTACATAACAAATATGTCACATTCTTTCCCTACATGGGAAGCAGTTTTAGAAAATGTGTAACACATAGGGGCTCATAAAAACTATTTTTCAAACGTCCGCCATTTTTATCCGCCCAAACAAAATTCTTTAATGTACTATATAAAGGAATGTATGGGCCTTGGCCCTAAATACCACTAACATTTCCTTAATAAGTTCATCAAAATCCGATGAACGACCTTCGAAATACGCTGAAACAAAATTTGTACTGACTGATAGACAGAGACCCTATTTAATGATGATAAAAGAACTAAACAAATTTTATTTTATAAATTTGTTTTTTACAACAGTGCCAACAATTTAGAGTTTAGGAACTTTGGAGCTACGGAAAATATATGTATGCTAACGTACAGAAATAAAACAGTTTAAATATTTCATATATTTTAAAAGCTAATTTTAAGCCATAAAAAATAAATAAATTACGTAAAATTTCTTTCTTGCTCGCTTCGCCTCTGCAGGTAATTTTATAACTAACTAATCGGTCAAATTTTATTACCCTGCCTTGTAGCATAAAAATAGCTATTGGCACTACAAAGCTAACATTCTCGATTGAATAATTCTGAATACATAAATGAAGTTTCCGGAAATACCACTAAAGAGATTTTATAAGAAATCATCATTATTCATATATAATCATCATCATAAATCATATATTTCTTATAAAATCTCTTGATAATGATTTTCGGTTTAAATCCATGATGTAAACATTCATTGAATACCAAGTTTACAAATAGATACTCTTAATTAAATAACCAGAATCAGTTTTGTGATTGACTACATATTATTTATTTATTTTAGTTTCAATTGCATTGAAATAACAAAATAGAATAAGACAAGTTAATGACTGAGCTAGAAATTATTTTCATCACTATCTGGCTGCGAACCAAGTTATTTTAACCCCAACATACTTTCTGTCACATTTATCCTCTTATTATATATTGTGTTTCAACTTTTTAACTATTAACTATTATTAATCAATGAATTGAGCTATTAATTCAAACTAAAACATATAGACATAATATTATAAGTATTATAATATCACTATTTCACGTAACCCAGTCAGTCAGAATTTGTAAAACTCATACGAAGAATATGTGTACTTATCGGTTTAGTAAATATTTTATTATTTGTTAAATGATCAATAAGTAATTTTAAGAATTCGAGTATACATTTTACTATTAATTCAAATATACGAGTATACTCACAAATTCTTTTTTAAAAGTAAAAGTCTAGATATAGTATTATATTATTAGACATATATTCATGCAATAGACAGCATACATGCATGGAAAAGGTTTTCGGGGCCCAGTTGTCCCCGTAATATCTGTAGTGGGCCACTACAGATATTACTACTAGAGACGCCATTTGGTCTGCTGATCGCAGCATTTGCTTCGATGAGCTATTGTTGGTTTTTCTCATTTGTACCATAGGTATATTAAAAAAGTATTTTTTTGCCAAAATTCCTAAACCCGGATGTCATTTGAATTATCCGTTTCAGACGTTTTTAAAACCTCCTGAGTATTTTTATTCTTAGTAATCTGTATGTGTGTGTGTGTTTCTATTATCATCGTAGCTCCCAGTATTTATGCTAGAGAGTTAAAACTTTGTACAAAAATCAGTCGAAAAAACGACGAAAAAGACGAAAAATCGCAAAACACAAAAAATATTGCAATCAGATTGAGATTAGGTACGCATATAGCCATGTATAAGACTAAATATGTGCCAAGTTTCATCTTATTTATAGCTGTAGTGGATCAACAAAATTAACGGACTACAGGGTTTTCCTTCGAAAATTCGCTAAAAATCAACTATCATACCTTTTTGTTATTTTTAATTTATATTTTTTACAGATTTCCCATACAGGACACTTATAAGTGGCGCAATTCTTAAATTGCAAGAAGACGGAACACTTTTGAACTTAAAAAATCGTTGGTGGAAAGAGAAACTCGGCAAAGTTCCTTGCAGTAATCAAGTATGTGTATTTCATTTAATGTATAATGAAAAGTGAAACTTAAATCAAGCTTTCTATTTTACATAGATATAAATCAGATCATAAAAATATTTAATGATACTTGTCTTTATCGATTATAATTTATATTTAATAGACTAACAGCCATGTTGTGTCATGGTTCACGTCCGTTGACTTGACGAGTCAAGTCTTCGGCGAAGGCGGGAATTTTCGAAACGAGGGTTTATATTATTTAGCTTTTACACAATTGGATTTACATATATGCCTGAAAAAAATAGATAAAGAGACTTTTGATCTCCAGTTGGTTAATATTAATCTTTAGTCTAATTTAAAGCGAAGTGATTTTAAGGGGCCGTAACAGGTATAAAATAAATTTACCGGAGAATATATAAAAGAAAGTTTTTATGTAGAAATAAGGTATTTATATTATGAAGTCACAAAAGTTAAATACACTTATTATGAAGTTTTATAATTCATCCTACTCCGTAAAGTGTACATAAGTTACAATCAGTCCACGTGTGCAATCGTTGCACAATCGTGCACGATGTTTCAGGTTAAATTCTGAAACATCGATAAAGTAACCTGACCACCTTCTGAGCGGGAAATCGAAATAAATTTATTAATTATAACCTTAACTCACTCTTGAAGAAGGTTTCGATGAGGTAACACAGTGCCCCTGAGAGCCCCATAATTATGTTTCAGGCCTTCTAATGTATTGAGATAGGTTATGCCCCCTCTAGTATATATCTCTATGTGTACAATATGTATTCGTGAAGTGTAAGAGCCAGCCAACTATAAAATTGGATTTATCCTGTTCCTTAATGTTGTCATCAAGGATGTTGTGCAGTTAGAAGTACAAAACGTTAACGAAATAATAATTTTGCTGATGTATGTTTAGACACACAGTAGCATAGTAATACAGGCCTAAGCCTAACAACAGGCTATAGAGTTATTTTACCTAACCAAATCGTTTGGTTCACACAGGAAAATTAATTCATGGGTTTAATTTAATTTAACTTAACACTGAATTATTTGAATTTAGATTTATAATTGATTCTATCTATATTCATAGTTGATATTTGCAGATTTAGTTCGATGAGTTTTTTCATTAATCAAAATACACATATTGTTTTTCTTGTATTTTAGACAAAGATAGCCAAAATACCGACTGGTGAATTGGAAATGGCAAATGTAGGTGGTATGTTCATAGTGCTCATTGCAGGCTGTGCTGTTGCCCTGTTAGTGTCAGTTTTAGAATTTTTGTGGAATGTAAGGAAGATTGCCGTTGAAGAAAAGGTAAAATACTTTTACATTATATCATTCCGGGGGTACATTCTAAAATAAATATTATGTTAACTCTAAAAAGTTTTTAATTCTGATTTTTAAGTCTGGGATATAGTCAGAGCATTAGATCTCTCAGATGGGTCCTAAGTGTAAAGTTTAAAAAGTAAAATTAGCAGTCAGTTATCAAGACTGCTGACTCCCAGAAAACTATAAACTTGCTTATGGTACACAACCAATAAGTATATAAGGCACACAGCCTTATATACTAGGTTTAGGTTACGTTCCGCAGTATATATTTTGAAATTAGTTATTACTTTTGTAACGTACTAAAAGTATAGAGTTTATAGACTTCTTCAACTAGAAGAATTAGGACCCTCAACTTATAATAATAAATGAAACTTTTAAATAAGTTAATATCAATGCAATAGGTATTTTTATTTATTTCACTTTCAGATCTCACCTAAAGAAGCATTAATGCTAGAGCTACAATTCGCTTTACAATGTGGCGCTTCAACAAAACCAGTTAGGAAAAGCAAATCAGACGAAAGCATTCCTGCTGCTTTTTCAACTGCTTCTCTGATGGATCAAATTAATGCTGAATTTGATGCGGATTCATAAAAATATTCCTAACTTCTAATTTTGCGAATTAAATTATAAAATTTGACGTCATACTCTCTAATTATAAAAATAACATATATACTATAAGAAGAACATATGTATAGAAGATACGATTTTTAATTATAATAATCCTATCAGTGTCTTAACATATTTAAAGTAAACTCATTAATTTTTTCATATTAAAACATTAGTTATTTTTTTAAAAGGCAGTAAATTGTTAGAAAGAGAAAATCTAAATATAATTTAATTTTAATTGAACCTAAATTTGATTTGGGTTTTAACCCAAATCAAATTTAGGTTCAACCCTAACTTGTGCCTACTTGTTTGGAGTAAAGAAATGGTTATTCCGCTTCGGCCCTTACATTGCTAGTAAGGGCTTCTGCTTGATTCAGATATTTTTCGTTACTTGTGGAAGAAACCCAAACATTTACTCCATAGATGACAATCTAATGTCCTATTAGAATTACATAAAGTCTAATCATAAATTAAATTAGATATTTGTTTCGTGTGTTAGGTTTTAAGGTAGATTTATTGTGACGAAGCTTAAAATCTAATTATTTAAGCTTAGTATTCCTTTTATAGATCAAATATTTTGTAAATATTGGTGTTTTTAGATCAATAATAATTTATTTTTATTGTTTTAATTCTGGTGAATTAAATTGTTTTGTGAATTTTGGTGAAATAATAAATACTTTTTATTAATATAGGTGTTGTCATTTATAAAAATTCAGGTATCTCTGTTTTATTATTTACAACTTCTTCATAATTCAGTTATGGCTTTTATATTATTTACGACGTAATAATAAACCGGTGCTTTAAAAGTCCGCAAGCCAGGCGTTAAACGCGCGCGATATATATTATATATATAGATATAATATATATATATATATATATATTATATATATATATATATATATATATATATATATATATATATATATATTATATATATATATATATATATATATATATAATATTATATATTATATATAATATATATATATATATATATATATATATATATATATATATATATATATATATATATATATATATATATATATATATATAATATATTATAGAGAGAGAGAGAGAGAGAGAGAGAGAGAGAGAGAGAGAGAAATTAAGCAAAACTTGGATTGATAAGCAAGAAAACACACATTTCGAAGAAAATTCGCCAGGCTTGCGGACCTCCGCGCCAGAATTTGTTGTTATTTACGACATCTTCGTACTTCAGTTATCCCTGTTTTATTATTTACGACAGCTTCGTACTTCAGTTGTCTGTTCAATCACGCAGTATTAATATGTTCGTAAACACGAAAGCACATGCTTAATAAAGCATGCCTACATATATTTCAAATGCCTGCATCATTTGAAATATATTTACAAAAACATTTGGTTTTACGAAATGCAAAATGAGTTTTACGGCTGGCTCTTGGGCTATAGGGACTATGAACTCGCTATATGTAACGAATTTGAAAAAAAAAGAATATCGTTTAAAATAATTTTAACTAAAGACTAAAAGCTTTTCAGCTATAAAGATGAAAGAGTTAGAGATAAGTTTTCAGTGTATAGCTTTCTTCGTATTATTGCAGTTTTTTTATACGAAAATAGACTTTATAGCTTACAGATGTTGTACTCGTGACATAATTTTAGCGATGATCTAAATCCAGTAAACTACATTCAATATAATTAAGATATTCCTCTTTCTTCAGAATACATTTTAGACTCCAAAGCCACTTATTAGCTAATTTAAAGGTACCATAATTTGGTTCCTAAATTAGCTATTTCTATGTGTTTAATTTTTCAAATGACCATGAAATAGTTAGTGATTAAATACGAAGGCTATAATCTGTTGTCATAATGTTTGTAATTACATAGTAGTAATGAATGCATTACTACTATTTAAACACATACAACCTAATGACAACTGATTATAGCATACATAAATATTATGATATTTGTTTCAACAGATGTTTGATTGTGACTCAACCAGAAATATCTATGTATAAAACAGTATGAACCTAACTATACTAACCTCTAGCGCACTTCCAATTTCAGTTATTAGTTGGTCAGTATAGTCATTTTCTCAAAAATTTCATTGAAAGGGACCTTTTTTCATAAATTCATAAGAGTTGCGTTTACAATCGCATGTCCAGGCATCAACGGTACTACTATGAGATACTATAGAGATACTATAGTACTATGAGATTTAATTTGTAGAAATTTTTTCTCCATCTTTATAGCTAAAATTGACCTTCTATTTATTAGACGCAGAATAAATTCTTCATATATGAAATTGAAAGAATTATATTTGCCTTATTAGGTACCTATTCTGCCTATTTTTTCAATTTGTTAGTAGAATCTATTTGCTATAGCTTAACTTGACTAAGTATTCTTTTTTTTAGTTTGAAATAAAAAGGGAGAAGAATTGTTTAATTGTTAACGGCTTGACTAATTTATTCTCAAGTGAAACTGTTAGTTAATAAAAGAAAAACAGTGTTCTCGTGTTAAGCTGTCACTCGATACATGACTTCAGTTTGAGATGAAAAAATCCTATTTTTGTCGTCTCCGAAATTTTATTATAGCTTTGTTATGTCGACTAGTTCCAACAAAATAAAAAGAAGGCGTGGAGAAATTCTAGGGAATTCAAAACAGTCATAAAGTACACCCTCGTAAAAACTGGGCGAGATGTTGGAACACTTTATTTACTAGCTTCTGTAATATTTATGTATTCTCTCTCTTCCAAACTGAGCGATATAATAAATTTTATTTTTAAAAGAAGAAAATGGCCTTCATCGTTTATTAGGCAACTTGTCGAACAATTATCGAGAAAACCTCGTAACCAATGAATATAATATATGTTGTTTCTTAACCTTAGTGATTTTAATTAGGTCTATTATTGTTTGTGTTATTTTTGAATGATATTAGAGAAGAATATTAGAATAATTAAAAGGGTACAAAACTGGCCCCTTTACAAATCGAGAAAGCCTTCGAGAGTTATCAAGTGCCTTCCTTACTTAAAGAATATTTTCGATACCAGAAGGGCAAGCAGAATCGACTTTATTTATTATAAAAATGTTCTAAGATGTATCCGAAGGAAAGCCCAATAAACACTAGGGGTGAGAAAAGTGGCAAACATTTTTCCAAGATCTATACGCTTCTTAACCCTTGGATCGCAACCCACAATTGGGTCGCTGACAATTATTTTTAGGTCGCGAGAGAATGATTAGTACTAGTACATTATTTTTAAAAAATGTTTTATAAGATATGTTGATATAATTTTGAAAAAAAATGATATAGAAATATTTTATTGACTTTATTTTCTAATTTAATTGTGTTTAAATTTGTATAATTAGCAATAAGGACTTAAGCCGAATATTCCCATAGAATTTGACAGTTGCCTTCCACTCTTCATAAATTCATTTTCGATGAACGCTTTCATAGGTCATCGACAAGCAGATGACATTGTGGAATGATGGGACCTAAATCCAAACTGGTGTTTAGGAAGGTAATGATTGATTATAGGGAGCAGTCTACGGTAAAGAAGTTTTTCAAGATATTTATCCATGACAGGTAGGAGGCTGATTGGTCGATAGGATGAGGAAAGATGGGCAGATTTGGAAAGTTTTGGGACTATTATGACTGTTGCGAATTTCCATTGGTCATTTTATCATCATGGGTCGAAATTATCCCTTAGCAGCAAGCTTCGAATTTATAACGTACTCTTAAAACCCGTGTGGGCCTATGGCCTAGAAGTTTGGGGTAGCACCAAGCCTTCCGATCCCCAACGTCTACAAAAATCATTAGATGCTTCTTTATATGTTTCTAACCTTACCATCAATAACGACCTCAAATCCCATTCCTATTCGTTAAAGATCTTTCCAAATCCCGCTATCAAAAGTTCCATGAATCTCTAGTAAAAATACCAATCCATTAGTACAACTCCTCTCATCTGAAACCCTTCCAGATAATCCTACCAGTGGCCCAGATTAAGATTAAATGTTGTAAGCAAATAATAATTAACTATTCTAGTAATACAGTATGAGTTTTGTTGCTGTGTACGTTAGCACTGCGTACTGACGCGTATTTCTCTTCAAGTTATACTCAACTTTAACTTGCACTTCATATTTTCTATATTTATCGCTGTTAGAAAGGAAGAATCGTTGCATTGTTGAAAAATAGGGTGCTCACATCTTTTATCATTATGTCCCAAAACGGAACCTATAAGAATTTAAAATGTTAAATTTATTATATGGTACACTTGAAACAGTCAAGTATGGAAATACACTAGTATTTAGAGATCTCTAAATAATAGTGTATTTTAATACTTGATTGTTTCAAGTGTACAATATAATAAATTTAACTTTTTAAATTTTTATAGGTTCGTTGATGTTAGTCTGCAAATGCAGCTCTGTCTCTCATTAATATATATTGTTAATTTTTGTGTTTTTAATTTTAATATTAAATTAAATGTTAAATTAAATTACGGTAGAGTTTCGGAGTGCAGTTGTTTGTAAAAAGAACCTGAAGTTGTTTGCTGGAAATGATCTATTGAACCACCCATTTTATTTCCGTTTTCATTTCCCCCGTATATTAAAATAATTAATTTAGTAATGTTTATTTCTCTTTTATAAAAAATATATTTAAAGAAATAAAAACAAAGAAGGCAGAGGTTATTGTCTCATCTCATCCAAACAACTACCCTATGGTTAGCACGTGGTGTTAATAGTGAAACACCTTTAAAATAATCTACTAGATGACAAATTGGCAGATTTATGAGACATCTCTAGATAAATTATAGTAGTGGGGGTGTTACTTTGGAAGCGAAGCGAATGCTTGCTCCCGTCCGGAGTTGATTTGAATCTTATCCAAAATTCTAAAAGCGTCAAACTATTATTCTCTCAACGAGTTTAGACAGAAGTCAGTGAGTGATTCAGTTGGGTAACTTTGTATCAGAAAACTAATCGGTTGTGTTATGTTTTAGTCCCGATGTGAGATACACATCACCTCAATAAATGAAGAAATCAAAATGAATAACTACTTGTTGATTTTAATTTTCATTCAATTTTATACAAACAACTCATTTCAACAAATTAATGTACCTATAGGTATGTATTATTGTTTCTCTTACTTAAACAAATTTTAATTTATATAAAATTTTTTATCAGTAAAATAATTCTTACGTTTATAAAATTTTAAAAATTGTTTTTATAAAAAGTTGTTCTGCATTGTTAAATAATTAACAGGATGAAAAGCATCATTTTATTTCATTTGTTTTAATTTATTGTAATGAACGCATCATACTTAGTATTGATATACATAGTAATTTATATTTTTAATACTTTGTCACATTTGTTTAAGAATTATGAATTTTATATTATATTTAACAAGTACTAATATTATATTACTATATAATATTAGTATCATACATTTATTTAGCCTATTACTTACTAACCAGTACAATACTGGTTAATACTAATTAAAACAATACTGGTTAAATAACAATACTGGTTTTTTATAATTGCATGTTTTTCATAGCCTTTTAACGCTCTTTACATTCCTGGAAATATTTTTCTGTAAGATATCTCTATCTAACTCGATCATGGGTGTAGGTAGCCAGCACACCGCAGCACCCGCATCTAAGGGAGTCCATGACATTTAGGAGCGCAAAATTAAGCATCTTAATTTTAAATGCTTAATTTTTGCGCCTAATTGCTTTTGTGCCTTTATTAATATACGTTTTTTTCAATAGCTTTTAGGTTATTGGCACCCAAGTTCGCCACTATAAGTAACTTACTTCATTCAATTGATAAGACACTATAATACATATTTATTACATTTACATATTAAATTACATTACTATAATAAATTTTATTCTATTTAATACACGCACATACATGCTATAATAAATAGTTAAAAGAGTTTAGAAATGGTTTGGATAGTTTAATAAATAGTTTAAATAAGAAACCATTAGCTAACAAAATTAAAAATTCGGGTACGGGGTACCTCGGAACCTTTCTTTATCACTACCAGCTTCGGACTCGCTTTGCTCGTCCTCAGAAATACAAGTCCTTCAATGTATACTGCAACACGCCAGAGTTTTACGTGGTTTCCTTGACTTCTAATCCGCAAAAGCGGGTTGATGCGCGGGCTGATGCAAATGAAGGTCGGAAAGATATACTGAGCCTTTGTATGTCCGAAAACATAGTCAGTTTTTGAAAACATACGTCTCCTAGTAGCACTGCGGAACACTGCACACACTGGCGTCGGGGTTGCCAGAGTTCTCTGTTGGGTGGCGTTGGAATAGCTAGAGTCTGGTGATTCTTAGAGGAGCTGATGAGATTGGTAAGACTGGTTGAACAAGGGCGGGCTATGTGAGACTAATGTGATCAGAGGAGCTAGTAAGACTAGATGACCAAAGCACACTGTGAACTTAGCCAGAGCGGTGGTGAGCCTAGCCAGGGTCTAGCTGGTCTAGATGAACTAGACACACTATGAACTAGTTGCGACACTTGCCTGAGCAGTAAGTTTGGATAGAGTCTGGTTGGGCTAGATGAACTGGGCACACTGTGGACTTGTCACACGTGCCGCCTTGATTTGGGATGCCATTCCTAGATGACTGGGTGTGTACTCACTGCTAAGGTGGATTAGTTAAGTGAGATTTGAGTTAGGGAAATAGCTTATATGACCCTACGGGTTTAAGCGTAAAAAATAAAACAAATTTTAGACCATAGAAATATACATGATTATGTGTATATAATTAATCAATCGTTGTAGGCGTTTGGGACATTGTTTGTGTAGTGTTTTGTATTACAAATATTTTATTACTGAAATGTTTTATTTCATAATAATATTAATCGAGGATGTTAAGGTTACTGTTTCGATGTTTCAAAATTCAACCAATGCCTCGGGTGATAATATCTTTATGGTTTAGACCAAAACAAATATGAAGAATAAAAAAACGATTTGTTTATTATTTATTATTACTTATTTATCTAGTTTAGACGTTAATATAATTAAAACGCACGAAAACAGTAGCAAAAAAGACAAACATGCTAATGTGCATGGTTAAAATCATTTATAACTACCACGATTTTGTGTAAAACGATAAAATTCTGAGCTGGATTCGAACAATAAATCACTTGATCTCTTGACAAGTATCTAACTGTTTGCGCCAGAGTGTAGGGCGGAAAGTAAATTACTTCCGCACTAATTTTACTTTCCCCCCTGATTTTACTTCCTCCCTAACTTTTGTTTCCTTTCTTATTTTCACAAATAGGCCGTAATATGGTTCAGTTCTCCCTAAAAACATGGGCGGAAAGTTATTGTCTCCCTTTTAAAGGAAAATTATTAGAAAATAACTCTTGCAGAGGGAGTATTTTAAAATATTGTCGGGTGCGCTTTTCCTACCTATGCCTATGGCACAAACTTGTCTTGGTAAAATTTTGTCTTGCATACTTTCGAGATTAATTATTTAAATATGTTTAGTGGTAGCAGAACATTGTAGGAAACTTCTAATTTATCCCAATATACCACTACATATTTGAATAAAAGTAAATTAGCGCCATCAAAGGCCACACGTTGTGAGGTTCCCTCTATCTAATTTGTTGACATAGATTTTTTTTATTTCAGTTGGGTTTTTCAGACAATCTGATAGAAGATCAGAATTAGCATTCCGTCTCACAATAGATAAAATTAATAAAGATAAGACTGTCCTTCATAATATTACTTTAGAACCTATAGTTGAACATGTTTCTACTTTTGATTCGTTTAATATCAGCCAAAGAAGTAAGTATACTGTCAAAAAAGTTTTTGCTGTGTTGATAAATTATTAATTAATCTGAAAACCATAAACAAGGGTAAACTTTATTTTATAAAAAAATCCTTACAAGAGAAGGAGAAAGCACTACTCAAAGCAAAGCTGCAATCATCATTACAAGTCAATCGTGAAGTCTCGGTTACCTGGATAATTCGTAATTTTGCAGCAATATTTTAATTATTTATATAGTTAACCTGTAAATATACAATAAATTTGAATGATCTTTTCAGTTTGTTCCCTCGCTGGAGAAGGCAGAGTAGAAGGTATCCTTGGGCCATTTTCACCAGATTCCTCAGGAACTGTAAATTCTTTGAGTGAGGTAATGGCAGTGCCAAGCTTATATACTCACTGGGATGTGTCTACAATGCCTACGACTTTCACTGTCAACTTATTTCCTCATCCTAAAATATATTCACAGGTATCATTTATTGTGATATTATTGTTTTGTAAATATTTTAGTAAAAAAAATTGTGACGTTATCAAAATTTTGAAAACTTAAACGTTTTTTGGCGTGGAAAACGTCGCATTATAAGGTTTTTGGCATACTGAATCAATATTTCAAATTGCCTCTGTGTAAATGCTGGAGACTTGTTACAATAATCAATCGTTAAATCTAGTTGAACAATCTGGAAGATCCAGAAAACACGGAAAAATGATCAGATCGATTTGGGATTTAGATCATACGTAGTTCTTTATAGAACCAACAAATATGCCTAGTCGAAAAATTATCTTATTGAGTGGAAATCTGACAAGAATGTATCTTTTTATAGAATAAAGAAGACGTTTCATGCTACGTTTCAGACTACTATATCTACGGTTTTGTCGGATCACAAGTGTTGAGCAGCATTGACTTTAGACAGTCTTTGGATGGGTGACCTTTGGGATTAACACTCATCGTTCCTATCTGAGGGCGAATGAATTGAGTCCGAAGTGGAGAGGACGAGCATCGTAGCTACATCCCATAAGGAAAAATTCGGTTTCTCATTCAATAAAAGATACTTTTCCTATGTTAATTCATTGACATTAGCCTGTGATAATTTTTATTATTTAAAAAATATTATTTGAATCTTTTCCTGTTAGTCAATTTCTATTTTAATCATTTAACTAAATACTATTGATAATTAATTTTGCTTTTACCTGTTTCTTCTCAGGCCTTAGTCAATGTTATAGAAAGTCTAGACTGGAAATCATTTGCCGTAATCTATGAACACGACGAAGCATTAATACGTCTTCAAGAAGTTATCAAAGCTAATAGTAGGCCCACAAAGGACGGTCATGTACCTTTTACAGTTTGGCAGATGGCGGATAATCAGGACCAGAGGTATGTTATTTTTCATTTTGCTTAATATATAGGAAATTTAGTGTTTGCAGTAAAAATCCGAAACCAACATTTCACCTAAATTATCCGTTTTAGATGTTTTCGGGACCTCTTCAATAGTTTTTACAGTTGTCTGTTTGTATGTGTGTGCGTCTGTTATTATCGTAGCTCTTACAATTTGTTTATGCTAGCAAGCTGAAACTTGGCTAAAAAACAAATTTAGTTCTAGTTGTGCTATCCATTATGAACCGTAAATAATGACTCAGAAAAAAACTCAAAATTCATGAAGAACGTAAAAATGATCGGATTTATTTGAAATTTTTGATATATGACTAAAAAACTTAACTGAACAATTAATGTCGATGCCGTTTTCGTTATTTTTAGGGGTTCTGTATCGAATGAATATAATCCAGAATTGGTTCTCGATGTCAGGGTTCCGAGGTTCGATTCTTGTTATCCCCAATCATCTGTTCATCTTTTAACACTACACCTAAGTTTATAACTACGAAAACAAGATAACAAGCAACAATCCATTTCAGTTATATGTTAAACCGCAACATTTCCGGTGTATGTTAAACCACAACATATCTGGTATATGTTTATGTTTTATGCATTTTAATTTGAGCTAAAGCATTATACTACTTGTTACTCAAATATTAGTCAAATAAATATAGCAAAAATCTATCAAAGGAAACGCGCTTAAACATTTTAAAGAAAGGCATAAACAGGTCTTTAAATGAGTGCAAAAATGTTGTTCAGTGCTAATTTTTAGAAAGACGAGCATAGTTTTGCAAAACATATGGGATATATATTTCCTTTGAAAAATTAAGAAAAAAATTGAGTACCAAGTAGTAATACTACTGCTTAAGTTATAAAACATAAACCGTAAACATAGCAAGGATGGGTAGAGCTAGAGAGCAAACAGTTAAAAGGAGACTAGCCCGAATTTGGACGCGGGATTGTGTAATCAAAAATTCGTTTTAGAGATCTCTAACCACGAAAAAATGCGTTTTGTGTTACTTTAATACATAATAATATTAAAAACGAACTTATTTTGAGCTGCGATAATAACAGACATACCCTCATAGAAAAAAACTTGGAAAAATTACTCTGGATGTCTTAAAAACAACTCAAACAGATAATTCAGTTGAAATTTTGATTTCGAATTTTTAGTGCTAACACAATACTTTTCCTATTTACCTACGGCATATAATGATAATGCCCTTTTAGAGCCTTGCAGCTCATCAGAGATAACCCCTGCGGGAACCACCTCGGATGGTAGTAGCAACCGTTACGCTCAAAGTGTATTCTAAAGTTGGCGGTAATTTATCTAAAATAATAATCTTCTATAAACTGAGAGTGTAACCTGGGATGCGAACCCCAGACCTCCGTGGGTGTCAAAGGTCAGTGTAAAGACTAACGTCTTAACAACCTCGGCCACAGAGGCGGCAAGGAAAGTAGGACGGCTTAGATAAAGAAAATAAAAAATTCTGGCGCGGTGGTCCGCATGTCAGGCGAATTTCCTTTGGATGCGTGTTTCCGTGCTTTTTACTTTATATAAGTTTTCAACTACTAAATAAATAATTCCGGCGCGGTGGTCCGCTGTCGGGCGAATTTCATTAATTACGCGTGTTTCCGTGCTAAACAACCCATTTCTTGCTTATGCAAGAACCATGCCCATTGCGTGGTTCCGGTTCATGCTTTAGAACCTAAGCAGTTATTCAATTGTCAAGCACTGCTCGTAACTCATTTTGTCTGTATTTTTCAAAGGAATTCCGCCATGACGTCTATCCCATTAGGCGAATTTCCAAAGGCAATTCGCTAAAAAATGAAAACAGTCATATTAAAAATAACAATTTATTCTATCATATACCAAAATATATATACCTATTTTCATGTAAAAAATATACATAATTCTTAAATTTCAAAGCCAAAATTTACATATAAATATTTCTGCTATAACTCGGCCTGAGTGGTCACACAAAAATTACCATATTCCTAGTAATTTTCTATGTAAAATAACCATTAATCCATGATTATTATTTATATATATTTCGACTTAAACAACTATTTCTTTTTTGTACCTGTATCTACCTGAATACTTAGTGAAAATCTCATGTCTAGCATTACTAATTTTAATATATTTTAAGGCTTCGAGGAGAGTCTGGAGTCGACACGACCATTTAGAGTATTTAAACAGGTAATTATAGAACGAAAGGTACCCAAAAATTGTAGGTTGCTAAGTCGAATAATACTGTTCCAGAGATGCTTAAACCTCTTAAAAAATATAAAATAAGGGACCCGAGATTAATAAATCCTGGTTCCAGTGATTTGTTTATTTGCGCTATTTAAACTTAATTATTAATTTTTAATTTAATAATAATATAATATTGATATAAGATACAATAATCTTTTTCAAAGGGGTTACATATCTAAATAACAAAAAACAGAGCTGTGAGCAAAAAATAAAACAGAATGAGTTACTTCTTTTGGAATCGTAGGGTAATAGGCTAAACATATAGGGATAAAAATACATAAGTACAAATTTAAGTAAGATTTAGTGTCCTCCTCAATAGAAATGTTTAAACTTATTAATTATATTAATTATAAATTAATTTTATTTGACTACTTTATTTAATTAATCAAATTAATAGTTATAACCAGCAGCCGACATTTAATATGTCTTGGTACAATAAACATCCCAACCAGTCAACCACCGCGACAACCATAGGCACAATCCCTCAGTAAAGACTAGATAGTCTACACTGAAGGGCCACGCCCCCAGCCATCACGACAATCAACCGTTCGGGATGATCTTTATAAATGATATATGATTATATAATAATTGAATTAGGACAATGCACCACTGAATCTACAAATCATGAATTCTCGGAAATAAATAGAATTATTCAAATCCAAGAACCCATGCCCCACAAACCCAGTCAAAAATCGACCCAAATCAACTATCAGTAAGTCTGATCTGGTTCAATGATTAATTTGATTAGATAAACCTTAAGACAAAATAATAATATCTGTTCAAGCCATTATAGAACAAGTCAAATGGTAACATCTAGGTGGATTAAGAATTGTAAATTTTTGGTCCAACAGACCATATTGGATAGATTGTGGATTAGTTGGAGGATTAACTAGTTGTTATTTTAAATTGATGGGCCATACTTTTAGGCAAATGGTACTGGTAACCATCACAATTCAGTAGAGCTACGTTGGTTGAGAGCTGAGATTAAAAAGTAGTACAGAGAATTTAGGTGGGCTATGTTTTTAATAGAAAAACAAGTGTCCAAATTTGCTAATGCAAGCCCTCCCAGGTATTTATTTCTTACTTGAGATAGCTTTGGACAAGAAATTAATAAGTGCCATACTGAGTCTGGTTCTTTTTGACAGAGAGGGCATACATTATCAATTGATAGAACAAATTTTTTACCTTTGACTATGAGTCTGGTGAGAGAGTCACTAGAAAGTCTCAATTGTGATATTAGCCGAGTTTTAGCTATAGGAGCCCTTATTTTTAGATATGGCTCACCATGTGGGTGAAAAGATGTGTATAATCGGAATGATTGAGAATAGCCACTGTTGAGGATTTTTTCAACGTCCAAAGAAAAACAAGTGGTTGTTGAATTTAGTGGTTAGGGCATTGTAATGATTTGAAAATATCGAGTGATCTAATGTTAAATCCTCAAGAGAACCTATGGTGTTGAGCATATGCTTATACTGTGTGACCCAATTGAGGTGAAGTGAGTTTGACTTTTTACTATCTAGATCTATAAGTTGGACTAAGCAAGCCTTGGGTAAACGAGCATTTGGCATTTTGGACACTTTTTGCCACCATTTGGTCATCTTCATGAAAACTCTTGAGTATATAGGACGACTATTTAGAGTATTTAAACAGGTAATTATAGAACGAAAGGTACCCAAAATTGTAGTTGCTAAGTCGAATAATACTGTTCCAGAGATGCTTAAACCTCTTAAAAAATAAAATAAGGGACCCGAGATTAATAAATCCTGGTTCCAGTGATTTGTTTATTTGCGCTATTTAAACTTAATTATTAATTTTTAATTATTATTATTCTTTAAACCAAGAATAATTTATTATAAGTTCTCAAATTAAATTATTATAGGTTTGGCGCGGGGCCCGCTAGCTGGACGAATTTCTTTTGGAATCCTTGATTTCTTGCTTTTATATTTCTTGCAACCCTGAACCTCTCAGTAACTCATTGACTTCTAAGTAAATTTTATAATTTTTCTGGAAATTCAAAGAAAATGCGCTAAAAATACTTTAATTGTCAGTATAAAAATAGTTCGGAAGAAATGGCATATGAATGGATTTTAGCGCATGAATAAGAATCTGCATTCCCTTTAAAATCCAGAAACATTCACTAAAAATTTACACATCATTTTACATCCAGAAAAGTCTACGCCTACGAGACATGCCCAAGATAAAATGTTACTGATAAGACTTTCGCGTATATATTGATTTAAATTAATTATTTATTTTGATTTATTTATTACTTTTTTAGGCCTTTACTGAAAGAAATTCAAAATTCGAACCAAATGCATATTTTACTGGATTGTTCTTTAGATAGAATTATGGATTTTCTTCATCAAGCAAAGGAGGTTGATTTACTTAGCGATTACCGCAGCTACTTTTTGACATCACTGGTAAGAATTCGAAATATATAATTTTAATATAACTTTTGTATAATATCTATGTATTATTTATTTTAAGAGTTACTTACATTTAAGAGTTATTGCTATTAAGGAGGTTCATAACTTTCGTTATCCATTCAGGGACTAAAACATTTTGCAAATTTGCAAAATCTCTTTCTAAACAAATGCAAAATGATTGCGAGAAATGCTCTACGAAGCCTGAACTTCATATGCCATTATGTGCATAAAAATAAATAAATATTTATCAAAAGCTTTCCTTCGTAATAAATCTCGTTTCGTAAATAAAGTTGATTCCATTCTTTTAAAGTTGATTTAGAACTCCATTTTGCAAGTTTAAACGACTATTTTCAACTTATAGTCGAGTTTATTCTACGATGAAGTCCGATAAGCATTACCAGCTTTCAATCACATTAAGTTCAAATGAAGGTAATTTCTTAGCATCAGTATTTTATAGACAATAAAATAAATAAATAATTACAAACTGTTTGTGAAACATGATTTGAAGATTGAAGTCGAAATCTAAAATCTAAATCGACTGTAATCTTAAATTAACTATCTGATGCATAATGGGTATAGTGAGAAACAATCATTAGCTTACCTTAGCTTATCATATATAATCAAATTTTATTATTATTTACACATAATCTACTAAATATTTTTATTGATATTTTTAAATTATCAGGTGGTGATTTTTAGGACGCCCATACGTTGGACTACAGTGAATTGCTTAGCACCTCGGTCAACATCACAACTCTCCGGATAGTGGACCCTGGAAGACATCTCGTACAAGCTGCTGTCCATGACTGGATATACGAAGAATTAAAGAAATCAAGAAAACTCAATCTCTCACCAAAAACAGTGACAGTAATTATTTTTAATTGGGTTTACTGTTTTTGTTTGGTAATTTAAAGCGTTTATTAAAAGATGTATCGATAATTATGAAAAGCTACCAACCTTCCTTTAACCTGCAGTCCTGCATAGATAAAAAATACATTTAAAATTATCGACTAAAAATGTTTTATAACTCACAAATGACGATCCTTGCTATATAACTTGAGCAGGAGCAATTGATAAAAACAGGACAGCTCATGTCTCCCCACACATTATTATATTTCAATTGAAGAGCCGTCTTTGAACCCTTAACGGTCATCATTAGTCCATATATGTCAAACAAACAATAAATTATTATATAAAAAAGATATTTTTAAGAATATTTTTTCATTAATACATAAAACTTAATTAATATATTAATTAGTAAATAATAAAACTATATCAATAAACAAAAAAGCAACATTTAAACAACATAGTGTCTGAACATTTAAAAAATGTATTGAAAATAATAAATTAATGAAACTCTAATAAAGATAACAGATTAAACACACCGATGAAAGTGAGGCTGGTAGTCCCACCCTGGCATGAAGGCGGACCTTCGCGCCAAAATGTTTTATCAATTTAGGTAATAAGATTTGTCTTATTACCTGACATATTGTATATTATAACTTAAAAAATTTCTATTGTTAAGTTTTTAATAAACTATAAAAATTTTAAAAAATGTTGCCTTCTTTCTAATATAGTTTGTCCTTAAATATTTAATGTATTTTGTTTAGACTGAAGTAGCACTTGTTCATGATGCTGTTACGATGTACGCTAATGCTTTGAATGCGTTGCAAATAGGAAGAAAATTCAACTTCAGTTGCAACCAGCCTGACAGTGAATGGCCTTATGGCTTCGATCTTGCTAATATAATGAAATGGGTAAGAGTGAGATTTTAGAAAACTTTTTATTTATATTAAAGATCAACTCCGGAATACTCCAAGTAACCCTCTCTTAGAGATGGAAATAACCCTTTATAAGAGTGATGGAAAAATAATGGTTCGGTGGTCTAGACAGTGACTTTTTCTCGCATTAATAGTTCCTCTTCTGTCCTCTAGCTTGCGCTACATACTACATGCAAACATTGATTTGATTAGTCGATCTTGCCAATGAACAAAACCTAGATCGTTTACATAGGGATAGTGGCGCTGACGGCGGCAGTGAACTAAAGCACACTTTTGACTAAAACCAGATCTATCTTTCCTTAAGAGAAACAAAAGTATTATTCATACTCTATTATTCATAACCATGAATTTTGTAACTGTCACCTATAAATTTTATACCTGTAGATATTTTATAGCTAATGCATGCTAATTACTCTTGCTTATACTTTTCCACCCAATACTCCATTAGTTAGATTAGATTAGTAAGATTCCTAGTAAAATTGTTGGTATGTATAGTATGCAAGTATCGTATGCATTTTCTTAAATAAGCTTATTTTATTAAATAACCTTTTCAGTTACATTAGGTTCTTTCAAATAATATCTTACAATCAAATTCGAGGTGATATTTATTCACATTTTATTACAGAGAGACATGGAAGGTATGACTGGAAGAATAATATTAGACCATGAAACAGGAAGGCGCACGTATTTTACACTAGACGTTGTGGAAATAGCTCCTCATAGAGAATATAAGAAAATAGGTACTTGGGATCCAATTTTTGGTATGAATCGAACTAGATCCAAGAGTCAGATTGACCATGAAACTATGATGGCTATTTCAAACATGACTTTTAGAGTATCTTCCAAATTGGTAAGTGTTTGCGTCCATCTTAGCTATTAAATTTTATTTCCTTGATTAAAGATTTTTAATTTAATTAAGATTAAAAATTAAACATTATAAAATAGAAGCCTAAAAAGCTAGACGTTAAATTAAAACATATGGGGCCTTTCTTGTTTACCAAATTTATAGATTTACAAAAATTAAGAATACTCGTATGACTTCAAAGTTTCTTCCCTTGCTGTAACTAATTTAAACTTAGAAATAATTTAAAAAAATGGAGGTTTGCCATCGGGGCTCAACAATTCATTTTTTGCTTAAGTTTCTGGTTGATGAGGTTATAAGGCTACATAACTTATAACCTATGCAGTTGCAGTCGCACTAAAACGTAATGATAGATTAACCATAAAGAAAATAATTTGCTTCAAGCCAATCATATTACTTTTCCTCATCTATATTACCGTAGGCACAAGTAAAAGTATTATGCTCTCCCTAAAAATTCGAAATTTAGGCAATATGATAACATTCTGAACTTTTGAGTGGTTTTCATTGTGCTGTCTGTGTGTGTGTGTCAGTGTCACGCATAACTCTCTATGTCTATGGTTTAGTTTCTAGTTTCAACCCTCTAGAGTTGAAACTTAGGATCTAGTTGTGCTATCCGTTAGATGATACTTTTCAGACTACAATAACCTATTTTGCTGAGTCATCAAAAAATTTAAAAATTCGTTAAATTCGAAAATTTGACCATTCAAGTTGACATTGGACCCAACATTTATTAAACGGTAAATTTTCAAAATGTCGACCATTATGAAAATAAAATATTGTGGTTTGATTGACCACCTTAAGATTTAGATTTGTGTGCAATGTCAACTTAACATCTTTAGGTAGTCAAAAGATCCTCAACATTTTATTTTGATATCAGTAGCCATTTTAAAGATATTGAGTATTACATTTTAAAATTAAGCTATAAAATTTAAAATTTTCTCTGCTGTTGTCCAACAGCATGTCGAACGTCCGTTCGACATGTCGTCAGATGGCGAAACTTATTATGAATTGATGGTGAAAATTCCATTGCTATTCCACTTTTAGTTTGTGAATTATTGAAAACATATTAATGTGACACCTAGAATTATTTAAAAAATTATTACATTCTGAGGTTGAGCGTGGCGAGACAAGAAGAAGTAATACAACCTTAAGCTTTGCATGTTCATGACATTTTGAGGACGAGAGAGGCTGTGAGGTAAAGTACCGAGGTATCCTATACCCTATTTTTTAATCAGTTTAGATTTAATTAAAATCTCTTAAAAACTGTATTCATATTATTATTAATAAGAGCCAAAAGATGTTTTTATAAGATTCGGGTTAAATAATTAGTAGTGAAAACATAGTAACTTTGTTAATATGCTTAGTTATCATGCTAGTCACTATGCGTAATAGTTACACTAGTTTTATCTTCCTGTCTGTTTTAGGGAGAACCATACCTCAAAGAAAGATCAGGAAAAGGATTGAAAGGCAACGCAAGATATGAAGGGTTTTCTATGGATCTCATTGACGACATAGCTCAACAACTTGGATTCAAATATGAATTTTATATTGTTGAAGATAATGAATATGGAAAATTTAATAAGGAAACTAAAGAATGGAATGGACTTATAAGAGAATTAAGAGACAGAGTAAGATTTTTTACTTTTCCTTATTTATACCGTAGGTATAAATAATATTTAAACTAGGATGTCACCTGAATTATTCGTTTCAGGTAATCATAGTTAAGGGTAACGGTAATCAGGGTTTAAAGGACTCAGAAGTGGATTTCACCAAGTTGTCGGTCCTTTGTGTGTGTGTCTACCACACACAGTATCGAAAACCAGCATCCATCGTGGTCAGTGCCTGGATAGGTCACTGCTGGGAATAAAACGGATGTATTTACTCTCTGAGGCCGCTCGAAGCGAGTATTGTATTGACTTGTATATTCTAAGGAAGAGCAAAGCGAGTCCGAAGTAAGGAGGCTGAACTTAGCGAATCTGATATGATGAGGAATATCAGATCCTTTTGGAAATAGAGATTAGGAAAATTTCGAAGACTAACATATGTATCAAGTTTCATCTCATTAACAGACTTAATTTTATCAGCAACAGCTTCATTATCAGCAGATGACTTGTGTACGGTTTTCAAAATATTGTAAAAAATCGGGAAAAAACATACGACATACCCCGTACCTGATTTTTTTAAAAATAATTTGTACATAAGATAGCCACTTCTAATTTTTAGCTTCTAATGTTTTATCATATTTTTAGCATATTTTCAATAAAAATGTATCTTTTTGATTACGTAGCTTTATTTATATGTTCTTTTCAGAGAGCAGATCTAGCCATATGTGATTTAACTATCACTACTGAAAGAAGAAGCGCAGTTGATTTTTCATTGCCATTTATGACACTAGGTAAGATTAAGAATTTTGGAAATTTAAGTAGAAATTTATTGAGAAACAAATATTAATGAAAAATATATTTATGACGTTGAATAGCAAACTATTTGTTAACCGAAAATAACATTATTTGACGCAGAATGCTAACCCCAAAAAGTAGCATAATGAACTAGGTAGAGAGACACCTATTCAACAGACTAATCTGTTAACTATTTTTAAACCATTAACATTTTATTTAAAAAAAAGTTTAAAAATTGACTGATACAAAATGTGACATTACTTTAAATGATTTTACTTTGGTACGGATCCGATTAAATCATAAAATATGATGCTATATTCTTATTATGTTATTAAAAAGTTTACATGTTTTCAGGAATAAGTATACTATACAGCAAACCAATAAAACAGCCTAAATCGTACTTTTCATTCTTAGCACCATTTTCAGTTGAAGTTTGGATGTGTGTTGTAACTGCATTGCTCAGCATTTCACTTGCTCTTTATATTATGGCTAGGTAAGATTTTTCTATAATTGATTTTGAATTTAATTATTATTCACTTGTGTGTGTGTGTTGATGTCTGTATTAATGTATTTTTTAGCGGCAAATTAAATAAAAACATTTCGTGGTCATATGTCAAAAACCGTGAATAGTGGACATCATTATTACTTATAGCTTAATTTTTCCGAATTTCCCAATGAAAAACGCTAAAAAAGTTATTGTTTTTATTATTTTAGTTAGCGTAAATGCTCTGCAGTGTCATTCGATTTTAGAATGATGACCATAGCTTTGTATAACCTATAAGATAAGAATGCGCAATTCTTTTAACAAATCTAAAAATTTGTCCCGCGATTTGATGATGTTAATATGTATTGTACTATACTCTAATGGGGCCCCATTCGTAAGTAAAAGATTAGAGCAAAACTCCAGCTGGGTACCCAGCGACATGATGATTTTAAAATAGGCTATTTTATTATCTAATTAGGGCCCATTTATAGGTAAAAGATACCCCACAACTCCAACCGGGGGCCTCGGGACTTGATGGTTTTAAGAGAAACAATTCTATAATTTAATTTGTCCCCATTTATACATAAAATATACAGTCAAGTCTAACTGGGGGCCCGCGACTTGATGATGTTAAGAGAGACTAAACTTTGTTTTAATGAGGCCCAGCGATTTGATATGATAATATGATTGACTACACTTATCTTTGATTTCAAAGGGACCTAATTTATAGATAAAATACCTATACTCATTCAAAATATAGTAATGAGCTTCATTTGAATTATTAAAATAATATAGCTCAAAAAAATTTATTACTTCAACTTTTTTGGGGCCCCTAACTGCCGGGGCCTCCCGCAATGCGGGCCCTTACGGGCCCATAAGTACGCCACTGTAATAGGTATAGAATGTCGGAAGGTATACGAAAGCGTCAGATCAAAGTTATTTGAACTCAGTATGTTTAATTTTTATAGATGTGACTAAGTTTTGTTTACAGACTGTGATTAATATACTGCTTTTAGAATTAGTCCGCATGAATGGCAGTATCCTCACCCATGTAACCCAGACAGGGGAGATTTGGAATGTCTATTCTCTCTACAAAACTGCTTGTGGTTTGCTATCGGAACTCTTATGCAGCAAGGAGGAGATATCAGTCCAAAGTAAGTCTTGTAAGTCATATCTAATTATAAAAATAATAATTTGTCAATAATAAGTGAAATAATGGATATTTGGATGTTTTTTTTGACAATTCCAGCAAGACATTAATTAACCATTAAAATCAGTTTTAAATTCAGAATTAACTTATAGTTCTCAATTAACTTATTATTTCGAAATAAGAAATGAAAAGTCTGTCGTCAGTTTAATGTAGTCAATATGTTTTATCATTTTCTATAGGAAAATGATGAAACATATTGAATAGGCAAGACAAGAATTGTTATAGACAAGTATGCTTGCCTTATCTAGTCATAAATAAAACGTTTGGCTTGTTTCTGTAACTTTATCCACAACGCATTGCTTTCTTTCCTATTTTATGTATGTTTTGCCAATCATAGAAGTGTATTTTTTACTTAAAACTAAGTAAACCTGTGTCAAAAAGAGACCATCCGTCCCACTTCTTATAAAATTGTTTACAACCAACTTTTCATTTTCAGGGCATTTTCACTTCGCATAGTGACAGGGTGTTGGGGATTTTTCGTCCTGTTAATAATTTCTTCATACACTGCTAGTCTAGCTGCATTCCTTACTACTGAACGAATGGAAGCAACTATTACAAGTGTTTCAGATTTAGCTAAGCAAAGCAGGATCAAATACGGCGTTGTTAAAGGTGGATCTACATCAGACTTTTTCATGGTAAATGTTTATATTTGTTCTACTTGTGCTTTATATAGTTTCAGTGATTTTATCCGTAATTCATATTTGTTTGTTTCTCATATTTGCAGTACAGCAATGACAGTATGTACCAGAAAATGTGGAGTGTAATGGAATCGACAAGACCAAGTGTTTTTGTTAAGAACAATAACGAAGGAGTAGAGCGAGTCTTAAAAGGAAAAAGAGGATACGCTTTTTTCATGGAATCAACATCAATTGAATATCAAAAAGAACAGCACTGCGATCTGACTCAAGTTGGTTCAACCCTAGACTCAAAAGGTTACGGAATAGCGATGCCTTTTCGTAAGTTTCTCAATAACTCTTAAGTTAAAATGTTTTCGGTAGTTTCATGATACAACTCATTGAAATTTTTAAGTAAAGTAAAACATAAATTTTTGTTTTAGAATTCCCATACAGAACAGCAATAAGTGGAGCTATTTTAAACATGCAGGAAACTGGGAGATTAGACACTCTAAAGAAAAAGTGGTGGAAAAATGCTATGAATATATCATGTGATGTAAGTGTCAATTTTATATTATTTTTTTTTATAATTCTATTTATTGTTCAGGAGCCCTTGACAAAATTATATACGATAGTTGCATTAAATGCAACTATTAATTAGCCGATTCTTATTGTATTTTTAATCTACAATTTATTTCTTATTATGACACTGACAGTCCCTTGCCTATCATTATTGTTTCATTATGAACAAGAATAATGAAAGTACTGTCAGTTTTAGTAGATTTTGTTGGATTAACTATGCCCACTCTAACACTTCTTTATAATTAATAAGTTCACTGTGTGGTATTACAAAAATGTTCAGTTGCTATCTGTATGCCCATGTATAGCTTTTCATAACATTTGTCATATTTTGATAAAGAATTTAACTAAATGTGTATCATGTATAGATAAAATACAAAAATTTGATAATTGTACAGCCACTGAAATATTTGTTAGTCAATATATTTTACTTTTCCTTATTTATACATTAGGTATATAGGACAAGTATTGTGTTGGCAAAAAAATTCGAAACCGGGACGACACCAAAATTAAATCCACATCCGTTTCAGGTTTTTTTAAGACCTTCTAAATGGTTCTGGGCGTAGGTGCGTGCGTGTATGTCACATCCGACACGGTTATCATCGCAGCTTCCAGTGTATTTATGCTAGAGAGTTAAAACTTTGTACAAAAATCAGTCTATAGGTATTTATGCTATCCAGAGAATATTTTTATGACGCCATTAACCCGCAATAATGACTCATAAAACTCATGAATCATGAAACGCGGAAAAATCTTGCGATAATTTTATGATTTTGGCACGCATGTAGCCATGTATAAGGCTAACATATGTGCCAAGTTTCATCTCATTATCAGTATTAGTTAAATTTTTATCAAATGACTTGTGTAAGTTTTTTAAAAATTGTGAAAATTTGAAAAATAATTTAATCCAGTTAAAATTCCTTTACGTATTAAAAAATAAGTTCATTGCGGTTTATTTCAATACGAGAAGTATATCCATGATTTTTGTTTGGATCATTAAAGTTAAGTAGCAACGAGCGTGGTCAGTACCTGGAATAAAACCACCCTAAACGCAACCACTTAGAATGAAACGGATGTATTTACTTACTAAGGACGAGCGAAGTGGGTCCAAAGTCGTGTTGAAGTATAAATTTTACGACTTATATATTCTAAGGACGAGCGAAGCGAGTCCGAAGTAGGAAGGAAGAGCGTAGTGAAATACAGGAAAATTAAAAATTAAACTACGCCACTACCTAATATAAAAATTATCTATAGTAGTTATTACCATTTTATTAAGAATTGGAACACTGTAACAGTATAAACGTAATTTCTTGCATTTGCTAACTATATTGTGTATTCTTTATTTTGAAGGATCCTAATAAGAAAAAGAAGGATTCTAACAAACTGGACATGTCAAATGCAGGAGGCGTATTTCTAGTTTTAATCGTTGGCTGCTCGACAGCATTATTTGTATCCATTATAGAATTTATTTGGAATGTAAGGAAAGTAGCTGTCAAATTAAAGGTAACAAAACTGAGGGTTTGACGAACTTTGCAATTTCTTTTTTTGTCTTAAGAAATAATACCTTTGTAAATTGAAACAGTATAATAACTAGTGTACATAAAAAAATATAAACCAATTCAAAAACAGTGGATAACAACGTTTTTCAAAAGTTAATACACACTTAGGCAAGCCTCGAACGCAAACTTATTTATCTAACTAGACAAAGCCTTTAGAATTTAATTTAACTTTTTGAAGACTGCAGTCTTCAAAAAGTTTTAATTTTATATATTATACCAGTCCAAAAAAATTACTCTTTTAGAATTTAAGAAAGTTTTTACCTTTGGCTTTTACCTTAAGCTAAAAACTTCTCTCGTGCTGTGAAACAACATAACTGCTGTCACCTTTTTGGGTGAATACTCTCAAAGAGGTATTCTCAATTAATTAATTCCCATGTATTCCTATGCCTCTTGTATTGCTGAGAACTCACTAGCCCTCACTTTACCTACATTCAATTCAAATATGTATCCACCCAAAACTTAAAGAGGGTAATAATAATTCATCAATTAAACTGTTGGAGTTATTAATGATTCATAGATTTTGGTTCTAATGGTTCATTTATGCTGTACTTTTACTATTAGTATTAGTACTATTACGTAAAATAAACTAAAGCTTTTAGTGATTTTTTAAAGAAAATTATTCAGATGCGATCATTAGCATATGTACCTTTTGTATCAAGTAATATTAAGACATTATTTTTTCATTTAGCGGGGATTATTTATAACAAAATATGACCATTTATGGACCATATTTGTCTTTTTTTTAGATCACTCCAATAGAAGCTCTTCAAGTTGAATTGATTTCTTCGTTCACAAGATGGGGAAGTACAAAACCGATTCTAAGAGCCAGAACGTGTTCTCAGGATGACCTTATTCCAATCAATTATGTTGATCATATCAATGCGAGCAGATTACTAGATTAATCCATTCATTATGTTGTGTATTTCATTAATAATTAACTAATATTTAAATGTGATTATTTTATATTACTTTATTATTATATACTTTTAAGAAGATTAATTAATTGTTGTCAATATAGATGCCAAAAAATTTAAAAGAGTTTACGATGTTATCCATAAAATTGAATCTAATATTTACGGTGTTATTATTATTAAGTTTTACCTTATTGGCTTGACACCAGTCATTTAAAATATTAAGAGCCATTGACTGAAGTCGGATTGAGTTTTAGATGAAAAAATTACCCCATAATCATCAGCGAAAAGAAAAGCAGCAGCCACTAATAAACGAATGACGTAGGGCAAGTCAGTTTTAGGTGTTTTTAGGGCCTCCTAAGTGATTTTTACAATGTTGTCCGTCTGTATGTGTGTGTGTGTCTGTTATCATCGTAGCGCCCAGTCTCATGCAATTTAAGCAGCATCGAGCGTGGTCAGTGCCTGGATGGGTGACCGCTGAGGATGAAACGAATGTATTTACTGAGATCTGAGAAAGGGCGAAGCAAGTCCAAAGGGGTTTTGCAGAATAGATTTGACGAATTATATATTCTGAGGACGAGCGAAGCGAGTCCGAACTAGGGTGGATGAGTGTAGCGAATTCGATGTGTTCCTCGTCGAATTCCGAAGTGATAGGTACCCCGTACCCGAATTTTTTATATTTAGCGTTCCTAGAGTATATCTTGACAGAATGAAAAAAATTCTCTCCATTTTTACTTATTATTATTTGTATAATTTAAGTCGACTCAAGTTGACTTAAATGAACCCAAGTCGATTTAAAACGACTTGATTCGATTAAAATGATATTTTTTAGTCGACGAAATGTAAAAAAGTTGACTTTTTAACCTACAAATGTAATGTTTTGAAGATAAATTTTCCCTATTAGTATATCATTAACTTGAGAATTTATTTTTTCTATTTTTGCAGCTGATCAAACTTTTAAAGAGGCGTAAGTTACCCATTAAAATCGGATAACTTAAACTTAAAGTTGTGTGTTTTCAAAATAGCAAACAATTCATAAGATACGAACTTTATCACCTTGGTTTTGGAGTAGAAAATTAATACAAAATGATGATGTATATTTTAACAAAACGGTATAAGAAACAATGAAATGTAATGCTAATATTTTTTAAGGAGTGAAAGTATTTAAAATAAGGATTTTCAGTACGACTATATGCATTAATGCTTTTGTAAAGATTGTTGTTATTTGATAATAAACTGCGTAGGCTTCCGCGGTTATTGTCATGAAGATTTAGGTCTTCCGGTGTTGTTATTTGGTATAAATGTCATTGTTGTTGAGTGGTTTATTATTATTTTTGTTGCTACATGATATTTTATGAAAACTACGTTCATGAAACGTAATTTTATGACGTAAAATTACGTTCCAGACGCCCCGTAGAGGCCGAAGGCCTCTTGTTTTATACATAAAAAACACAAAATAACAAAAATTTGTGAAAAGGAGACGACAATTGATTTATTTATTATCAATTGTTCAGTCAATGATTTAATTAATATAAATCAATTATTTATAATTTTAATTCACTCTTGGAGGAGGTTTCAATGTGGTTTCACAGAGCCCTGAGAGCCCCAAAAGATGTTCGAGTATTTCAATGAGATAGGCTATGCCCCCTCTAGTAATTTATCTCTATACTTGTATTATATTAATTTCTAAATAAAGATCTTATTCATTTGGATAAGTAACTATTATCCGGTTGGTCAATCTGAAAATAAAACGCTGCTTCATTTCTAGTCTAATAATTTTTGCTTTCTTTTAATTAAATTAGTTAGTAATTAAAATGTTTAATCATCGTTTAGTTATTGAGTTATTTTAAATTAATTGTGCAGTTTAACTAGTATAATAACCTAAACTGAGACTGATTGTATAAAGTGGCTAAATCATCTCGCCCATGTGAAGTATCCTTTTGTTAATGATGCACAGTGCAATTACATTGCAATTTTAAGTTTGAGGTGATAATAAACCAGTTTACACTGCTTATGTAAACTTATTTCTCATAAGTAATGTATACTGATGAATGAATAAGTATGAATATTTAAATTTATACTATTTGATACTACCGAGTTTTGCAAACATGAATAGTTGACACAGTTTAATTCTGCGAGAGACACCAAGGAAATGTTATAACCAATATGATATTGGTTACAAAGGGTATTTGCTTATTTTAGAGTATTTGTATTTCTGAACTTTCTTACTACTTAAGATGTACTTGAGTATATATTTTGGTTCTATATTTATTAACGATATCAACTGTTTGTCTAGATCTACTGACTCTTCCCGCTGGTTTCCTTTTCCTAAAAACATTCCAGTTCCTAGGCAGCAGTTTTGTTTACCCGTCTCCTTGCAGTTGTTTATTTGTCTTTTCAGTCTACTAGTAAGTTCTTTAACTACAAATATTCGTAGTTTACTATATTCGTTTTTACATAATATTTTTTTAACCTTTTCTTACTCTAATTGATTTTTTCTACTCAAAGAATAAAAGATTTATGAACTCCGTGTATAAAATATAATGTAAAAGTGTTCTTACTACTAGATATTGGAAACCACCTAAGAGCATTTATGGTAATTAATGAAATTTTAATCAATCTAACAATTAAGTAACTGCTTAGGTTCTAAAGCATGAACCGGAACCACGCAATGGGCATGGTTCTTGCATAAGCAAGAAATGGGTTGTTTAGCACGGAAACACGCATTCTAAATGAAATTCGCCCGACAGCGGACCACCGCGCCGGAATTATTTATTTAGTAGTTGTAAACTTATATAATGTAAAAAACTATAAAAATTATCATTCCAACCAGGATTGTTGTTAAGCACAGAAACACGCATCCAAAGGAAATTCGCCCGACATGCGGACCACCGCGCCATAATTTTTTCTCTACTTCTGTTTGGCCGATTTGAACGAACTTTTTTATTTTTGATCTACAAGACACTCCCTTTAAAGATAGTATAATATTATGTTTCTACATTTAGCTGTTTTAACGCTACAGACCTTCATAACCCCAACATTGTTGCGTACATACACTGTCCTACACTACATACACTGTACCTACTCCAGTAGGTTTTTGACTTTTTTATTGACGAAGCGGGGTATTTTAATGTTTCTTTTTTACTTGGCGAGGCTGTTATATTATGATAATTCTGAATTATTAGAACAATTCAGGTTTTGGATTTTTCCAAACGCATTACTTATCCTACATACCTTGGAATAATAATTAATTTATTATTTTACATACCAAGGAATAAATAATTTGGTGCGAGGACCAATAGAATATTTACACTCATAGGAGTTTGGCCTGAGTGATAAGGGCGACAATTAATATTAGAACTGTTATAATAGTCGCTAGTACCCAATCTCACACATTTTAATTTTATTCATTATTAGTTTCATTAAAACGTTTGATCAAAACGTAATGCCATTGATGTGTCCTTATAAAATAACTCTCCATATTATTCTAAAGTTAGACTCGTTGCAACCTCTTTGTATCGTGTTACAAAGCTTAACCATTGATATTTCTAGGTACAACATATTATGTTGTATTGCCTAGTAACTAGTATGTCTGTGTATTGTATTATGTCCCTTCTAGTCGTTGCAATCTACAAAAGGATCTCTAATAAAGGGGATGACGGGCTCAGGTGATTTGCCATGGAAAAAGGGCCCGTTGAGGATACAAATAGATACAAATCTATCACAACACATTTTGTCAAAAACAAATTGTACATGCTTAGTACCAACTGCGCATGCTTTTAATAATTAAATTAACTGTGCTGGTTTTAGGTTAGCTTGTGACGAATGGTTTCCTATTATAGGTTATAAAAATCATACTTTTTATTCTTCTTGTTATCATCTCGAGTCTTAATATGTTTATTAAAAATAATGGTAAGATTGGTCAATCCAATCTTTCAATTAGTAATAATAATATATGTTAAATTCTCCTTATCGTTGCTTGTTTTGCTACAATGTTGCTAGGGAAACCAAGTGTTCTCATATTTCTCTACCTCATACAACGTTATTATTATTACAGATCCTTGTGTCTGTGCAATATATATATTGACGTGATGGCTATGTGACGTTCGTGACGTTATAACGTCACATAGTCAATGCGAATCTAGCTGATTGAGTTTATAAAGTTCAATAAATGCAAATGACATTATTTGACAGTTGTTGATAACGGTCTTAAAATAGTGTTCTTAGATTTTAGAAGGTATTTTATTGCTAGAATGATGGACGAACAAACCCCATTTGTACCTGAATTGGCCAATAGTAAGTTAAGATAGAATTTTCGCTATTTCATTATGGTTGTATACTTAATGAAAATGACTATAAAAATATCAATAATAATAATAATACCTATTGAAGTTCCATTTCGTTACTTAGACATAAAAAATAAGAATCAAGTCGGAAACATAAGAATCATTTTAAGCCGATATATATAATATATATATATATATATATATATATATATATATATAATATATATATATATATATAATATATATATATATATATATATATATATATATATATATATATATTTGTGTGTATACATCTATAACCGTTAGGAGCCAAAATGAGCTGAGCAATTTTACCTGGTGTAGACTATTACTCATTTTTTGCCTTGATTTTCGATTATTAAATTATAAAACGACGATCTTTAGCAACTCTCATTTGGATAGAAATGGTATATAATAGCATGGGAGGACTTTTATTATTTTTATGTTGTTGACGCAATAAAACTTTTTTTGGGGGTCCAGATTCAATTTGATGAGAGAAAAGGACCCAAAAACACACTTTTATGATAATATATTATTACTTTTTTTGACATCAACATCTCTTACAAATTAGGCCCTTGGCCCCAAAAGTCTGCATTTTAAAAAGCATTAACAGTGGCGGACTGAACCAAAAAGGCCCGAGGAGGGTTTGGCTTATAAGGGCCCAAAGGGGGGTTCTTATATTGCTTTTTAAGTAGAGAGGTCTACTTTTAACTAAAGTAATATAATAAATTTTAGCTAGCTTAATTCAATTTACTTTAAATCAATTAAATTAAATCAAATGAAATTATTTTATTAAAAAAACATCGATCTCTAAGGCCTAACGCCCTTTTCTGCTGCTTTAGGGCTTTGAACAAGTATGTTAAGGGACCCTTAATGGCTATGTATAATGAATAGGGTCATAAAGATCTAAATGTAGGATATATTTTAATTATATAAAAAACATAAATATCTAAAGCTCTTTTTTGCTGCTTTAAGGCCCTAATCGAGTATTTAAGGGCCCTGGTCCGTATGGGGCCTTTAAAAGTAAAAAAATAGGAACTTAAAAGACCATAGATTCAGGTTACAATAACAAATTAATAATATTTTTAACTACTTTAAAAAATTGTCTCTAAGAGCTCTTTTGACCCTACATTAAAGAATTGGGCCCCTTTGACTCTGGTGTTATCAATATATTACAAAATTATAATAAATAAATACATTTATATTTTATAAGCTTAAAAATATATATATTTTTTTAATTTTGTTAATATTATTTAAGTTTATTTTTGGCCAAGGAGGGCTGCCGCCCTCGCCCTCAATAGTTACTTCCAGGAGTTCACATTAGAGTTAACATCATAATGCTATACGGTTAGAGAATTATGGTTATTACGCTTTGGTGATATAATCTGACATTTCAAAGAGCCAGGATGTCATCGATTCCATTATAAACTCTAAACTCTCCTGTCCCTAGTGGACCCAAAGGATATAAATAAGTTTTCAAAAAAAGTTATTCAATATATATATATATATATATATATATATATATATATATATATTATACATATATACATATATATATATATATACATATATAATATATATATATATATATATATATATATATATATATATATATATATATATATATATATATATATATATATATATATATATATATATATTTATTTATTTATTTACTTATTTATATATACATACAGACAAATTGGTAAAAACAACTCGGGATGAAATCCGGGTTTCGGGATTTTTTTGGCGAACACAATAAATGTGGAAAAGTAAAAAGTCGAAAAATGCACCAGGGGATCAATTACTACGTACACACAGCGTATTTAACAGGTTATCGTATTCGATACGCATTAAATACTCATAAATTAAAAAAGAAAAAACAAATTATTTCCTTTAATTTTTTTTGTGTGATTTGACAAAAAACATTTTACTTTTATATTTATTTGTTAATTATTGAATTTATTTTTATTTGTTTGTTGTAACTTTGCTTCTTTACCATTTGTTGTTTCTTTTGTATTAGTTGTTTTCTTGATTTTTCATTATTTTTTTATGTTTTTTTTTTTTTTTTGTATAAGTTATTTTTTATATTAAGGGTTGTGGTTCCGTTAACTTTTACTTATTTTTATATTTTTTTCTTTCAAGATTTAATTTATTATTCAAATTTTAGCCTACCATTTACTTGGTTCCCAACTTCAATTTATCTGAAAAAAATCTAGGGGATTTGGGTATAGGAACTAGGAGGTCTGTCTAAACTCTATTAAAATCCCTCAGTTTCGATTTTTAATGGAGTTAGGACTTTAAGAAATTACAAGCTTTTTGCCGTGAAAACAAAATACTTTGTAATTTTCCTGGCACTTATTTACTTGGGTCCCCATTTTATGTTGGGAACTAAGGGTATTTCGCACTTTATTATCTTATTTACTTGATTATCAATCTTTTCTTTTTGCCCCTAATTTCTTTTATATAATTTAGTATATATATTGTCGGTACCCAAGTGAATAATTGCCCTATATCGCCATATTTACTTGGGTCCCAACTTTATGTTGGGAACCAAGTAAATAAGTACCCCTTATTTTACTTTATTGCTACTTTTAACTTGTTTCACTTTATTTTTTTTTTGTTTTCCCCTCACTCAGATCTCTTGATCTTGTGGTTGATGATCCAATAATGTAATTACAATGTAATCCACTGTATCTAATTATTATTTATTTTTTTATGTACTTTGTACTGCATTGTTGTACTGTATTGTTCTAATTGTATTTTTTCTAAATTTATGTTATCAATAAATAAAGGATTTTTTTTAAATTTAAATACAATAAGGTTAATAAAAATGAATAATTTTGTCGGGCCTGTCCACCGGAAAGTGTTGCCGCCGCCTTGTGTCCCAATAGCTTAAAACGCGCGCTTTTATCTGTTCAAGTCAGTTTGTAGAAATCCTCCATGAAGAACAAAAGTCCAATTCTGTTCAACGAAAATGCGAACAGGTGTAAAAGTTAAGTTTTATTATCTCTGGGTCAAGGATCTTGAATCTTTATTCAAGATCCTTGCTCTGGGTACATATTATGGCATCATTATACACTAGGGGATATACTGTACTGTTCAAGTTCTAAAGCAGGGAGCAGGCATCGACCTGTGTGCGTTTACTTTCATTTCATCATCTTACATCGCTTTAATCAGCAGTTGTAAGTTAAAACTTAAACTTACTAGTAATGATCCCTTTTTTATTTTGCTTTTAGAATGATGTGAAAATAAGGAATCGGCGTTTGGGACAGTGTTTTATTTATAATATTAAGATAAAAAAGAGTGGTCGGTGTAGAAACATACTCCCACCCTTCACAGGAATATCCGCGCTGCAGCGCCACATATGCCTCCATCATTTTCACCAGCTATAATAACCTTTTCAAGTGGCTTTTTTAATTTGGCAATTGTGTGTTTAAAATGGCGCTCTTTGTTAACCGTTGCGTAGCGAACAGATATAAATTAACAAAGTAGGATGGAGGAACAATAAGCGCTGACTTGAGGCATGGTAGTTTAACTAGACTCCTCCTTGATTGAAAGCTGGTCCATCTCACCCATAGGAAAAAAGGTGGGAGCCGGATCATTGTTTCTACCACCGACCGCTCATTTTTACATCACTTTAAAACTGATTGTTTCAAAACATTTTTCTTACAAGATGAACCCACTCGAGCCCAAATAGTTTACTTCTTCTGACTGCCACGTAGTGAGCACTACAATCCTATTATAATAACTTCTTATAATAAATTATAATAACTCGGCTTGTCTTTTGATTCAACCTAAGCTCACCAGTGGGTAGAATTACTAAACACAGTGGATTTCATCTTTGATTTTAGTAAAAATTCAAAGAAAAATGAGCTTTTGAGGTTGGGATCATAGAGGGGGTTAGGGTTTTTTATTCCAAGGTAGGTTTTAAAGGCATAACCTTTAATTTGCTGAGCCTCCTCCCTTACGAAATTAGTGGGAATGTAAGGATCACACTAATTTCACCAATCTCTCTGTTTTGGTGTATGTGTTGAGTTGCCAGGCATCCTGCTTTTTGGTCTCAAATCCCGAAAATCATAGAAAAGCCATCACAGAAAAGCGTTTTTGGGACATTTGATTGTCCTGGCTTTTTTTAAATTAAGCACCACATTTATTGAATTTGTTTAAAATAAGATGTCTACAATTAAATAAGTGCCTTTGATCCGTAGCCACTACGCTGCATTATTTCCTTGGTATAAGTCAATCAAATGTCCCATTTCCCTTATACCTCTACTTTTCTTCTCCCTTTTAAAGACCTAACTAAGTCCATCTAATCAGTATATTCTCAGACTATAATACAATTGATACCAGTAATTCTAATTATAATACAAGGTGATATCGAGGAAGTTTCTTTAATTTAACACTGAACACAAGAACTACACAGCACACTTATTTAGAAAAAAAGAGAACTTAACTAATATTTCAATGGAATTTTCCGAAATGCTATATGTCCAACTTATGTATGTAAGAGTGTCTACCCTTGTTTGATTTTAATGAATTTCAAAATTATTTAAAAGAGTCAAGTGAATCGCGATCCTTTGAGCAATTTTTTTTAAAATGCTCCTTTCAGTGAATATTTATATTGACTAAAGGAAAATTACTTTTAGAAAAGATTTTTAAATAGTTTTAAAATCATTATTATATGATGTATTTTAACAGACAACATAAGGAAAGATGTAAAGCCTAGTAGTAGTAGTAGGGGGGTGGGGAGGTCAAGCCTGGTGAGTAGACCAACTTTAAGGTCCTTTTCACCAACCCCGTAACTCAATCACCCTCTCACCACTACGCCTCCACCTCCTGTTCCCTGTTGAATCTCCTGGATTGACCTATAAAAGTGAGGATGTCCTGCCACTTGAGCGATTCCAGCTCTTCCTCAGCCAGTTCTCCGGATCCAAAGGTCTGGAAACGAATTCTACCAAAGATGTAAAGCCTAGCTTCCTAACATTTCAAAACTGATGATGAACTAGTTCTTTGGAAGCTGGTTATGCTTTATTTAAAGTAAATATTTTCAACAGTGAAGAGATATTTTACTATGGTGATCATGATGAACAACTCTAGCGCTCTTAGTATGAATCCTTTATCAATCTATTTTAAAAGTCTTATTTTAATTTATCATTTTACTCGGAAATTTTTGGTAATCCTCCAAGACACCATTCGCGACCCACAGGTTGGGAACTACTGTACCAGATCAACTTATTGTGGCTAACTGACAATTCATCAGGTAGGCTTTCAGCTTTAGGGTCCCAATAAAGCCCAAATGATTGCCTCCAAATCATTTTTTTCCTGTACCACTTTTCGTATAAATTAATATAAAAGTTGAGCTCTATTTTTAAATATATGAAATATAAATGGAACTTGAAATATATTAATTAAGAGACAAAATAGAAAAATATTAAAAATTAAAGTATCACTGATTGTAGTCTTAAACACAGAAAATCTTCTATTTCATGTTTTAGATAATGGTTTAAATTCTTCTAAGCTCCAGGTATAAGTTAGTTAAATTAAAGAAATTCTGGGGCAGTGGTCCGCATGACGAGTGAATTTCCTTTGGGATGCATGTTTCCGTGCTTAACAATCCATTTGTTGCTTAAGGACTCCAGTTTATGCTTTATAACTTTAGCAGTTACTCAATTATCAAGCATTAACTAATTTTTTTGTATTTTTCAAAGGAAATGCACATAACTATCCTGTTGGTTAAACAATACTATGCCTCTAAAATTGACTTATTTGCACTATTATAATGCTCGGATGGTTTCATGGTTGGTTTCCTTAAAGGTTAAAACCTTTAAGGAAACCATCAATATATTGACAAAAAAATGTATTTTCTACAAATCAATTTAAAATTAAGAGGGAGTAGTAGACTTTTAGTCCACCATGTATCTAATATTTGAGAATACCAAGTTATTTTTTTATTGGCATGACTAATTATGGAAAGAATATAATAAGTACGTATTAAGTAGTATACTTTTAATAGTATTCTTAAGTTTTGCGTGATGATGGCCTGCATAATTGTGACACTTCATAAGATACATTGTTATTTGTCCTCGCAACTTCTGCATTTAATGTTAGTATTGAGGTCAACTTGAGGCATGGATGTTGTTCTCCTCAACTTACTCGCTTATAAGTTTAAGTGTACCTCATACTTTTATGTACACTTTTTTGTATTAAAAAAATGTTTTACACTGTTTTTCAGATATTTCAACAACCTCTATAAGTTATGAAATGAGTGTTCTTGAAGATCCAAGACTTCTGTGGATAATTAATAAATGTGTGGATGGTTTGTCCCTCAAATCTCCAAAACTTTTTTACAAACATTTGGCTCTAAATCCTAAGGAAATTATTCATTTAAAGGCTTTCCTTGAAGAAGACTGTAGATTTCTTAGTGAACATCATGTCAGAACATTTGGAGTGTCAAAGCACTTTAGATATCAGATTGAAAAATATTATGTATATGTTGAAAAAACAAGTGAGTGATATTATATAACATTTTTAATAATGAATTAATAATTAATACTTTAAATTAATCATTAAATCAAATTAAGAATTACGTTTAAAAAAATTACCAAGTCAAAGGTAATATTAAGTGGTTTTTTCTATATAAGAGAATAGTAGAGTTTGTAACTAGCTGCAGGAATTAGTTTATTGACGAGGAAAGTGAGTCAATATTTTTTTTCTAAATAATAAAATTGATTTAAAGTCATGTTGCATATAAATTTTTTTTGGGAAGCAGTCAAGAAAACAAAATATAAAAGATTAAATATTTTATTTTATTTAATTTACTTACCAATTTGTGTAGTAGCAGTAAAGTAAAATTTTACTTTATGTAAAATTGGACGTGAAGTAAACATTTTATCACCATGCAGTTAAGTCTTTCTTTACTGACATTTTTGAGGGTGTAATGGAGACACTTTAGAGCCTCCTTAAAGATAGATTATCTTCCTTAAATAACTCTAAATTAATTTACCAAATTCCGTGTGGCGGCTGTGACAAAGTATATATAGGACATACAGGACAGAAACTAAGACAAGAAATTGCAGGACATAAATCAGACATAAAAGATCTCAAAACAATGTGCTTTGGCCCAACATTCTATCTCCCAGGACCACAACTTTCAATATAAAATGCTAAAATTCTTGAATTTGTTACCTTTTTTGTTTTTAACGGTATTATTTGTCTGTTACTCTAGTTGTTGTCCTAACATCTAGTGTAAACCACCATGTAACTGTTTTTGTTATTATTTGATATGTTAAGCATTGAAAAAGATTAAATTATATCGAAAGCTCGGCAAAATTAGTTTTTTTTGTATTAATTAGGACCTATTCCTCCTCAAAAGCTTGAATATTTAAAATAGAGGTCCCTATGAAATTTGTTGTCTTCCTTAAAATCTTATTATCTCCTTAAAATTAGATAATCGTAGATTATACAACTCATTTTACTGCTTCAAACATTCTTTGTTGACAATTAAGCAAGGTGTGTACTTACAGTATACTTTATTTCATCTTAGTATATATACTTTGTTAATTGTTTTTAGTTATTCCTCCTACACCACCACCTCCAGAGCCCGAAGATCCTGGGTTAGTTCAAGATGTTTTACTTACTCAAAAAGACAAGAGGAAAAAGAAAAAAGAGAAAGATAAAAGAAAGGATAGAGAGAGTCCTCCTACAGGTATTAAACATATATGTGCTGATATGATAGAATTTCTTAGCTTTTTTTAGTATAAAAGCTGTTAGTTAGTATCCTTATCTTGGGGTTCACTGATAGCTCAGTTGGTTACAGTCTATCGTTTAGTTTAAAAATCCCCAAGATCATAAGCATTTTGAGGATTGACCAATCAGAAAAGACGCTGCCAACCCCTCATTTGAAAAGAGAAAAAAACCCCTACCACCATAACCGCTGTAGGGAAATAATCTTCTTCCCGACAATCATTCACTTTGTTTGTGGTTTTTCTTGTGTTTAAATTGTTTTGAAAACTACTTTTTCATTATGGCTCCAGATTTTAAATATGCCCTTATGTCTGCCTAAGGCATGCCTTCAAACCCTTATTGAACTTGATGCCAAGCAACATAATATACCTCAATACAATTGGTTTTCTCAATACAAGCAGTTGTTACAAGTTATAGGTTCACTTGAAGACTTAACACTGGAGTACTCAAAGTTCAGCCTTTCCTATTAATCTCTTCTTCTTAAATACGATAATCATCTGTTCAGCTATGATATAGAAAGAGCAATAAATAGTTCATTCTCACCTATATACCGACAGATATCCTCTTTATCCTCAATATGTAATAACTATTTAGAAATGAAGGCACCAATATAAATCTTAATGGGACAAAATAAAAATCCTGATTCTATGGACCAGGATAAACAAAAGTTGATATATCAAATTATTCAATACTTTACTGTGTAATTCTCTAAAACGATCTACAACTTGAAAACTACTAAAGCTAAAGAGATGTGGTTTTCACTATTCTAAAGGACATTGAATCCCCTTTAAAATTGTATTCTTTATGTCGCAATCATCACAATTAAACTTTAATTTATTTGCATTTAAAATAAAAAATTTTATTAGAACTAAAAATGTAAAAAATTTTAAATGCCAAAATCTTCGATATTTGTCCACTCATAGTTAAAACCTAAAAATCTTAAAAACATTCTCATTCCATTCCACCCTTTAAAATGATATGACATAATCTATGGCTTGTTTTTAACTTTAACCGAGTTATTATTAAAAAACTTGATGTAAGTCGCTTAAATGTCAAATTATTCGCAATGTAAACAAAGACATTTACATTTAAATTATGTCAATTTGATTTACAAAATAAACTTTATTTTATTGGTTATAATTACATTATTAATTGTTCTATGTTTTGAAAATAATCAACCCCCCCCTCACTACCATATAGCTTAAAAACTTATATAAGTCTCTTATAATAAAACAAATGCAACAAAACATTTCTTAGCATTAATAATTAATTAAGGTAGCTGTTTTGATTAAATTAGAACTTAAGTCATTATTGTTAAAAACAAACAATTAGTACCAATGTGGTATTCCTAGTGATTTTTTTTAGTTCGTAATAAATATTTGTTGCACTTCTGTTGGAAGCAGCTAGACTCTATGCTGCTGATTTCCCTAATAGAGTTCATCCTGATCATAAATTATTCTCTAGGCTACACGATTAATTAGCTCGAACAGGATCTTTTTCTATTGAAAAGGAGAAAAATGGTCCTTTTATAAATTGTGTTAGATCTAACATAATTTTGAACCATTTTAATAATAATCCGGAAACAAGCACCAGGCATTCATCTGCTGAATTAGGGTTTCATAGAGAGACTATTCGAAGAACATTAAAATTTGATCATCGCCATCCATTCCATGTTACACCACTTTTGGAGATGTTTCCTGGAGATGATAGAAAACGATTGGATTTTTTTAACTGGTTTTTAAATAAGTATGGTATAATAAGTAAGGTGTTGTGGACAGACGAAGCAACGTTTACTCGAGAGGGTATATTTAACCATCACAACTCCCATATATGGGCACATCAAAATCCTAATGCGATGAAAGAAAATTCGTTCCAGCGCCAATTCAAAGTGAATATTTGGTGTGGCATTATCAATAATAAACTTATTGGTCCTCATGTACTGACAGACTTACGCGGAAGAGTTTTTATTTTTCTTAAATAATAATTTAGGAAATCTTCAAGAAGAAGTACCTCTCAATTTAAGATTAAATCAGTATTTCCAGTTGGATGGATGCCCAGTGCATTATGAGCTTAGGCCTAGAGACTGTTTTTAAGATTTTTAGGTTTTAACTTTGAGTGGATAAATAACGAAGCTTTTGGCATTTAAAAATTTTTACATTTTTAGTTCTAATAAAAAAAATTATTTTAAATGCAAATAAATTAAAGTTTAATTGTGATGATTGTGACATAAAATATACCATTTTAAAGGAAATTTAATGTCCTTTAGAATAGTGAAAACCGCATCTCTTTAGCTTTAGTAGTTTTCAAGTTGTAGATTGTTTTAGAGAATTAGACAGTAAAGTATCGAATAATTTGATATATATCCATTTTTCTAGAGAACTATTGAGAATCTACCCTATGCTTACATGACATTTTTTGTTCATCCTGATCCATAGAATCAAGATTTTTATTTGGCCCCATTAAGATTAAGTCACCCTGTATAAAACTAGATTAATTTCACAAATAAAATTAGCTAATTTTTTGTATAATAATACATAAATGTATCATAGTACAAAAATATATTTATTTAATACTTCAAACATATGTCCCCACTGTCCTAATATAACTGATTGTCTGATTCATTTTATAAATTACTGTCTCCTTTTTTCAATCCTCACAGAGCCTAATTTACTTTTATTCTTCCCGACTAAGTCCATGTTTAATTTATTTAGTATTCATTCTAAGTTTCAATTTAATTTACTGGTCCTGGGTTAATTCAAGATGTTTTACTTTCTCATAAAGACAAGAAGAAAAAGAAAAAAGAGAAAGATAAAAGAAAAGATAGAGAGAGTCCACCTACAGGTATTAAACATATTTGTGCTGATATGATAGAATTTCTTAGCTTTTTTAAGTATAAAAGCTGTTAGTTAGTATCCTTATCTTAGGGGTTCACTGATAGCTCAGTTGGTTACAGTCTATCGTTTAGTTTAAAAATCCCCAAGGTCATAATAAGCATTTTGAGGATTGACTAATCAGAAAAGACGCTGCCAACCCCTCATTTGAAAAGAGAAAAAAACCCCTACCACCATAACCGCTGTAGGGAAATAATCTTCTTCCCGACAATTGTTTACTTGTTTGTGGTTTTCTTGTATTTACATTGTTTTGAAAACTACTTTTTTAAAAAATCATGAAAATTATATTATAAAATAAAACTACACAAAAGAAATGTAAAAAACATTTCCAAGAAAATATGGGTAAAATAACCTTTAAGTCATTTAAAATAAGTTGTTTCCAGCTCCCTTCTTGAAGGGCCTAAACTGACCTGTTAAGATTTTTAATGTAGTTGATAGACTGTAGAGTGTCAGGGGTTTTCAAGGTCATCCAGGGATACCACCAGTCCCAAGGTTGGCCAAGTTCAATTCTCAGAAAGGCAACTTGGTTTTCTCACTAAATAGCAGGTCTACTGATATAATTGATGATGGGGCACTAACAAGACATTAAAAATAAAAAAATACTCCAGTTTACCTCATATTCTAACTATATTTCGTATCTCATAATCATTAGTTATAAATTCTAATAAGGTCTACTGATGTTATATTCTCCTCAAAATGAGAGTAGAGCTGGTTCTCAAGTGTTTAGCAGCTGCTCACACTTTCACTTAAAATAAATGGTTGGTGGACTTAAATTTGCTGATTGCTAAGGCTTGATATTTGAAATTTTATAGTTGTTTCCTGGGAAGCAACCAGTATTTAGGAATCACTGTGTAATATTGATTCCCTACTAAAACGTTTCCTACGGATATAGTTGCTAGATAATGAAACGTGCTATAAAAAGTGTGCTATAACGTGGAAAAATGGTGTGATCAATTTGAAAATTAGACTTGCATTTAGCCATGTATAATACTAACATATGAGTTAAGTTTAATCTCATTATCAGCATTGGTTCAATTGTTATCAAATGACTTGTGCATGTTTTTTAAAAAAAATCGGAAAATGATTCAACTGAGATTGAATTTGGTGCAAGATTAAATAATAAATAAGTACACTATTTTTTTCCTTTAGCCTCTTTTGTTACCCACGTGATAACTAATATATAAAAAACTTAAACATAGAATGTATTTTAATCCATGTAAAATTGTGATTTGATTAAGAATTATTAAAAACTTAATCAGTCACTGTGCTTTTTCTCATTAGAGACTGAAGAAAAGGGTTTCTTACCATAAGTTACTTTTGTATATAGTCTAGAAGAATTTGTTTAAAATGTTGATCACTTGTTATATTCAATATAAAAATGTGCAACATTTCATTGTTAAAAAATATTTTTTTAAAAAAAGAATCTTTACTTTTAGTTATGGAATCCCTTCCGACTGAGCCTGTAGAGCCTACACCTATCATTATTCAAGTGAAGGTTAGTTTTAACATTTTACAATGTTTTAAATTTTTTTAATAAAGTTTTTATTGGCAAAAGTATAGAAAATTTATTTTGTGTAATCCAGAGCCCTATAATGTTGCAAATATTTATAATTATAAAATAGCTATATTAATGTTTCATGTTAATGTTTCAAAGTTATTTTTACATTATTAATTAAAATTATGAGAATTAGGTCCTACATTATTCATTAATTAATAATAATTAAAAAGGGTTCCTTTTTTATAATTATTAATTATTATTAGTTATAATTTTTTATTAGTTATTAACTGATAATTATTAATTAGTGATTCTATTATTAATAATTATTATAGTTAATTATAATAATTAATAAAATTATTATTAATAATTATTAGTTATTATTTATCAATTATAATTATACTAATATCAGTCCAAAAGCTCTAAAGTTATTAAAAAGGGTTCCTTGTCTCATTTTTAATTTTTAGCTCATTTGATTATTAGAACAGGGTTGAAGTCAATCTATGATCTCTTCATATTCAGTGCTTTTTACATTAAGTTTTGGTCTCATGAGAGGATGTATTTAGTTTTTAATTAACATGACAAAATAGGTCAAATCTCTGTTTCCTTTAAAATTAGCACATTTTTTCAAAGGAAAGTCACCATAAAAATACAAGTGGCAGTATTCACAAACATTACTTGAAGACTTACTCTTATGTAATAACATTGGGATAAGCCCTACTCAGTCACAAGTAATGTTTTTGACTACTGCACTGTGACCCTTTAATTTTGACTCTATGAATTACTGAATGTAACTTCGGACAACTTATGTTTTTGTTATAGAAACCAAAATATAAAAAACGGAAAATATACTATTTAAAATTTCACTGGAAGGTATTGATCAGTGCCCACTCCAACAATGAAGCCTTCATTTATTTTTTTAGAAAGGGTTACCATGGTATTCCTTACATGGATTACATGGAAGAAGCCAATGCTCTGATGCCTCAGTTTGTCCGCACCGGTGCTGTTATGAAATCACCTATTAGTACCATGAAATTTGTTCTTGATGTAAGTTAAATCTCTTTTTGCTGTGCTAAATCAAATTTGTTTTTTAAGTGAAAAGAAATATGTGAGTGTGAATATAGTGATAATAATGAGAGAGGTGATTGTGGTGATTATGGCCTTGGGGAGGACACAATCCATATTAAACCTAGTTTGCTGATTTAAGAAAATTTAAATATATTTTTAAAATGTAAATTTTGATGTTCATACCTTTAAAAAAAAAACTAATATTAAATTATTGACCAAACTATTTAAACTAGATAATTTTATGAGGAAGTGGTCAGATAGGTAAAGAAAACACAAAGTTTGAGATTTGTGTTTTCTTTACAATCATTAAATTGTTATTAACTATTATATCAATTGGAAATTAATTGAAGTAATAGAATTAGCTACTGTTGGTAGCTGGTTCTTCAATTGCTTTTTAAACACTAGTAATTATAACCTCTTTAAATTTAAATATTGCATCACCTTAGTTTATAAACCTTTCTTAAAATTGGTATTACATTGCAAGTTTATATTAGCGTTTGTTTACTTTGTCTTAGCTTTGATATTCCTAGATAGTATCACTGGATGGTATAAATAAATAATCCCCATTATTTTTTATGTAATACTTAAGCTGTTGTTGTTCGAGGGTTCAAGATAACTAATAACTATTATATGTGCCAAAGTTTTAATATTTTTATTTAGGCTTTTATCATTTTTGGGTTGGTGTATGTATTTAGCGTTGAATACTAATTTTTTTAACTTTTTGTAGTTTTACAGCAATGTTTTGAAGAAATTCTTGAATGAACCTTTGTGGTTGAAAGAAACATTTATATCAGGTGTAAATAGTGAAGGCCAAACAGAAGAAGAATCTACTCCTATATTTGCTCAGTATTCTGATGTCTCTTCTTTCTTTTTAAAGGTTTGTACAATGACTGCAAAAAATTAATTTAACTTCATAGAAGTAGTTAGTCCGGTTAGTTGTGAACAACTTGGGTGAGAATAAAAATGAAAGAGGACACCATATTTTTAAAATATTTTATATGAGCATATGCCAAATTTTAATAAAGTGTGTGTTTAGTGTTTTAGTTGCTTAAACACCCACATAATCTATCTACCCCCTTGGCTGTTTGGTAAGATAATCTATAGATTATAGATTTACAAATCCTAGGATTTGTGGGATTTTTTCAATTTTATTTAGATATTTTTATTGTATTTGATAATTTCTGTTATGTAAATAGTTTAATTTTTGTAAAAAAATGTAAAAATTGAAAAATAAAAGATTTATTAAAAAAAAAAGATATGTTCTTATTAGGTCATGGAAGTTACACTGTTTTAGGCATGGTCAGTACTTGGATGGGTGACCATGGCAAAACTGTTCAAATCGGGTAGGTACAAACCTGGGGTTGATAAAGGCTGGATTTATAGCATCTAAATCTCAAAGGTATCTTACACATCTATGATAACTGAGTAATAGAAACTTAATTAATAACTTGACTATATGCTCTACAGTAGACCAATTCCGACTAACAAACTAGAAAATACCCAACATATTAAAGCTGTCATTGAGATAATAATATTGTTTAAAGATATTTCACTTGTTAAGTTATGCATCATAAGATATGTTTCTTAGATAAATATTTGTCCAGCACATAGAATTCCACACCAGAATTATTTAGTTTTTATAGGAATAAGAACTTTATTTGTAAAATACAGACATACATTAAAAAACAATGCATAAAATAACATTTATAAACTTATATAATTTATATCAAACAATAAATGTAAATGTATTATAATATAAAAAATATCAATCATTACCAATATTCTGAAATCTAAAATTTTATTAAATTCTATTTATTGCACCAAGTTAATAAAACTATTAATTGACAGAGACTATTTGTGATTGTAAACTAGATTTTTCTTTCTATCTTTACAGTAGGTTACCAATAGCTTTGATAATACTCTTTGAAGAATGATTTTAAATAATACTGTTTTTTAATTCCACTACTGTTTATTTTTGTTAGTCGTTAGCTCACAGACGTGCTATAGAGCATGAAGATGGCAATAAGAATATGCTTCATGATTATGTAGAATCTTCATCTAGATATCTCATAGAAGGAACTTTCTTTGACTGCTACTTTCCTCTTGAGATCAGGAAGTATGTAAATTACAATAATTGTAAATAATGCTATAGTAGTATTTGTATTTTGGTTGTTTGCTTTGTGTTTTTTGTGTATAATGGTACCTTCTTGATAAATGTTTGTGAGAGGTATTCCTTTGTTTAATTGTAGATGTTCCATGAATTTTCTGAGAAAATCTTTTGGAAGCTGTGGTGTAAGGGATCAATATTGCTACAGTCAATCAATCAATATTGTAATATATATATATATATATATATATATATATATATATATATATATATATATATATATATATATATATATATATATATATATATATATATATATACGCGTCTCCACCAATCTCGGGATAAGGTTATGAATAAAAACACTGCATTATATGAAAACTATATATTTATTTCTAGCCAACGTTTCGAATATATATATCTGTGTGTGTGTTATGTAGAGTTCCTTGACTATTTCTTAAATAGCTCTTTATATATTTTGTAATGATAAGGGCAAGGTATATCATTTCTCTGATGTAGGGATATAAATGTATTATTAATAATTATTTTTTCAATAATTTACAAAATACTAATGTGAGCACTTCTTAAATTGTAGGTATCAAGAAGCATATTCCAAAGGTTTTGTACAATCCTTAGAAAATGTTGAAATGTTAGAAGGTTGTCCTTCAAACCTAGATGAGCAATCCTCTTCAGAAGAGTCTGACTCAGATTCTATTCATGCTGTGAAAGAAATTACCGAAACAATCAAACCCCCACCACCTCAATATCGTAAAATATCTGAGCATGAGATGGAACAACGTGGTTCTACTGTCAGTTATATTAGTACTTATTCTATTGCGTCTAATAAAGATCATGAGGTCGAGGAGGCTAACAAGAAAATACAACAACTTAATATTCTTGTGTAAGTTATCTTGTTTTAAATTTTATTATGTCAAATTGTTCTTTACACAGTCGTGTCAAAATAAAATAACGCCATATAATAAAAGTCAAAATAAAATTATGCGGAAAGCTTAATAAGATTACGAAGTGTGACCCACCCATCATGTAACTTACGTAAAGATTGTGAAGTTAACAGTAATGAGCTAGTCGACAAGGGAAATGACTGCAGTTCCGAATGGTCACTACTGACAAATGAACAACTAACGACTTCAATTTGCCCAGTAATTCCTCTTTGCTCACGTACTCTATTAAATTTATTATTTTTATATTTATAATGAGGAAATCAATAGACTCACTTATTTTAAAATTTTAGATCTAAAAGTTTTTGTTTTTTACATTTCAAATAATTTATTATGAATTGGGTTATTATAGAAATGAAAGGCAGTTGAAAGTTACAGCTTGAGCCCTTAAAATACTGAATGCAACATTATCTTAAACAAATAAGAACAGTTCAAGAAACTTTTATATAAAGTGATAATTTTGAAATCAATTCAAATTATCACACAGCTTAATCACACATTAAGCATCTAGGCTTAATGGTATACAACTGGTACGAAATACCAGTTTACCTTGTAACAAAGTAAATGTTAAAGATTTCATGTGGGCATATGCTATATAACAATAGTTAAATAAAGATTTGAATGCAATTAAAAAAATGTCGATATTATAGGACCTTTAAAAATAAAAAAATATACCACTTTGGTTTAATGATATCTTTTTACTTAATTTGTTACAATAATTGTTATCGTACCACATTGAATCATAATCTTCTATAAGCTTTGTAACTAATTGTATTAAAATATTTTAGCAATAAGAAAAGAAAACAGTTAAATTCAGTATTATTTTTATTAGATCTTTCATTTTTTTTTAATTCAAAGTAATTATCTTACAAAACATAGATGCATAGATGACATACACGTCCTCACTAATTCGTCATAATTTATTCACTCGTTACAAAATACAAAAAAGTCTCTCAATCATCAGATTTTTGTTGTTACTTCCTCTTAAGACTGACGATGTTCTCAAATTATGTAAAAATACTTGGCAGCTATAACCAACGAGTCTCACTAAACAACCAAGTTTAGTCCTCTGTTAATAAACTAATTTTTATTTTCAGTGCCAAAGAAAAAGGTCCTACAAAATATCGTTTGACTGATGTCCTGTTTTATGATTATGGTACTACAGCTCCATCGTTTATCTATCAAATCAGAAGAAGTCTAGATGTTCGAAATAATCCTAACATAGGAAAACTCATCCCACCTGTTGAAACACCCATTGTTGATTTTTATTTGGGGAAAATTAAAACTGTCAGTGAACAGCTTAAGTGGTGAGTGGAGGTTTTAGTATTCTATTATGATAAATATAATTTAAAAGGGAAACAAATATTAAAAAATTGTGATAGTACTTTGTATAGTCCTATTTCTATAAGATGAAGATACAATACCCTAAAAAGCTCAATTGCTGCTGTTTGTTTTCTTTCTACTAGATCCTTATAAAATTAGTAATAACATACATTAGCTAATAAAGCACATAATACAATTTAGCTTTTAAAGCTTTATAATAAAATAAAATAATAATAAAATGTTTCATTTTTTATTTATTTTTTAAATTCATTTTATTCAAAATGTTCATTACATTTTATTTTTATCTGATTTGTTGTAAACATTCTTGTGATTAACATTCTCCGTCCTTCTAAAATGTTAAATAATTAAATGAAAAGTGTCTCCACCAAATAAAACTTCATTGGCAAAGCTCTTTCAACTTAGCTAGAGGCCATCATTAGGGCAAAACCTAACAAGCAAGTAACAATAGAATAAATAAAAGAAATAACAAAAATATATGATAAGCTAAAATAATTAATCCCAAGTAGAGTATCTAGGCCATGGAAGGAGCATACTTACTAGGGCTCGCGAACATAAGTCGAGGACTAACAGCAAGTTATATCAGCATCTACATATTATTAGGTTTTACCTTTTAACTATCATGTTTTAATATTTTCTTGTACCTGATTTTATGAATTTCTTTTTAGCCCATCAGTTGTTTACTTAAATTTGTATCTTCATATTTTTGTTATTTTATTTATTTATTCTATTGTTACTTGTTTGTCAAGTTTTGCATTGATGATGGCCTCTAGCTAGGTTGACAGCGTTTCGCCTATCAAGTTTTATTTTGTGGAGAGACTTATCATTTAATTATTTATGATAAACTCCATTCACACTCATTCTCAAGATGTCCTAAAATGTTTTTAATTGCACTTAAAGATAAATTGTTTGTATTTATTCATTTAAGCCTTACTAGGTGTTAGTCTACCTAAACAATGGCCAGTATATATTTGCATTATTTGCAATTATGTATTTTTGTAGATTTAAGACTCTTTTGTATTAGAACTTTTTTCACCGGTAAATTTAATTTTTTTATTATCTTCTTTTTCAGGGCTTTTAAAAATAGGAAGTCTGAAATATTTATAGTATTTCCAGAGGATTTAGATATATACTATGATCTTGATGCCTTAGTAAAAGAATGTAATAAAAATTCTGTTTTTTGTAAACAAGTTGAATCCATGGCTAGTACATGGAACAGATACATAACAGAAGTAGTTCAGACTCTCAGAGCTGATGTAAGTTACACTTGGTACAATATAAGTTATATCCCGTATGTTAAACTATGTAGGTAACATATATTACTTGTACATCTGATTTACCACTATATCTATTGTGTTATAATTTGATGACAGACCTCTAATCATTGCTTTCAGAAGTAAAAGGGGATAGAGGGGATTAAAATTACCCTACCATTGTACTGACCAGAATCTTAACTGTCTTGTGTGATACGTTGGTTAATGTCATTGTCAGTTTTTCTGTTAAATTAAAAAAGAATTAAAGTGGCAAAAAGTAAGACACAAAAAACAAGAATACAAAATGAAAACATTCTGTAATTTTTTAATTTGATTTTCCCGCTAGGAAGGTTTCATTATGATTGGAGGGGGGACAAACTAATCAAGTAATATGATCACCCCCTTCACTAGTGTTTTTGCTTGTCGGGCTTTTAAGGCTCCGCCCTTAGCCACACTCTCTGAACCTGATTCATGATGCCAAAAACACTATTTTTTCAGAGTGCTCTGAATTGTGGGACTTTGCGAATGCACCTTTAAATTTACATTGGAAGTGAATCATGATGTTTTAATGTCTGAAAGCACATAACCAAGGCTTTGTTTCCAAAATTATTTGTTTAGCTGCTTATGTTTAAAAGAGAAATATAGTTGGGTTTAATTTGAAACTTTTCCATAAAAAATGTATATTCTATTTGGTAAAATGATTTTGAAAATAGAAACAATTGGCTGTTTTACAGATGTATGAATCAAAATCATATTTAAATCTCCTTTCATATGAATTCTCACATCTTTCAAGATAGTGTTTTGCAATTAATAAAATCTACGGCTTACTGAAATGATATTTAAACTTTTATTTATTTTAGTATTATTTGACTTTATTCAATTTGCTTTATGTTTAGACGGTAAAAGGCGATACGCCCTTAGATGAATACACACACTGGAGAAGAAGACAAGTGCAGTTTGGTAAAATAGCATCCCAAGTTGCCAGTCCTATTATTTACAATGTTACTGTTGCTTTGGAACCTTACAATGAAAAACTAACAGCCAATCTAGACAAGTATAGAGTTGAACTTTCTGATTATTATTACCATGCTAGAACCAATTATCTTCTTTTGAGCAGTATTTTTGATCAGATATGGGTAACTAAAATTTGATTATTATTTGCTAGTTACTGTTAGTATATTGAGGTACCTGATATTTTGGTATTTAATTTAAATCTTAAAATTAAATTAAATTTTATTTAATTTTAACTATAATCATTATTTTATATAGTTTTAAACCCATTTTATTTATAGTTCTCTATCTTTAGAAGATGTTAGCACTGCCCTCCGTTATATTATGTTTTTTTAAGTTATGTATGTTAAGTTTATTATGGTTAGTATTATAGTTATTTATGTAACTAGGCAGGAAAGAGGAATTTTACTGACTAGTTTAAAATTTTGCCCCCCGAGCCGAAGGCGAGGGTGGGCTATAGAAATTACCTGCAGAGGCGAAGCCGAGGCAGGTAATTTACATTTTGACTGTCGAGGCGCAGCTGAGGCAGGCAAATAGTATATACGTGTCAGTAATGTTTCCTTTCCTGCCTTGTTGCATACAATATTTTATCTGCTCACTTATTATTAAAAAAACAACACACTACTTAGTTAATCTTATTTATTATTAGTCATATATTATAATTTTCAAAAAGTATTATAAAAACTAAAACTGTTTTTATTTAATTAAATAGAACACAAACATAAAAGTGCTGGGGTGTTTTCAAAAAGATCATCAATATCTTCTACTATATTATCTGTCATGATTATGCGTTTTTCGTAATAGATGAACAAATTAGGTGTAAACACAATCAATTTTTAAGAAAAAAGAGGTAATAAGTATTAAGAGACTTGACCTTGACAAAACAAAAATCAAAACGAGTGTAAACAGCTGTTTTTTTAGATTAAAGTTATATTATGAGATAATTAATAATTAATTGATTTAAGAGTAATTAACAGAAAATGAGAACATGATTTTTATCGAATATTTTACCTAAACAGCGATATATTTAATAAACTCATATTTTTTGATTAGTCAAAACAGTCAGTTTTTGCTACTTTCCCTGCCTAGGGAGTTTTGAGAAATATCCATGTATTTAGGCCTTACTTTGACTCCCTAGGCAGGGAAAGTACTCAAATCACTTTGCTGCCTGTTTTGAAGTAACAGATCAGCGAAACGCTTCTTTCCTGCCTAAAACTAGTTCAGTAATGCTTAATTTTGCTGCTGTGAGCAGATAAAATTATTTTATTTATGGTTTGTTCAGACGATGACATATGCAGAATCTTTAGAAGATGTTTACACTGCCCTGCCTCAAGTTATGTTTATGGTGAGAGCTATGTGGTCTGTTTCAAGATACTACGGGGACAGTGAAAATATGCTGGATTTCTTGAAGAAAATTATCAATATTCTGTGTATCAGAGTTACATCCAAACTTGATCCTCAAAATTATTCTAAGTGGGTTGTTAATTAATATTGATGATTATTATATTGTTGTAAGTTTAACTATTTGAAGAGTGCTCAAGACCTTAAACTCGATTTTTTATTTTGTAAATATTTTTAATTTGTCAGTCTGAAATTGTTTACACATGTAATCCTATGTATGGTTAACAAAAATACAAATTTATATTTTATTATCAGAATTAGTTCCAATGATGATGGCCTCATGTTAGGTTAAATTAATAGTTTTTTGGATAGACTCTTTTCTTCATTTCATTAATTAGTTCCAGTTTTATTTATTGACATATAAAACATTATGTAAATAAATCACGTTTTTGTCTGATACAATTGAAATTTCGCTTATACCCCGGAAATATGCTTCTTATAAGACAATCTGATATAAGACAACAACCAAGTGGCCACAAATCAGCTGTGGCATGAGGCACCTTATTTTCTAAAGGCTTCTTGTTTCCTTTACAAATTTTGTACTTCAGGGTTGTAAAGTTTAATTAAGTTTTAATAGTATAAACATATTAAATTACTTTAACATCTGTGATGCCTGAGTGTAATCACTAGGTTATTTCTCTAATAAACTACTAAAACTATGGCTTGATTGGGATTATCAATTTTTTTTGGTACTAATGTAATACTTATTTCTTTGTAATTTATTTGATAATTTGTTGAATTTATTTGTATGGTTTGAAACATTATTGTTTTAGGTATTCTTATGAGACTTTACTCTTAGAAGCCACTTGGTCTAAAAAGTTGCTGCTCCGGTGGAAACAACTCTATTATGAAACCAGAAAAGAAATTGAATCTTATGAAGAAGAACTTCGATGGGAATTCAATAAAACTGATCTATTCTCAAGAACTGATCACTTGGCTAAATTTGCTTCTGATTTGGAACTAATAGTTAAGGCATGTATTTTAATTGCAATACATATTAAACTAATGAATCCAAACAACTCTTCAGCTACTGTTCATCCTTCTTGACCAAATTCAAACCACCTACTAATTTAAAACCTCCTGCTTCACCTAGCTCACATCCTCTTTAAAATAAAGTTTCTAACCCTGCATTCCCTGACCAACATAAACAAAATTGTTACCTCTCCTACATGAACGTCAAGCTCTAAAATCTCTCACCTCAGTAGCTATCCTCCTTGCCAATAAAGGTGTATCTGTTGCTATTATTAATGCAACTGATAATCTTGCTGAAGCCTAATAGACTGTTATCTGATATCAATGCATATCTCATTTTGAATCCGACCCTTCAACTGTTTGTAATTAGTAACTGATTGTAAAACTATTAGCTCATATCTTTTCAATTCCATGTCTTCTTGGAGGCTTGAATCTTCATGAAACTGAACTATTGGTTCCTGAAATCTCTTGTATACCCCACCTTTACTTCCAAAGGCACACAAAGCTTGTTGTCCTCTAACTATGGATTTAATACTGAGAGAATATTAGCTTTTGTCGGTTCATTCCCATGCCCATAGTCCAATCCTACCTGAAAGACACCAATAACTTCTTTGAAACCATCTGTGCCTTACCTACTATTCTTCCTGTAAACCTTATATACCAATATCCCTGACAAAGAAACCCTTGAATTCTACTTCAACCAACTTCCCTGGTCTCTCATTCCTTCAACTCCCATCCTTCTCCAACTTGTGAGTTTATCCTTAAATTAAATAATTTCCAATTTTGATGTGACCATTTTATTTAAATACTAGGTACCGAAATTGGAACTTGCTGTGTACCTATTGAGCCTAGCTAATTTGTTTATGGGTTGTAAGGAACCTCAATTTCCCAATTCCTGATCCCTCAAACCTCTCTGCTAGCTTTGATATATTGATGATGTATTTTTTCTTTGGCACCACAATCTTTCTTCACTCGATAAATTCCTATCTGACCTAAACTCGTTCTCGGCCCTCTGCTTCACTCGTGAAAAACCCCAAACACACGTAACCTTCATCGATGTGGATCTGTATTTTTAAAATGGTGCCATGGAGACAAAACAGTTGATTCCTACATTTCAGTCTTACATCACCCCTGACCTTTCCCTTCTGGTCCCGCTGATCCTTCTTTTTACCCATTTACCACCAATTATCCTGAACTAGTCGACATCGTAGACTTTGGATTAATATTTTATTCTAAAGTTAAGAGCATATTAATACCACCTTAAGCTTTGGATAGTCATGACATTCTGAGTACAAGTGAAACGAGTCCGATGTTGTGAGAAAAAGTACCACGGTACCTGATTCTTTTCATTTATTATTAATTTATTTTTGTAAGATTGTTACTGAGAGTAAATTTTGAGTGTATATAGATTGAGTGTGTCAATCACTCCTCTTCTTTTACTGTAACCCCCTAAACCCTGCTTCTCTTATTTTTCCTAAACCCCTACCTACTTGAAACCTTAAAATAATACAATACATAGAAGGAGCATAACTGATAACAGCAAAGTCAGTTCACTGGTGGTGTTCAGTAATGCTGCCACCCTTACAAAATACAATTTTCTTATAACAAAGTTGGTAATACTTCGGGTTGCTGAATTAATATGTTCTATTATTCATGAACGAACAGTTATTCATAAAATATAAATATTAGTGCATTATAATGTTTAAGCATTTTGAATTTTATTTTAAAGTTTTTAATTAAAATTATGTTAATAGTAGTCCTCGTCAACGAAATGTAGATTCTTGTATTCCGCTACCCTTTTGCTATTTAAGACCAATTTTATTTAATACTTAGCATGTTTCTTAAGTTATTATATTTGTTTATTATGGTCTGTCTTCATTAATGGTTATTTATGACACATTTACGGTGGTACTCCTACTTAAGACCACCAGTTAACTGGCTTTTATTTTATCAGTGAAATTCCATTGTGTTAACGGTCCTATGCTCCTTCTATATTAATATTATTCTAAGCTTGAAACCTTTACATCTGACTCTTGGATTAACTTGAATCCAGTCTTCCTTCAAACTTCAAAGGGTACACCCAACTGAAATATTGAGGTATATTTGGTTTTTATTCTGTGCCTATTTTTTTAATGATAATACACATGCTACTCACACACACAGATATATATATTATATATATATATATATAATATATATAATATATATATATATATATATATATATATATATATATATATATATATATCTATGTATATGTATGTATGTGTGTGTGTGTGTGGATACCTCAGACCTCTTGCAATTATATTGCCAGAGGTACCTAAGGTCCATATTTACAATGAAAATATTGAAAGTAAGTGTCAATACAAAGCTTAACAAAGTACTAAATTCATAGATAAAACTATTTTCTATCTTTAACTACCTGTTTTAACTTATATGTGATACAATGGTGTCTAAATTTACAGTTTGTGATGAGTTTTATGTCTGTATTTGGCGAAGAATTGCAAATAATTCTGGAAGAGCCATCTAAGATCGAACTGTTGAGATATAGAGTGAAAGATCTTTTACTTCATGTGACCAATGCTGAGTACAATGTTTTTGATAATGAAAATGCAGATGAATGGGAAAATACTGTCAATCTGTTTAAAAACGACATTGTACTTCTGGAAGCTGAATCAATTCAAGTTCTCAAGAAATGCTTTTCTAATTTGAGGTAACTAAAGCAATTTAAAATGAAATTGTGTCTAGCTGTTATTGTCCTGAACTCTACTAACTTCTTTATTTGAGTAAAAATCCAGAACTTCTCAATGAAGATAATTCTAGACCAAGTTTTAATAATTACTAAAATATGTTTAATTTAATTTTAATTTAAATATAAGAAAAAGTATTTTTGTAATTCAGAGTGAGTAAAATTCAATATTAAATTATGAATAGATTATTTAATTTTTTTATAATAGGTTTAACATTGAATGGAGACTAAAAAATAATTACTATGTGATTTAATTTAAAGCAATGATATTGTAGATATCTTTAAAAACAATGTAGTATTTATTACATATTATTTGTTAGTAAAATATTAATATCATGATATAATAATTATTTTAATTTTTTATCATTACTTTTGTAGGTCAGCAGTAGCTGCTGCAGACTTCCTCCTAAACTACAGTACCCAAGACACCATTCCTTCTATTCAAACTGAACTCAGATCCAAATTTGAAGAAGTTATGGATCAATTTTCTAAAGAAGTTACTCTTACTGAGAAATTGTTTGATGTAAGTGTTGTATGGAAAACTAGCCTTTTGATTCTTTCCTAGCCTTTATGAAATATTAATTATTTTTACTTAATAAATATTATTATTGGTGTTAGGTGAAATAACACCAATAATATTTTTTATTATTTTGTTGGTGAGACCTATTCTCCTCATGTTATAACTTTAAACATGATCACTTGACTAAAAATCAGATGGAACTGGATGCTTATAACTCAGTAAAAGAGAAGAAAAAAGTTCCTACAACTGCAATGAGGTTGTGACTTGTAGGTGAGAGTGAATCAGATTATTTTATTCACCCTATGGCACTGTGTGATCTCAATCGCTTCTTATCTTATCTCTTCTATTCAAAGAAAACTATTATTTATCTAGCCACCCGGCACTGCGGCAACATATAAGATGCTGACACCATTATCTTTTTAACATGACAATATCCTATATATCCCATGGCAGTGGTAGCATACATAATTATTGCACTGATTTGTTAATTTCGTACACAGTAAGCATACAAATCAAGTAATCAGTGCTATGTGCAGAAAGTTATGTTATGTTGTTAAACACAACACAATATACAGGAATAGCAATACAAGGGAAACAAAAAATTATGGGAAAACTTGTCATAAAAGAAATTAAGTTTAGAGCGCGAGTGAAAGGATTTTTAAATGGATCAGGAAAGTGTGTTTAGGGGGCGCTTACCTATGGGTTGTACTAGGGTTATCCTGTGACGTCAACAGGGATCCGAAGTCGGATCCCTGTTGCTTCTCATTAAAACAGCTGTTTCTCATGTCAAAAGTTATAACTTTAGTAGTATTATCAGAAATAAAAAAAATAATTAGAATAAATGGGTCCACTTGGTATATTATGAAAATATGCTCAATCATGTTTTAGACTTTTGTCCTATTGAATCATTAGCAGAAGGTGGTTAAGATAAGTTTGCATTATTCTTGTTATTTAAGGTTCCTTTCAAAACTTGATTTGTTTTTTTTTTTTTAATAAATCTTTTATTTTTCAACATTTATAATTTGACAAATATTTTACAAACATTACAATATTTACTCAAAAAAAGTTATAGAAACAATAAAAATATTTTTTAAAAATTGAAAAATTTTATTTACATTTATTTTACTCTTGCTCGTACACAATATAATTTATTTTGAAACCAAAATTTTTAACTTTCAGTGTGATTGCCAATTAAAATTTTCAAAGATTATATGATTCAAAATAATTGCCAATAGCTAATTGAAAGCTTGATTATCTGCTACATTTTTACTCCATTGGTTAACTTTGCCTATAAAGAACTTGTTTAAAAAAAATTAAAAACACTGGGAGTTATGTGTGACACTGGTAATTATTTCAATGCTTTAGTTGTGATGTTGTATGCATCCATATCAAATTTAAATCCTGCGTTTAAGTTGATTTCTTAATCTTTATCACAGTTCATTATGGAGGGAGGTTGACTTGCTGCATTATTCCATGTCAACAATATTTTTCTCTCAAAAAGAGATGAAAACACTTATTTACATTTAGAGTTTGTCTGGGAGAACATAGTGCATGGCTTTCCTAATTAACACTCATTTTGTTGTTATCTGTGTGTTTAATAAATTTTATTTTGATTGCTTTACAGGAGCAACAAAGTAATCCTCCAAAAATAAAATTTAAACCCTACCATGCTGGCAAGATATTATGGTCTCAGGTTTTATATGGTAGACTCAGAATAGTGTATCATCATTTAAAGAGTATACCTGAAATAAAAGAAACACATGCAAGAGTGGAAGTAAGTTCCTTTTTATTCTGCCATTTTAATATACTTATCTTAAAAATGGTTAAAATGAATTAGGTAAATTATAAGAAAAGAAAATTGAATTAAATTGATCAACTTAGATTTAAAATGCTATTGTACTTTAAAATATTCTTATAATGTTTAAAATTAAGATAAAAGAGGATTGATTTATTAGATATCTTTTTCAAAAAGTATACAGGTCAGACTTGTTACATTTTAGTCAGTCATACTACTTGCTGCTTAGTTAGCTGTAAGTATGTTTTGTCGAAAGTCATTATATTTCAATCAATTTATTTTAATATTATTTATCTTTAATTATTGCTGAGAGCTCAAAAACAGTGATAGATGATATTTAATCCAAGTAATAATATGTAATGTCCTTCAAGATGTTGTTTTATAAGAATATTAATGCTATCAATTTCCAATTATTGCATCTCTTTAGTCAAGCCTTTTAGAAGTTACTTTTACATTGATATAATTTTTAGGCTTATCACAAGTTCAGAGTCCTTAGGAAGAAAATGTTAGAGTATGAAGATCAAGTTTATAATGAGTGGGTGTCCGAGAACTGCAGTAAGGTTAATGAGAGATTATCCATGCCAGTGTTTACACTGGAAGCTGTTGATAGAGCTAGTGAGTCTTATTTATTTATTATGTATTTACTCCTTCGAATTTACCCCCTTCATTCCATCAACACTCATTTATCTGTCAAGGTTACTTGCAATAAATTTATCTAGCTTTTGTGGAAAAAGCTTTTTAGGAAATCAAATTTAGCTGATTCTAATTACCATTTAAATAAGTTTGTATGATTTTAAAATATTTATCTCTTAATTTTTTTTTACTGAAGTCTTTTAAACTGATATTAAGCTATAAACATTTATTTAACTGATTTACTTAATTTATCAATGTGTACTATTTGTATTTTATTGGTTGTTCTTAGTTTTTGATAATGAATTTCCCGATGAAGATTTATTTGATAAAGTCACCAATCCAAATGAACAAGATTTAAGAGCTGAAAACAGGAAATTAAACCAACTAATTGATAATTACGGTGTGAAGTACAGACCCTATGATAAAGACTTATCTTTTGATATTGATAATGTCATGAATGTCCTTCACACTGGCAATTATGATAAATTGTGTGTCCTAGTGAAAGCTTTAAGAAAATTTTTTTCTCGCAATGCAAGTAAATTTGTTAGGATGAGTGTCATGGTTGATCAAAATAAGATGCTAAAAGCTTGGCAAAGGACTTCAGTCGTAATGGGTTCCAACAGTCGTACAGGTAGGAGGAGTCAAAGTACAGACAGTCACAGTGTGGATTTAGATGATCTCAGCCTCATAATTGAAAATATCCCTACTAAATTTTTTAATTAGCAAGATTAGTATAAACAATTTAGGGAAATTAGTCGATGAAATTGATGATACTAAATCTGAAGATCTAGACGAGTTAATGAATACTACTTTTGGAAAACCTGTAGAAGATTTAGAAGGTCGTCAATTTGTAAAGTTATTAAATCAATCCTCTATTGGCAAAGGAATCACTGAAGATGGCATGGTCAGTAAGGAGATTGTTAAAATTATGAAAGGAAGAAAAACTAGGACCGGCAAGGTACCAGAGGGGGTAGAATATAAAACCGATATGGACAATAATGCAAAACTTATTTATGATAAAACGCAATATGCTGATGATCAAAACTTTACTGACATCGACTTTATCAAACAGTACCATATAGATTCTCTTATATGCAAAGCATTAGAAAATAAACTTGGTAAAAATGTAATCTGGAAAAATATTTTGGACAACCCTGATAATGATTGTTATTTAGATTATGAAAAAGCGATTACCTCTCTGTTTGCCACTCATACTCTGCCTCAGTGCATTGTGAAACACTCTACAGAGCAGATATTACCTTTCTGGATGAGATCAAATTATGATTCTTACCGACCAGATTCCCAAGAAGAACCAAGGAAGCAAAATGATGAACCGACGTACGGTCCATTTTCTTTAATGGAGAGAGAAGTCTCATCTGATGATGAATACTTTGCAGACGTAAAAGAAAACTCTAAGCAGAAAAAAAATCTTGGCAAAACTTTTGATCAAAATAACTTTATGAATCAATTATCTGAAAAGCTCAGAACAACTATTAACTCAAAAATGCAATATTCTAGTAACCAAGAAAATGTGAAGAAATTGTCGAAGGACCTTTATGATTCCATCGGACCCAGCAATGTATCATCTTCTGAAGTTGTGTTACACTCTGAAATTGTTTGTCCTCCTGTTCCTGTTAACGTTACTTGTCCTGAAAAAAAAGAAAAAGAAAATCAAAAATTGATTGAACTATTTGATTATGTATTTAATGAGAATGTTTTGGCAAGTTTAAGATTTAGGGATAAGATGAGACACAATGAGATAAAAAAAGATTTAACGAAAAAATACACTAGACTTGAGGCTGAAACTCATGAATTTGATTATTATGAATCTTTGAGTAATTACTGTGTAGATTTAGACGGTATTGAACCAGAGTATGAAACTGAAGATAATGCCGATGTCAAACTCAATAAAGATGTCTACTTTAAAAATGTTTCTTCGTTATTTGATTTGTTTGCTGATCAGAAAAAAACAAACCAGGATGTTTTGGAAAATATTTTAAAAAACATTGATGAAGATCTCTTTGAAGAAATCTCTCATCTGGTTGATAATGAACCTTATTTACCTGAGAAAACTATTGTGAATGTACCTTCAAATCAAAATGAGGCGTCTAATAGTAAAAAGAACGAATTTGGATGTTGTAAAGAATTAGTTTATGCAAAACATATGGATGTGAAAAACAAGCCTAATATTTTAAATGAATGGGATTTGTATTCACTTACAGAAAAAGAGAAGTATTACTTAAATTTACTGGGACTGGAAGTCCCTTCTTTGGAGACTCGTTTAACTAAAGAATTGATGAAAGATACTTCTTCTAAAGTGGAAGAGACTCCTATAGTTGATCAAGTTATAACAAAACCCATGAAGCAAATCTGTTTTACAGATGACTCTTCTGACCATTCTGAAATAGTTTTGAGTGGTGAGTCCATGAGTAAAGTTAATATAAATGATGTTTATTCTAAAGTAATTGATAAATTAAGTCACCTTCATGATATTGATGAAGATCGATCTCAATCTGTCTATGGAATTAGTGAAATTAAAGACAGTTCATCCATTCAGATACATTCAAATCAAAGTATTAAAGCTAACGAAACCCCAAAAGATATATCTGCATCTATATCAAGTGATCCTTCTTTGACCGTCAGTGAAATGCTTGAAGGATATTCTACGTCTAGATTTGATAAACTTTTAGAAGAAAAGGAGAAAGAATTTGATGCTGCAATGTTTATCCCATCTTCACTTGAAGAGTTTAAAAGTGAAGATATGCTAGATATGGCTGAAGAAGATGACGCTTCTTATGATGCCGAAACTATTGAAGATGAATTTATTCAGTCTACAACTGCCTCATCTAGTAGTGAATATATCTTACCTCCAGATGAAGTTGGAGATCAAAGTAGAAATACTAAGAAGATGTCTGGTATGATTATTAGTATTAATTTTTGTTGTTTATTTTGGTATCTATGAGTTATATTTACATCATTTGAAAGCTTATCATAAAGCTCATTAGAGGCATATTATACATATCTAATTATTAGTGTTGCATAGATACAAACTGCTTCTACTTAATATCAAAATTGTTTTATCTTTTCTAATTCCTCTTATATAAATTATTTCTTGTTCCAAATATCCCACTTTTAGACCAGTACAAAGGATAAGGCATTTGTTCAATAGAAAACTTATTAAAGGATAATAATTTCAATTTTGTGTTGACTTTTTTAGATCCAGAAATAGAGGATGTAGGTTCAGAAGTTCCAGTCTCTGATATGCTAATTGAATATGGTTATGAATTGAGACTAAATTTTGATGAACGTTTGCAAGATTTAATGGATGAGTCTTGTCTGATTAACCAGCTTGGTTACACTCTGCCTCATGATGTTGTCCAGCTACATCTACTCAAGAGTATCATTCAGAATAACTTATCTTCATTGCAAAAAGCATATTCAGCTTATCTTTCTACTATTACAAAAATGGATAAAGCTGATGTAGGTTTCTATTTTTTTTAAATTTCATATATGCTTACCTTTTTTATCTTTTGTCTTTAAATAAGATAATGAATTAGTTAATGTTTTGTTATTAGAAGTTAAAAATAATTAGAAATCTGAGTGATATTAGAAATTTCCCTTAAATAATTTGAACCTACTTGCATTTACATTCATTCATTCGCATAGTGGACATGGGCAAGTACAAAATGCCCTTAATTTTAGTATTTATTTATTTTTTGTTAGGAATTATTATTTCTGTTTTTTAAAATATGAATGTAATTAGCTAAATAATTTTACATTTATGCTCTAGACGGACATCAGTATTAAGCAAATGTCTAGTTCATCTAGCCCAACCCAGTAGCCCAAGTATATATTCCTCTTTGAGCCCAACCAGACTATCCAAACTACTAGCTCTAGCTAGTGTCTGCGACTAATTCATCTGGACCAGCTAGACTCTGGCTAGCGCCGACTACTACTGCTTGGTTCATCTAGTCTTACTAGCTCCTCTGATCACATTAGTCTCACTTGGCCCCGTCCTTCAACCAGTCTCACCAATCTCATCAGCTCCTCTTGCATCACCAGACTCTAGCTTGGCTCACCGCTCTGGCTAGCCCAGTGTCACCCAACAGAGAACTCCAGCATCCAGATGTCAGCGTGCACAAACTCATTCTTTAACCCTGACCTGAAAGTCAAAAGCTCCGCAGTGCTATTAGGAGACATCTGTCTTCGAACCAAGCACTTTGTTCCTAATCTCTTACGTTATTCGTGTCTTCACTTTCACTGACTTAGTTTTCGGACATACAAAGGCTAAGTATATCTTTCCGACCTTCATCTCCCCCAGTCCGCAGAACATTAACTTTTGTGAGCTGGTGACAACGGAAATGTGGATCCAAACTTGTTTCAGATGATACTAGATCCAACCCCGCATTTGTGTATTAGTAGCCAAGGAAACCATGTAAAACCCTGGCTGGGTTGGCCGGCCTTAAATTCAAGACCTCCTAAGTGTATGGTACCAGGGATAACCTCATATTGAGGTCCTCCCTCGGCTGGATTTGAACCCTTGACCTCCAAGTTGAAACCACTGAGCTACCAGACTCGGTACCCACCAGCTATTAGTTATGACTGTTGCTTCAGGCACTCTATAAAAAAGAACCAGTCTATCTGCTTACTTTCCCCCTACACCTTTTACTGACTTCTCATATTTTGACATTTTTTATACATATACTACTATCTATGGTTTACAAAAATACGAAGTTCCATTGTATTATTAGTATTAGTTTTGTTTTTATTGATTTACATATATATGTCAAACAAAACATTGTCATTATTTGACCAAATGTAGACAAATCAAGTTTTTTTCACTATAGTTTAACTCATGACCAAAATTAGCTAACAGCGCAGAAAAACAATACCAGGGAGCCAATAAGATTACTCCTGGATGATAAACCACGCCCCCCATTTCAAATCTGACCAACCTCATTGGTACCCCAATAGTACCCTCCCACGCTCAACTGATTCCTGCCATGTGTTAAACTTAATACAAAAAATGCACTTATATCGTGTCATGCCACTTATAAACCAGTAATATGATGAACTGATAAAGTACAACAACCATGTGGCCTTAAAGCGGCCACAGAGAGGCTCGGGCTGGACCCGGCCCCCAGCTCTCTCGGCACGTAGTGGCCTAGGCGTGGCAAAGAGGCCGAGACCTTTTGTTTTTTTATCCATTTCCTCTGTTTTGTTTGTATAAATTTACTCGCTTGAGTACAATCACTGCATTATTTCTCTTACGAATCTTAACAACCCATTAAAACTGTTAAAAGCCATTGAAATGATTTTTGTTGTTCTGTTACTCAATAAAAATGTTCCAGGCATTGTTAATGAAACAGCAAATAGTGCAAATAGAAGAGGTAGCGAGACTGGGGCTGAAATCCATAAGATGGCCTTCACTGTCGATTTCAAAATTCTGCAAAGTTCTGAAGGAAAAGATCAGGAATACCATAGCAGTATATGATCAAGTACAGGATATGTGTTGGCATATTGAAATGGATCTGTATAAAATTAAACATTTAAACATGTTTAGCATCAAGGTTTCTAAAAACCGTTTGTTTAGACTTCCTGCATGGGTATGTGGTACTTCCATTCTACATTTTATTTTAAATTTGTTGTTTTTTTATTACCAATGAAATAAAGATAAGGCATCCTATACAGGTTGCACCAACCTAACAACTGTCAAGTGTGTAACTATTAAGATTGTGAGGACTTAGTTTGTGTACTGTTTTGCTGTCCAATATATTAGCCACTAAGATCCCACTACCTTGGCTTTAATATCAATAAGTCACTTTTCCCCAAAAAGTCTCCCTACTACATCACTAATATTCTTCTAATACTTAAATTTATCTTAATTTATTTATATTATGTTTTAATTGTCACTTAGTTAATGACAATGTCTTTAGAACAGTTATACTTATTCTATTTTCTTCTATTCTACTCATTATGAAATATTGGTTGACAGATTGATTTTTAATACTCAGAAAATCACGTTTAAATTTGATTTCTAAAATCAGGTATCTTTGGTACAAAACTCAAGTTTCTAAACCAAACTGTGTTGTTAAAATTTGTCAGGATGGTATAAAAACCACTACGCTTAAGAGTGAATTTTTTCTTGTTCATTTTGATTATTTAACCAAATTTTCATAGATAGTTTTACACTCTTTATTAAGATTATTTTGGGATTTTTTTATGACTGAAGTTAATTACTCTTAATTTTATTTGTGGGTTATTATGTTAATTAAACTATTTGAATCTTAAAATTTTAGGATTTTTATAAAAGAATAATTAATAAAAGGAATGATGCAATGAGTCAGCTGATATCTATACTCAGACGTATCCAAGATATGATGAAGAAAACAGAACACACTGCTTTAGGAACTGCCACTTCTCATTCCCCTTTTATGGCTGAGTTTTATAAGAAATACGAGCTTAAATTATTTAATTCTTTAGCTAGGTAAGTTTTTTTAGCATTTTTAACATCATTATCATAGGTTATTCATTATCATTTATCTAAGGTTTGTTCAGATACAGACTAGAAAAATTTTACACATCACCAACACCTGCTAGTGATGAGTAATATGGGGGGTGGTAGTACACTACCAGGGAAGAGGCACGTTGCTTGGGCCCTTTTACCAGCTCCCTAAGATTAGGTGTTCTTAACTCCTTTTAATTTCAAGTGATAGGTTATATTTCATCATCTAACATAGAGCCCATTGAATTCTTTTATGGTTCCTCTCATACTTTCTTCAAGCAATCATACACTATTTGCACTGACTCTTATTGTATAGTGAAAATGACAGACACTTGCTGCTCACTGTTTTTAAACCCAAACCTCCATACACTTTAAAACTACAAGGCAGAACAGTATTTATTGATATTACATGAGGGTTTCCTAAATTTTGCCTATACCAGTTTCATTTAGGGTAAGGGATCTTTAACGAGTGCCCTGTTAAACGCCACAGGCTCGAGACCATCGGCTACGTCCCTTCTGAACGCCTTGTGGGTACACAGAATTTTAGATCCCTCACCTTAAAAATCCTAAGAGGGCCCGATGCTGGGGATGAACCCATGGACTAACAGTCCAATTCATTCTAGTGGTATTGGCCGCCGATCTTAACACTACATCCACGGGTGACTCCCAACACCCGCTTAATAATAACTTCTTCTTTTCTGGATGTATTCTATTTGTAGACGTATCAGGTAATATGTATTAATTTGTTCTTAATTTGTCTATAATGGGAGTTCTCAAAAATGTGCATTATCCAGTACTCTTACTGATGTTATAATTCATCTATCACATGTAATTTACTTGTTATGCATTATTACATCTATGGGATTTTACCCATTCTCCTTATTGATTGTGATAGTGCATTCTATTACATGCAGTTTATATGTTATGTAAACATTAAATTATAATTGTTTAATTGTCTCTTATTTTCTTCTAATAATTCTTCTAATTTTCATGTTGACTTCTTATTACTTTGTTTTAGCATGACAAAAAATAATTTGAAAAGGTATTATGAATTTTTAAAAGGGATTAAGGGAGGTGTGTGTATTATTACTCCAGTTAGAGAGCAAATCTCGATTTTAAGACAATTCCCGACACACAAATGCTTTACCAACATACTGGCTGGAACTGTTGATGATTTTCTAGAGAGGTAGTTATGTAGATTTTTGTGTAATGTTGATGCTTATTACGTGACTACTGATTTAGATAGCTTTTATGAAGTGTATGGTTTGAGGATAAAGTAATATTTTGGTTGGATTGAGTGGTTAAGGAGTTTGCTGCCTTTTAAGAAAACACATAATTTTACTGGAGAACAATGAGTGTAACTCCTTTGACTTTACAAAATCTAAATAGATTAAAATATTAGAGTTTTACTTAACACATTGCTTGTATTTGCACAGCAGTAGAAGTAATAGTGTAAATAGTAATATTGTTGTTAGGCAAAGCCAAGCAAATAGGTCCTTATTTCCTTCCTTAATTTTTTTAGCCTATACTTTCTTTAAATCTCATGGAAAGGTTTATAAATTACGGGATATCTTTCCAACAAAGGGTAGAAAGCTCCTCTTCCTACTAGAGCTTAGCACTACCCTTGGTTTATATAAGAAGCATAAATCTCACACTCTGCAAGTAAATGAAATGTAATTTTACTTTCAATGTGGAACCTCTGACTTACCTTTAGTATTAAGATGCTTATTAAATGACAGTGGCTGGTAAATAAACTCTACACTCATGAGGCATGGCTTCCTACTATGATTAATTTGAAAATTTGTATTTTTGAAAATCAGTTCTGTAATGAACATATTTGCTCAGTATTTTGTTGTATTATGCACCTCTATTTTGATTATCTGAATTTATTTAGTGAATTGGTCAAACAATTCTAATCTGTATTTATATTTTTTATTTTAATTAATATGACTGAGCTGTAATGTTTTTCATAGGACTTTGAAAAAAAAAATGAAAAAAAAACTTCTTGGACTTACATAATATGTTATTATTTTTAACTCAGGAACTCAAAAAATATCATTCTTATAAATTAGGTTCTAATTTTAATGATTGATTGCCATATAGGTTCAAAACAATCCCTAGATGGTACAAAGGAAGCTGCACAAGTGTAGACAAAACTATTGATGATAAAGGAGATGAAAAGAGATATGCTTTCAGTTTCTACGAAGAACTTATCAGAATCAAACCTGTCATAACATATGTGACAGATATTAGAAAACAAATTATTATTATTACTTCTGAAGTTAATCAATATCTTGAAAGGTAAACACTTATTTTTTAACATTTTTTGATTAATTTTTTTACATATATAATTTAAATTTTTTGAAGACTGCAGATCTTTATAAATAATATTAATTTATTTAATAACCTTCACAATGTTTCATTGAGTGAAGCTCAACATCTTTAGGTGAATCTAATAAAACTAAAATTGTAATGTAAAGAATTTTTTTTTAAACGAAACATAAAATTTAAATTAATTTAGAAAATGTAATTTTCTGTTTATCGAATTCCTTGTAAAAATTGTGATAAAACATATACCGGTGAAACCTCACAGTTATTTTAAACAGGCTTAGGGTCCATAATAAAAATGCAGACAATTTAGACACAAATACAGCTATAGCTGAACATATGACCAAGAAAAACATAAAATTGATAATGACAATGTTAAAGTATTTCATTCTGAAAAACATTTAAACAAACGACGCATTTTGGAAAGTCTTTACATCAAAACTGACCCCAGCACCATGAATAAAAAACAGGATACTAACAATATAGTAGATAATTAGTAGACCTTGCTTTTTTTAATTCACAATTTGACGAAATATGTATCTTAAAAAGATTAACTTAATTCAAACTTCTAATTAGTTAAATTATCCGATTTTCATTAAAATATCTTGGTTATATGGCTATTTGTTGGAGGGACTGTTTTTATTTTTGATTATTTTATTAATAAAACTTATTGTTTTCAAGCTGGAGAGATATGGACCACTTATGGGAGTGGGATATAGAGAAAAATTTAGCTGCATTTTTGAGCTCTAATCCTACTCTTCGTAATTATGATGAACTATTAATGGTGTATGGAACAATAATTGAAAAAATACTTGATTCCAAAGTCTACAAAGACATATATGGTGTCAGGTAATTTATATATTTAATTTACAAATTTTTATTTTAAGCTAATTTTCACTAGTTACTTTCTTTGTTATAGATTTCCTTAATTACTTTGGCTGAAGAAGACAACTATGCCTCTGTCATAATTATACTACTGTACCATCATACAAAGAGATATATTATAGAGGGGGCATAGCCTATCTCAATACATTGAGTGGCCTGAAACATCGTTTTGGGGCTCTCAGAGGCTCTGTGTAACTTTATTGAAACCTTCTTCAAGAGTAAATTAAGGTTATAATAAATCATTGATCTTGGCCCGTGAATTGTTTGTGTTTTGATTTGTATTTTTAATGTTCTACTATATAAATTATAGCGATCTTGTACTGATTATTTAATTTTATTTCTAAGCGAAGGTGGTTAGGTTATTTTTTTGATGTTTCAAAATTTAACCTATAGGGCCCCTCTAGTAATATATCTCTATGCCATCATAACTCATTATTTAACTAGCCCTAGCTAATGAGAGGTCAAGAACAGGGGCGGGGGGTCGCTCCCTAAAAAGGTGGTCTCTTTAAGATTTTTGAAATATCGCCCCCTTTGTTAATGGTTTCATCCCCCCCGCACTTTAACCCCATTTACTTTAACCAGCATTAGCACTATGTCAAATACATTTATTGTAGACAATAATCAATAAAGTTAAAAAAAATTAGATTACTTTCCTATTTTTTACAGTTTTTTAAAAAATGTTAATTTTCCTCTTGCCATAATTTTTTAAATAACTTCTAAATCCATTATTTTTATTTATGATAAAATTTCGAATGGATATCTATCTTACTTGAAAACTCTTTTTTAAATTATATTTTAAGTTAAAATGAAAGTGCTGTTTTGATAACTATAATTAAAGAATGGGAAATTTAAATTTAATAAACAAAAAAAACCTACTAGTTAGAACTTTAACCTTTTTTATCTATTAGGTTAATAACATTTAATAAATTAAATTTATTTAAAGTAAATAGATTTAATTATTTTTAGTTATTTATCAGTGAAACTGTACAGTTTTAGTTTTAAAAATGGCCAAATAGTACTATCCAAATTTAATAGTGATCACAGAAAAAAATGTTTTTGAAGCACCTGAGTCCATTTTAGTGGCTTTTTTTAAGGTTACATATTTTATTAGAACCTGGAACACATTAATTCTTAATGAGCTTAACTATAAAATTAACTTAAAATTCTAATATTAATTGTGCAAAAAGTATATTTTTAAGAAAAAACTAAAGCATCAACCTGACTGAACCACAACACATAACCTTGTTAATAGTGTATTTTACATTAAAATGTTCACTTATTTATATATTTTAGCCAAATCAAACAGTAAGCTTGGCAATTTAACCCTAAGGAGTGATTTCAGAATAATTTTTCTTTTTTCTTGATTGGTTTTAGGTTATGTATCTTAGTACTAATCCAGGACATGCTAATGCTTGCTACTGAATGGAGAAAAGCTATTGGTGCCCAAATTATTACACAAGCTAGAGAAAAGATGAGAGCATTCATTAATAAAATGGATGTATGTATTAGCTTGATCATGATGTTTTGTTATTTTAATTAGCCATTATTAGTTATTAACTATTGTTTACAGTATATGTCACTAGTTCAATTTAAGTATTGAATCCTCAATGTAAGAAATCGACAGCAACGGACAAGGAGTCTCTTGTGTATTATTGGTTGTTGGTTTGTATTACTTTTTTTACTTTTCTTCATATATATTCCACAGGAATATAATAGCTCCCAGCGTAATAATGCTAAAGAGCTGATTCTTGCTACAAAAAATTAATCTTTTAGTCTGGTTGTGTTATATGAAATTTTTTATGTCAAAATCCTGTAACAATGACACAGCAAATTAATTTGACATTTAGCACAAATGTAATCATGTAATCATGTATAAAACCAACAAATGTGCCAAATTTCATCTCATTATCAGCATTAGTTCAATATTTATCAAATGTCTTGTATATGTTTTTTTTAAACACTGTAAAAAATAAAAAAATCCAATAAAGTTGAAATTTGGTACAAGTGTATCACTTTACGTGATGAATAAGTATACCAAGTTTCTTTTTAATACAACAAGTGTAACCACTGTTATTGTTGGGTTATATAAGTTTAGCAGCATCGAGCCAAGTCAGTGCCTGGATGGTTAAATGCTGTGAATAAAATAAGTGAGATGAGCAAAGACATGTTGGAGTGAAAATTTTGTAGTTTTTATATTTTAAGGATAAATGAAGAGTGTCCAAAGTAGGAAGGATGAGTATAGTGATAGTAGTAGTGATAAGTGTATGTATATTTCATCTAATCTTGACAGAAGACCCGTGAATTTCTATGGTTCTTTTCATGCTCTTTCAAGCAATCATACATATTTTCACTGACTCTTATAGTCTAGTGAAAACTGGGAACAACACGTGCTCTCACTGTTAAACCAAACCTCCACACACTTTAAACTACAAGGCAGGAACAGTATAGTATTATAATGAATCTACAATGAGGGTCCTAAATTTTGCCTATACCCAGTTTCATTTAGGGTAAGGGATCTTTAACGAGTACCTGACAACGCACAGGCTCGAGACCACCGGAATTATGTCCCTTCTGAAGGACGTGGTACACAGAATTTTTATCCCTCTCATAAAAATCCAAGAGGGCCGTGCCGGGATTGAACTCATGACTAAAGTCCATTCATTCTGTGTATTGGCCGCATACCTTAACCACTACACCACGGTGACTCCCTACTTACACTAGACGCATAGTACAAGCATAGTGAATCTGATATGCTGAGAAAAGGTTCTGAGGTACCTCGGGCCCGATTTTTATTACATGACAATTTGCTATATATTTTTCATCATTGGGTGCTAAACATAGATAATTATATATACTTGTAACTTATTTATAAATTCTCTGTCCTTTAGGATCTTAGAATAAAAGTTAACAGTCAAGTGAATGAAATCAATACGTTTACAGGAGTGCTCCAAGCAGCCAAAGATGCTGCCTCCATGGTTGTTGAAGCAGATGTCTTGTTTAGTGAAGTCGGTCAGAGATTTGCTCTTCTAGCTAGATGGGACATTAAGGTAAATATTAGTGCTTCTTTTTTATTTGGAACTTATCTTATTTTCTGATATACGTGTTGAAGTTCTGTTGAAATCTTAGACAAAGAAGTCAGCATTATGGATGTATTGAAAATTTTATATAAATGATATTATTTTATTAGTTCAACCATTTGAAGTTGTCATCAACTTGTTAACATCTTAAGCTATGCCTTCAATACACAAGTTTACCATTGAAACTTAAAAGAATAATTTTAAGAAGAAAAAAGTTATTATTGATGCCACTAATAACTCAGTGTTCTCTGATAAAATAAAAAAAAATTGGTGAGAAACTTAAGGCAACCCTGTTCTTTTTGTTTCATTAAGTCAAAATATTGAGGTTATCAGAAATATTTGAAAACAATTTTTCTAACTCGAATAAATAGCCTTTAATGAGTCTTGGTAGATATCTTGAATCTTTGTCTACCTAGAAAGCTTTTGAGGAAAAATTCTTTACTATTCAATTATTTTTTTGTTGATTTGTTAGTCATCTCTTAGTCTTATTTATTAATATACTAATTGACATTTACTTATTAATCAGTGCTATTGCAGGTAATTGCATTGTAAGTACACAAGCATGGCAGTTTTAGTTAAATTTTTAATATATATATATATATATATATATATATATATTATATATATATATATATATATATATATATATATATATATATGTATTATGTATGTATGTATATATATATATATATATATATAATATATATATTATATAATATATATATATATATTAACTAAAGCTGTCATGCTTGTATGCTTGTGTACTTATAATGCAATTGAATCTATTTATCACTAAGTGCTATTGCAGTTAAATTGCATTATAAGTATACAAGCAGGACAGCTGTAGTTAAAATTTAATATATGTATATATACATATATATCTGTCTGTGTGTGTGTTGTATAGTACTTATTGTAGTATATATAAGTGTATTATTTACTGTTATAATTCTGCTTGTGGATTTCTTTAGTAAACTCTACTGCATATAAAGATTTATTTGATTACAGATTTATGCATCAGATTTAGCCATGTTTAAAAAGCTTCACGCTAATTGGCAAAGATTGTTAGCTTGGGCTTACTACAGAGAAAGATTACTTGAACCATCTAAAGCTATGTTTGTCACAACTTCAAAACAAATGGTATCAGATTTGGAACATATCTGTAGGTTGTTTGCGTTAGAGTTTCATGAGAGAGGTCCTTCTAGTGCTGGCAGAAATGTTGAGCTTGGTCTTGCTTTGGTTGAGGTAAATATGCAAACGTTTACATTTTTTATTTAAGGCATTTTTATTCTGGATCACTGGTTAAGTTTGAGCAAGGTTTATACCTGTATCAAATCCTCATAAGTGCCACTCAAACTTAAATTATGTTTTATATTATCAACCTTTATTAAAATCCAGCTGGATAATTATTCAAAATAAGTATCAATCAGTAAGTGCAAAATATCAAAAGTATCTATGAGTGATAATGGGTCACTGTGTTATAATTAGTTCTCTTTAAGTATAAGTCTATTAAAAAAGAAAACTAAATTTAAATGCTCTCTATGCAGTATTCCAAAGACGGATACGAAAATAAAGAAAAAAGACAATGAACAGGTAATTGTGGAGCAGATTGAAAAAGTTAAACTCACGCAAAATGAAGGAAACAATTTTCATAACCTAACAAATGCGGTCAACTCTTTGATTACAGCAGTTAACAATTTAGTTGAAAGTATAACGTACAACAACCAAGACATGAAAGAAATGCGTGAAAACTTTAAAAATACGAATGATAACGTATCGAAATTACGAAAAGACTATTTGGAAACAAAAAGCAACTGCCGATCTAACTCAACCAGAATAGATGAAATGGAACAAAGAGAACTGGCGAATGTACTTGAAATTCAAATTAATCCTACAACTAAAAATGAAAACGCCTATGAACTTGCCATTCAGGTATGTAAACAACTATGTCCCAACATAGAAAAAGAAGACGTACTTGATTATCACTTAACAAACAACAATAACAATGACAACGAAGTAAGAATGATAACTTTAACTTTAAAATGTGCTCAAATTAAAAAAGAAATAATAAAAAACTACAGACCGAACTCAAAATCTCAACCTGGAAAAACAGTTAAAAGGTTACCTGTTAACAAGTTTAAATATAAAGAAGATGAGTATGATGTCTACATCAATGAAAAGCTAACTCCTAGAAATGGAAATCTATTCTGGCTTGTGCGAAAAGCTAAAAAGATGTTGGAATACAAATATGCGTGGACAAAAGATGGGAGAATAATATGAGAGAAAGCGATACCTCTCGTCCTATATGGATTCGATCAGAAGAGGACATCCCCATCGGAATGTCTGAGCTTCTCGAATTCATTAACGTCTAATATGATTAAACTGATTTATTCAATACCTACATAATTTACAAATCCCTCTGAATAAACATGTTAAAAGAACCTTACATTTATGCTGATATGTCTGATTATAATCAGACAAAGGCTAACTTTGCCATATTTCATATCAATATTCAAGGTTACAACTCAAACTTTGATCAATTTATCACTGAACTTCAAACACTTGAATGCTTACCAACTATAATAATTCTCTCAGAAACACATCTAACTAACAAAAACCAAATAGTTCCTCTGAAAGGATACAAAGCGTATCATATTGAACACCGACATTCTACCTGGGACGCTCTAGCTATTTATATAAAGGAATGCGTTGAAGAAACAAGTCTACAAAATTTAGAATGTAACTTTTCTAATTCAGTCCTTTTAAAATTTAAAATTAAAAATGAAAACTATGCAGCAGTTATCACTTACAGAAAACCCAGTCTAAGCAAAACATTATTTATCAACGAAATTAGAACAATCCTCTCATCAATTAAAACCAATAAGAAGTTATTCATTGGAGATATCAATATAAACATTAGAAATTGTAGGGACATAAACAGCAGTGAGCAACTTTCCAACACAGCATTAGATTACATTGCAGCTCTTAGTGAGGTTGGCATGTATCCTAAAATAGACAAAACTACAAGAGAGGCCTCCTCGTCATGTATAGATCATGTGTTCACTAATTTTGTGGAAGGCAGAGCTGGTATTATACATAGTTATATTTCAGATCATTACATCATAAATTTTGATTTGGCACAAAAATATAAACAAACCAACAACTCCAAAAACACAGTTTTAAAATCTCACACAATAGATTATGACAAACTAAACTGCAAACTTGAAAACGCCGATTGGACTGGAGTAGCTAATAGCAATAATATTAATGAGGCAGTGGGTAATTTTATAACATTCTTAAATCAACATATACTGGAATGTACCACAGAAAAATTAGTTAAATCAGCATCCAAAAGACTAAAGCCATGGATGACATCAGCCTTACTCAATTCAATACGTCAAAGAGATAAATTGTTCAAAAAGATGAAAAATGAATTATTAATTAAAAAGTATAAATTGTATCGAAACTTTCTCAAGAAACTAATAACCGAGGTCAAATCTAATTATTACAGAGAAAAGCTTATAAACTGCAATAAAAATAGTAAAGAGGAATGGAAAATACTTAAAGAAATTACCAACCAAAAAAATAAAAACACAAAAGAAATAGAATACATACTAGATAATGGACAAATAATTTCAACAAAAGATAACCCTAAACAGACAGCTGATGCCTTCAATAAACATTTTAATTCCATAGCAAAAAAAATACAAGCCTCAATTCAACAACCAAAAACCAAATTTACAGTTAAAGAGATCGACCACACCCTAACTTTATCTGCAGTCACTCAGGAAGAAATTTTGGAAATAATCAAAGAATTCAAAAACAAAAAATCATGCGGGGAAGACAACATATCTCAAACAACTATTAAACAGATTGCCAAAAATGTAAGTATCCCTCTAATAAGTATCATTAACAAAGCATTCGTGTTTGGTCAGTTTCCTGATAAATTTAAAATAGCGATCATAACACCCATTTACAAATCTGAGTCTCCTCATGATGTTAACAACTATCGCCCGATATCATTATTAAATAACTTTTCTAAAATCATAGAAAAATGTATTTACAATAGAGTTAATAAGTACTTTACCCTAAATAAATTATATAATCCTAATCAATATGCTTTAAAGAAAACATGTCCACTGAAAATGCTATTGATTTCCTATTAAAAAATGTTATCAATAATTTAGATAAGAGTAAAAAGTTCTAGCAATCTTCCTTGATATTTCAAAGGCTTTTGATATTGTAAACCATAAAAGATTATTAGAAAAGCTAGAAGCTTATGGTTTCAAAGGCGTCACTTTAGACCTTTTTGAAAGTTATCTTTCTAATAGAAAGCAGTTTGTTAAAATTAATAACTTTTTAAGTGATGGTCTCCCTGTGGCATGTGGCATACCACAAGGCTCATCACTTGGCCCATTACTCTTTTCAATTTATATTAATGATATCTGTAATCTCAAAACCAAATGCCTAATAGGATGCTTTGCTGACGATACTTTCCTTTTATTCTCAGACAATGATTGGCAATCTCTGAAAAACAAAGTAGAAACTGATTTATTATCTATTTATGACTGGTTTAACTTTAACTTGAAATTTAAAATAAATAAAACATGCTGGCTACCTTTTATGATAAAAGAAACTAATGTAAATATTTCTTTAAAATTCCATAATCACAAATTAGACGATAGAATTTGCAACTGTCAATGTATAGCTAAAACTGAAACCACAAAATATCTGGGACTTTTTATTGATTCTAAATTAAGCTGGAAATATCATGTTAAAAATCTAAGTAAGAAGTTAAGCTCATATTGTCATTATTTTTATTTAATTAGAAATGTTGCTTCTAAGAAACTATTAAAAACTTTCTACCATGCAATAGTTGAAAGTTGTTTATTATATGGAATCATATTCTGGTCAAGTGCAAACAAAACTCTTTAAATAACCTATTTGTAAAAATCTATTAAAAATTATGACGAGGAAAAGAAAGGATTTCCCTACACTTCAAACTGTTTAAAGAATCTCAACTTCTGTCTGTTAACCAACTTTATTTCAAACAAGTTTGTAGTTATATTCACAAAAAATTATGACAATTCCGTCTCAAAACACATATCCAACCAGATATCAATCAAAACACAATTATGGTAGAACCATGTCACAAAGAAATAAAAAATAACTCCATTATTGTAAAGGTATTAAATTGTACAATTCTGTCCCAAAAGAAATTAGAGAAAAAGATATTGATAAATTTAAGAAAAATATAAAAAATTGGTTGCTCCAGCAGGAGCAACTCATCCTTGTAATTTAAATCTAGAGTTTAAAATTAGTCTGAGTATAGAATTTAAAATAACTTACTATCAACCATTAAAGAAAAGATAATCATAACTTAATAAAATAATAACAAACAAAAAACCTATTAAAAAAATAAATCAATAAAACAATACTAAAAAACCACTTTTTCAACTCTAATGATTTGAATAGATGCACAAGGATTATTTATAGTCAACTTTTTTATTATGCTCACTTCTCATATTATTAACATTAATTGGTAAGCTATTTAATCGGGCTAACACGGATAGACCTCAGAAGTTCGCGCTAGAAAGAGAAAGAAAGTTAGCATATGCTAATCGGCAGAATCCAGTTATAGTGAAACAGTAGGAACTCATTGTAGTTCATTTGTCAGTGAAAAGTATTAATTAATCTAATATAGACTTTAATCTTGCGGGACGAGGGCCACGCTAAGTCATCTGTTTGATGAGGATTTCTATTTTTTATATCCGATGTATGGACCTTAAATAATTTTATCATATTTTCAGAGGTATATGAAAAATACCTAGAATAAGGTTAGTGTCTCTAAGCTACGTCATCTCGTTTAGTCGCTTGAAGTAGATACTTTATATTATGTCAAAGAGACACAAATGAACTGATAGTGTCTAAACGAGAATGATATCAGACCTGCTAAATGGTATTAAATAAAATTATTCAAGATCATTTAATGTATATATAAGAGATATTATGACCCAATCTCTTTAATTGTTGTATATAATGTCATCGTTATATTGACTGTTTTTTGTATATATAACCAAGATAGCACCGGGACTATAGACACTAAAAACAGAAATAGATGATGAGTATAAAATAACTGTACCCAAGCCAAACAAACAGAAGCTTCCCTGGTATATTATCGCACTACAGATTCGTATTCGATCATACATAGCATTGGTGTGGTACAATGAAGACCTGAGGTACAAATACCCAATTGTGGGTAGACGTGAGTAACACAAAATAAGCGAACCAAATAAGTATCTTATTGATAAAAAACGTATATTGACAATAGATATCCATTTTGGTGGGTATTAAAATTTTAATATATATTATGTTAAATATTAAACACCACTTGTCAAGCTAAAGTCCAGTGTGCTCGTTGGACTATTTCCTAATATTCGTGAGCGCATAAAATCTTAGGAGGTGAGAGGAAAGTGAGGAAGAGCTGAGATTTACAAAAAAGATAAAACAAACAGAGAAAAAGTCTTTTAGCAGGTTACAAAAAGAACACTTTAAAGGAAATTCGTTGCAGACCATCAGTTGTTCCCACAATCGATAATATTTATTTTAAATATTTTAGTGTTACCACTGTATAGTGATAAAATTATTTGATAAAGAAAATTCTAGTTAGAGTTATTTAAGGAGTACATTATTTATGTTTCTTTAACCTACAATCCTAACTTGATTCCTCCTCTACTTAGTACGTAGGTAATAATTTATGAGAAGGAACCGAGAGTGAGTTATAGTCATAGAGACGCTCTGTGTAGGGCGGGGTCACTGATCTAGAAGAACGATATCTGGTCGCAGTGTGATCAGTTGAACTCTCTACATGTGTAGAGTGTCTAAGTTAACTAAACAGAAATTGATGATATCACGAGCTCAACCTGATCTTCTAAAGGAAGTTTGGAGCGCAGAGTTAATAGAGAAGATTATACCAACAAGGAGCCAATGACCGAACGAAGACCACATGATTCAGTTAGCAAAAACAATATATAGAGTGTGACTATCCCAGCATAGAGCTATGTGACGTACATCTTGGCGGTTCGTGCAAGCGTTTCTCTCAAAGACGTCCCGAAATGTGAGTTACCTGGGGCTAGTCTTAGTGGAATATGTTATAAGAACAAAAAAACCGTAGATGTGATGTTCATCTTTTAGGTAATTTCATACTATCTCAAGTTATCCAAGTAGGTATAGACAGCACAAGAACAAGTTGCTAAATAAGAAAACAAAGAGATAAGTGCCAGGCCGAGAATCCGGATCTGGGCTCATATTAAAGTATATCTCTGTCTCTGTCAGTAAGAAGGCACAATATGAAGATACCAGAACAAACGTAACAAAGTGCATGATTGTCCCTATGCTATAGTGGTACTACGGCTGTTTCTGCGATGAAAGTGGATCGATAACGAGTGTCGTCACGACCGCTAGGCGAACCCACATATATATGTGTAACCAGTTGGCCCTACCAAAATGAGTCTTACAAGAGAATGCTGACTAGATCTTTGGCATGAAACTGGCGATACAGTAGTGAGGTACGAAGAGAGAAATAATGCCAAAACAAGAACTTCATAAATAAGATTAGCATGAATTAACTACTCAATGAATATACCAAAAAACATACTAAAACCTTGTTGATAAAATTCGCTAATATATAAAAAAACATAGTATACCTCCAGTCTTAAATATAATCCATATGCGTAGGTGCTAGAGATATTAATCATTGATATGATGAGCCATTGCGAACGAGGGCAGAGCTACAGACGCACACTCTATAAGCGTACTACATTCTGTTGTAAGATATCGTTTATAAAATGGATTATATCAAGGATCAGCAAATAATACTACTAAGAACATTGACTCGCTAGAGATGAACAATTTATATTCAATTCTAGCACCTCGGTATGTTGTTATGTAATAAAATATAATTAATGTTGTAGTATTGTCTTGTTCAGACCGTGTATTACATATTACGACTTGTAATTTAACCCTAACCGTCCTATGTTGGTAGTCCCAGAAATTCGTGGCAGTATAAATCGATTACCTTTCCAAAGACAGACAGCAGAAGAACTCGGGAGGAACCTAGGGAGGGTTTACGAACATGACTCTGTCGAGATGTGAGATAGTGAAGTAGACCCCATCGCCAACGCCAGTCTTTAACGATGCGCAATAGTTAGAAAAGCTGTACATCTACAAAAACTTAACTCAGAGAAAATTTCCTGAAAACAGAGAAAAATCACCAGGTATCGCATATTCCTGCGGTCGTGTAAAAGCCATGAGTGTTTAGAAGAAATAAAGGCAATTACGTAAGAGATTCAGTTAAGAAATAACGGGCGCCCTACCGTAACCTAGCCCCATGGGGGATTTAGGATGTTTATATAGAGAATGGACATGAAGAGAGCAGCCCAACATGGATTCAGAAGCAAGCTCTGCTCTGCCAGCGACATTAAAAAGCATAGTAGAGAATGCAGGACCAATAATAGAAAAAGAATGATACTACCTCATATAGTGTGTAACAGTAGGGACGAAAAAACAAAACCTACTGTGAATGTACTAAGTATTAACGCTCTGGTGATAAGAATATGAACATCATTATGCATATATAACTAGTCCTGAAAGTTTGGCACAATAACGACAATGCTGTCTCCACAGCTCAATAACCCTATGAAGTAACATTAAACCTAAATAGACTTTTTATGACTAGAGCAAGTTTCAATTGTGCTTCATATGCGTTGCAAACTATTAATATTGAGCGAGAAAGAAAAAGGAGCGCGAATAAAATAACAAGTGAAATGATAAAACGAAAGATAATAAAGGACTTGAGAGACCGGAGTCCTGGCGACAGAGCGTCACTTGCACTATGCCTAACCTGACAGGTGCACAGGTGTGTAAAATACAGCAGAAGAGTAGACCCCAGGAGGATTAATACGAGGGTATAATGCGCGCGTTGTAGCCATATAACTTGAGAGAGGTACTTGAGAGCAATGAATATTAAAGGAACGTGCCACCCAACGGACACATACCGACAGCAGAGGATATATAAATGGTTCCCTAGGCTAACGTAGATAAAGGCGAGAATGTGTGTGGATTGAATATTGCCTGTCGCATCTGAGTAGAAGTCTGGAATACCACGGTTCACCTAGTCGCTAACCAACTTTATGAAGAAATTAGGTCTCGGTGGCCTCGTTCTTGAGACACATTGCGGTATATCCTACACAAAAACTATAGTCAGTAAGAATAGGTTAAGGCGTGTTGACTGACCGCGAGAATCAGAAATGTAGGATTACTAAGAGAACGAATAAGAGTAGTTGATTCCTAAGATTAGCACATCTGGTGTGTGGATAGTGCTTATCATCATTATGTTTGCCTGGTTAGTCTACCAATGATCCGCTGACGTGCCGTGTGGAGATGCATAAGAACGAGATAGTATAAATAAAAAAATGGAGAGCACTGAGATGAAGAAAGATGATTAGACTAAAACACAATAAATCATATATTTAGGTAACAGTCAATGTAAATTAAGTTTGCTGTCATAAAACAGTAAAAAAGGACTATACAGAGGTGAGTGCAACATATAGTTAGAAATATGCGCAAAAGATAGTACCACATTGCGATCAACCGAGCTCACAGTTACTAAAGACTACAGGCTAATACAACACGAAAATATGTTTAGAATTTCCATCTCTACCTCCGAATACCAAAGCCTACTCTAAAGCTTCATGTACCACGCATTGTTGCCAGTATTATTCGATTATAAGCCTTAGCTAATCGAAAGCTGAGTTAATTTAATTTAATATCTAGCTCTCGCCTCACATAAACAAATATTGAGAACTCTTTTAGGGGTAAATATCCTTCTTTCACGTGTGGGTAAAGATAAAGGGTAAATTATAACAAATTGTATAAAAAAATAAAAATTTGAATATTTATATTAATATTGTTTATTGTCTTGGTAGACTATAATATTTGATATATTTAAGGAGCATCGCAATATTTAGAGTAATCCACAGGCACGGAAGATGATTTGACTCTCTCAAAAATATATTGACGGTGATGGAAAAAGGACTCATACAGTATATATAATGAGTCTCTGGACTGACAGGAAGCCCATGACATAATACGGACATCAGAGTCTTATCAGAGAGAAATAAAGTATACCCTATCAACACCAGAAAGGCACCCAGTGGTACGGAGCGAGTATCGGAAAGGGATGTTTAGCTACATACTTGCGTAACTTTCATGTGTGGGCATATCCTCTCGCCTAAGGCTCGTGAGCCCGGTTCCCAACATTAGCTGAATCCCATTACACGCTCTCGAATGAGTGGAAGTGTAAAGACCGATTAAAAATAAGTTCATTCACATCCCGTAACTGACCAGAAGTACAATTCCTCAACTCAAAAATCGTGCAGTCTTCGAAACTGACCAATATTTGTTGGGATAGAAATTAGCGATATATAATCTAAACATATGTTTTTCTGGTTATACAGAGCTCAGCATGTGTCCTCGTATATGTTATATACAAAGGAAATTAAACTTTGATAGACTAGAGACACAAAGGCACAAGAATATAGTAATATAGAAATGAGTACCATATTGCTGACGCAATTGTGTTTAGTGAATTTGATATCTGGTGTAAAATGTTACCTGCCAGCAGAACGTTGTATCCTCCGACACCGAGAAAGGCGATGGTGGCGTGGTGAAACAACGCTAAAATCAATGACCTCTTTTCACTAGGGACTTAATTCAGCGTCAATACACACATAGCTAATGCAAGTAAATGGAGGTTCTTGCGCTTAGAGGGATGCTGAAGTGAAGAAAGTGTAAAGTTAACAACTTTATAAAGAGCTTCTTCGATCCAGTTGTGCAACAGATGTGATCACATATACAAAAACCTGAAAATCTGTGGAGCAGGTAAAATCGAAGCCTTCTAGTTTGAAAACCGCGTGCTACAGAACAAGGTTACCGACCTAAGTGCGACGATGTTAACAAGCCATGAAAAAAAAAATGAATCATTAGATATCTAGTGGTCCAGATGAACTTACAGAACAGTCAGCGACTTCCTAAATGCAGACATATTCAATCAACAGAAATACGGATAAGAGACCCAACATATAGTATCTAATATAACATCCTAGCTGTTAATAAATAACCTATAAACTTATAAACGCGAGAAATGAAAATAATAAACACCATGTACTCTAAGAATATCAGAGCCAAAATTTCACATAGTCTTAGCCAGTAGAAACGTATAGAGTAACAAATATACCAGAGTTACATGACTCCATATGCAGTTTGAGAACCCATAAGTAATATATCCTCCTAAAAAATTTAAGTAAAAACCATTAATAAATAAATCTCCAAGATTAAATGTACTAAGATGGAATAAGCCCAATAAATAATAATAATTTATAATTCTACCTGTTAAATGTCCCCTGAACATAGTTATTTTAAGATGAATTCAATAAAGAAAAACATAATAACTATGAATTTGCTACAAACAATTTATATTCATGAACATTATGGAAATATTAATTTCTTTTATTAAGAGAACTAAGGCGCCCCCCCCCCCCAAAAAAAATTTACAAATTATCTATGTTATGTAAAAGATTATTATAAATCAAAAAGGTTTTGATTTCATATAAATAGTCAACATTATCATATTATTATGTGTTTATGGTTTTAAAAAAACGTAGTAGTATAAAAAGGCTACCAGCAAAGTACCTATGAATACTATAGATAGGAATTACTATAAATTAATTTTATAATTTATTCATTTTCCTGTTATTTACATACATTTTACATTATATTATGTTAAAATACCTTATGCTTATAAAGTAATGTATTATAATTATTGATTTATTGATTTTTTAGACCTGGTCTAAAATGACAGTTCAAGTTATTCCTCATACTAAAGGAGGCGAAGACAGGGGTTACATATTAGGAGATATTAGTGAAATTATCTTGACTTTAGACGATCATTGTATGAATCTTCAGAGTATGGGAGGATCTCAGTAAGTAGTTTCAATTATTTTTAACAGTGCTAATGTGTTAAACTTTGTAGAAAGTAACTTATAATTAAATTGTTTGTTAAAAAACTAAATTTTAATTTCTTGATAAATACAAATTTGAATTATTTCTTGTTTAATATAAAATCCAGTTATATTTGTCTATTATGCCACAATTGTATATTATGGTTTTGTGTGGAAATTGCTTTATTATTGTACAAATGTTTGTCACTAATTTGTAGGGGTATAATAACATCTGTTCTACTTCACCTGTTAACTAACTTAATAGTAACATCATTTCTGACCTGTAGATATGAATAAGGAATCTGTATCAAGATTATGATGCATATAGAAACAATCAAAATGTGTAATTTATTTAACCTATAAATGTCACCTTGTAAAAGAACTATGTAATAAATTGATTAGATAATATATATGATGAGTCATAAATAAAGATCTTAGTCTGTTAGAGAATCATTTTAGCTATTATTGTATTATAATGCCTTGTATAATTTTAACCTCATTTTAATTTATTTAGATTTGTGGGTCCCTTCCTTGGTGAGATTCTTGACTGGGATAAGAAACTCTCAACAGTCAGTGAAGTTATTACTGATTGGCTATTACTCCAGAGAAAGTGGATGTACCTAGAGGGGATATTTGTTGGAGGTGATATTAGAACTCAGCTTCCTGAAGAAGCTAGGAAGTTCGTTGATATTGATCGAGCTTTCAAAAGGGTAATTTACAATATTTTGTCTCTAAAAAACTTTATAATATAATATATATATATATATATATATATATATATATATATATATATATAATATATATATACATTATATATTATATTATATATATATATATATATATATATATATATATAGATATATATATGTATACATATATATACATATGTATGTGTGTATGTATGGATAGAACAGGTACAGAATACTACATACTGCTGCAGATAATATAAAATAGCATAATATTTATAGTTATTAAGCTATAACTGGACTACTTACTTTTCTTATTTATACCACATGTATATGGGAAATAATTAAAAACCTGCAACCAGGATTCCACCTGAATTGTCTGTTTCAGGTGTTTTTAAAACCAACTGAGTTGTTTTTACTAAGTTGTCTACCCGTATGTAAAACTTAAAAGTCGGAACAGTGGCGTAGACTTATCTGACCTACTTTATAATTACAAATAATTTCTAACCTATGGGTAGCCTAAAGAAATGTTTAGAAGCCTTAACAACCCTAGGTTCCATTACTTTGGTTCAAGTAGGTCATAATTTACTTGGAGAAAAGACTTTATCCAACCTTTATTTTTAATAAGTCTATTCATACATTTTTTAGATGATGAATGAAGCCTATCAAGTAAAGTTAGTTGTTCCACTTTGCACTGTGCAAGGAAGGCAAACTGAAATCAGAGGCCTCACTGATGGCTTAGAGAAATGTCAGAAAGCTCTGAGTGATTATTTAGATTCAAAGAGAACTACATTTCCCAGATTTTTCTTTCTTTCTGACGATGAACTTCTTGCTATTCTTGGTAACAAACATCCATCAGGAATCCAAGAACACATCGTTAAAGTAAGTCATATTCAAATATTTTTGCTTAAACTTGTTGAATTAAACATAAATAATGAATGAGTAAAATAAAAAACCTTATTTCATTGAACTGAACAATATGTTAAGAAATACTTATAAAAATAGTTTTAGGTAACTATTTTTCAATACAACTATTTACAAATATACTTGCTAACTAAAATTAATGCACATTTTCTTTAATTTACAATTGAGCATATTTGTAAAAATAATGATATTATATAATGATAATATAATCAATAATAATTACGATAGTAAATTATTTAAAATATTTTTTGCATGATTCAGTTGGTTTAATTTCAGCTTAATGAAAATATTAATTGATATATTATTCAATGAATTAATAAATACATTAATATAATATACAAATATAATGATAGCTCATTCTGCGGAGAAGGTGGAGTGAAGAGAAAAGGGATGGGGTTGGTTAAGCAGACAAAAGTATTGACAATCTCTGCTTTAATTTCTTATTTAGCTATCAATCTGGCTAGCCGCTATACCATATGCTGCTACTTACTCTACCTAGGGAGGGAAGTATCATTTACTGCGTGTATATATAGAACTTGGATTGTTGGAAATCCTTTGGTCATCTCTACCCTACCGGTAGAAGAGGACATGACTAAGTAAGATATATAGAAACTTACAACTCAAGGAGTAGGTAAAAAATTCATTAATACCCTATGCTGTACCTGTTCTGTACGGCTTACAACTACAGAAACAGTGGGAACTGGAAGATCCCTGACTATTAAGAGTTACTCTAAAATATTGAATTTTTATCTAAAATATTAAATTTGAACTCAGTCTCATACTATCTATGACTCTGCATTACATGACCAACCACTAACTGAATTAAAATTAACAAGTTAATAACTAGATGGAAATATATAATTATTTTTTAGACGTTTGTCTATGTGCTGGAGGGTTAATCCATTCTATTATTTCTTTTTTGTAATCTTTATAGTATAAGTTAGTTTTAATATGATCAGGTAGTGTATTAAAAGATGGTCCCTCACAAAAGCCTGACGCTGCAACATATGTTTACATTTAAATGTTTTTACCTTTTCTATTTGTTTTATTTTCTTAGTATCTAGTGAGATCATGATTAATATAGTCTTTTTTTCATTACAATATTTAGTGGCACTGTTTAGTCAATAATTTTTTTACTGTGAGGAAACTGGAAAGTCTCTAAATAACTGGTCTGTGGGGTAAAGTCTTTGTTTTTTGAGAATAGTTTTTTTATCACGGCTTTCTGTGCTATTCTAATGAGTATAAGTGTGTAGGGTTAGCAGAACCCCATCCAATTATACCGTAGCTGAGAACAGATTCCACTAAAGCATGGTAAATCCTTTTTTCATTAAGATTTGTCGCAGAATTCTCTTAGGGATCTGAATAGTAAATAAATTTTCGAATTTTGTTAGTAATATTTTTGATGTTCGTTTTCCATGTCAGATTCTGGTCTATGGTTACTCCTAAATATTTGATGGATGAAACTCTGTCTATTGAAGTGCAGTTGCAATTTGAGTCTGTATGGTATTTAGTCGGCTGCACTTACAGTCGTGTATTTTGAGTTTATTAGTCTGCGTAGTTGTCCTGTTTTTGAGATTGAAAAGGTTATAAATTTAGTTTATGAGAACCATTTACTTATGAGAGATAGTTGTTGTTCAACATGAGAATTAGTTGTTGCCAAGTTTCTTTTTCTGTGAAAATAATAAACAAGTGTCGTCTGCAAAACCAATTATTTCCCCTAAGAAATTTGGAATGTTGTATAGGTCATTTATATAAGTTAGAAATAATTTAGGAGATAAAACAGTTCCCTGTGGGGTTCCTGTATTTAATGTTGTCGAATAACTAAGTTGATTAAGTAGTTCAACTTGTTGTTGTCGGTTAGTAATGTAGTCGGTCAGTAAATCTAACACTTTACCTCTAATGCCGTAGTATTGCAGTTTTTTATTAATTTCTTTTGGTCTACCGTATCGAACGCTTTTTTTAAGTCTAAGAAAACTGCAATTTTTTTTTTTTTTATCTAATTTAGTGGTAATATATCTGGTTAACGTCATAATAGCGTCGTCAGTGCTTTTATTATTTTGAATCCGTATTGAGTCTTTGGAAATATCTATGCTTCTCAAAGTATGGTGTAAGTCTATTTTCAATGCATTTTTCCAATAACTTAGCTGCAGCGGGTAAAAGTGATATTGGTCGGTAGTTCATAACGTCTGATTTACTACCTGCTTTAAATAAAGGGATAATAACAGCATTTTTAAAAATACAGGGGAAGACTCCAGTATCAAAAGCTGAATTAAATATATGAACAAGTGGTTTAGCTAGACTGTCTTGGCAAGTTTTATAAGTTTTGTTGTTATCTCATCTAAGCCTGGGGCTTTATTATTTTTAAGCTGTCTAATGTGGTTTGTTATTTCAGTCTCTGTAACTGGTAGCAATACTATAGTGTCAGATATGTTAGGTAGAAGTCTCGTACTAGAGTCTAAACTACAATCACAGTAATTTTTCTGTTCATCAGCAAATTATGATTATTTATATAATTATTTCATTGAGATAACTAAGAAACAAGTCCACCTGCCTTCCAGTATCAGTCCAAATAGTTATGGAATTATCAACATACCTTCTGTAAAATATAAAATACTTTGCATGGATTTTTGGTGTTACAAATTTGTTCCTTTTCAAAGTTGTCTAAAAATACCTCTGAGGGGTTCATAACCTCTAAATAAGTTACTTAAAATTTCTATTTTATGCCAAATAGATAATGTTTTTGTATCTTTCTGATTTGTACAGATCTTCTCATTAGTATTAACTACTTTAATTAATATTTTTTCATAATCCTTATTATTAACTTTGTTATTTCATTATATAATAATATACGTACTTGTCTTTATTTGCACCAGAAACATTTCTATCCTTTGTAAAAAATAATTATGTTATAGGTTAAAATATAATCTATGGAACAATTTTTTACTGATATATTTAATTCTTTTGTTGAAATTGAAAAAAGATGTAAAAATATTTTTATTCATTTAAAAATCGGGTACCTTGGAAAATTTTTAAATAAATTAAATAAGTATTTTTGTCAAAAACATTTAAAGAAATTTTAAATAAAGATCTCAAATATAAGTATTTTAAAATTTATAATAGAAATAATAATACACTTGATCGCTAAAGTATACATGGGAGTTGTGCATAAACAAAAACTTAACTAAAGTTAACATAATGGTAATATTATAAAATCTGCTTTTATTGGAAATAAGAGATTTGAGTTTAAATAGTGCATGCTCTACTTTGAAGTACTACATGAACTTATAAGATTAAAGTTATATTTATTGCAACTGAATGGGTATTCAAATTTTTTCTATTTCTCGGTTCTTGAGCTAATCAACATTTTTCAACATCCTACTGCTTCAAAGGAAGGAAGTGTGATATCTTGGGTTACCAAACAATTAATTTAATAAAGATCAAATATTGTAGCTATTGTAGCTGTTAATATTTTGTAGTAAGTACAGTATAATAACTGTTCATAACTCTTGACATATTATTAACTTATTTAAAGCCTTAACATACTATTACTTTGTTCTTTTAAAGGAAAATTATCACAGGATATCAAAAATCTAAAATCATATGTAAACAAACTTTTTATTTTGTTCTTATTTAAAATTACCAATCAAATAATCAATGTACATAAAATTTAACATAATATCAAGAATAAGCAGGCAAATTCCATGCCAATAATTTTAATGTAATCTTTTAACATTAAAAATATAATGATAAAAGTGTTGCTGTGAAGCTTTTTAAAACATAAGAGAATAAAAAAATATTTAATTTTACATGTAGCTAAAATCAGTTGTACACACGGAAAATAATGCGAGGGAACCAATGAGGTTCTTTTCAGATACTACATATAAATATTACATGTGTTTTCTACTAAATTTTAACAGGGACATATATGTAAAATTTTGAATCTTTAAGTATTTACAAGATATGCAAAGTAACCATATATATTTATGGTTTCATAAATAAATAAATAATTGAATTACATACTTATAGATATTTATATATTCAGAAAAAAATACGTAAATTGATTTCAAAATAGTTTAAAATAATAAAAAAATGTATAAAAATAATAATTATAAAGATAAGAAATTATATAAATGTATTAGTTATAAAGATAAGATATTTAATAACTATAATAGTTAAAAAAAACTTAATTTGTTGAAATCCAAAGAGTTAATGAATTTAGTGAAAACATTTAAACATTTTGGAAATATTTGAAGATTTGTTGGAGTTCAAGATTCTCTTCTTGTGACAAGGCTAGAAATTAATGACCTTCTTTCAGCATCAAATAACGGACAATCAAAAATAATGTGGTGCCATGTTTGGGGAGTTGGCTTGTCGCAGCTACAAGATGGATCTGGAATAATGTTAAAACGGTTAAGATATGCTTTGTTGAAACCATGGCCAGAAAGGGCTTGCGTAATTTTGTATGTAAGGAATATGTTTGTTTTTGATCTGCTCTCTACGGTTGGGAAAAATTGTTTGGTCCACAAACCTTTCTTTAAAATTAATCCACATTTCTTTCCGTTTTTCCAAACTTATCTTATAACTTAACTGTTTTAAAGTTGACTCGGGGATAATAGCCAATGAGGTTATTCCTGGATGTTAATCCACACCCTCAATTTCAAATCAGACCAACCTTATTGGTTCCTCTCATGCTGTCGAATGATTTTAGTCCTGTGTCATACTTTAATACAATATGAACATGTAATACAATACATAATAATAAACTTAAGTTTGTTAATTGCAATGATAATAATTACAGTTGCATATGTATTTATAGTTTATAATGTAACATACTATAAGTTTGCAGTCCACCAAAAATAAGTGAAACAAAGAATTTTATTAATATTCGCTGCTACTTCTATAAACCAACAGATGTCTATCTTACTGTTTTTAGCAGGATTAAAACTGGTTATAATCCTGGAAACAAAAGCTATTATGTAATATCTGGTTAAATTTGCCATGTTAATCTTTTATGTTAAAATCAGATTGACAGTATACTAGCTCATCTATTGCTTATTATTTAAAGATACACAAATGTAGCATTACTAATTTTAAACATATAAAATAAAGAATACACAGTAAGTATTGTAAAAAAGATGTCCACTTTTACATTTAAATCAATACTAACAGTTGTTAGTATTTAAATTTAAAGCAATACAAACAGTAAACTTTTACATTTATCTCAGTACAGACAGTTGTTTGACAGTACAGACAGTTGTTTGCTTTTACATTTAACACAATACAAACAGTTGTTTGCTTTCACATTTAACACAATACAAGCAGTTGTTTGCTTTTACATTTAACACAATACAAACAGTTGTTTGCTTTCACACTTAACACAATACAAGCAGTTGTTTGCTTTTACATTTAACACAATACAAACAGTTGATTGCTTTTACATTTAACACAGTACCAACAGTTGTTTGCTTTTACATTTAACACAATACAAACAGTTGATTGTTTTTACATTTAACACAATACAAACAGTTGTTTGCTTTTACATTTAACACAATACAATCAGTTGTTTGCTTTTACATTTAACACAACAGATACAGTTGTTTGCTTTTACATTTAACACAATACAAACAGTTGATTGTTTTTACATTTAACACAATACAAATATTTGTGTGCTTTTACATTTAGCTTAATATGAACAGTTTTATGAACTAAACATGTTGTTCCAAATATTTTGAAATGGTCAATTGGAGCTGTTTTACCTGTTCACAGTTCTAAAGGTGATTTATTATTAAATGGCCTAGGACGACCAGTTCTAGTAATAAAATAAGCAAGTCTTAAGTGTTTATCATTGATCTTGCAGCCTCCACTAGAATTTGATTTTCATGTTCCGACTGCTCTATGATGCCTGGAACATCTTTATTTTTGAATTCTGAACCTTTGTCAGTTAACAGTTCTTTAAATTGATGATTATTCGCCTTCACCTCTGCAACAAAAAAATCTAATTTTTGTTGACTTCAAATTTATTTATAACAAAATACACAGATTTAAACTTCAAAAAATCATATTTAAAACCATAATGAGTTTTACATTGGACCACATAGATCTGCATACACCAGATCTGAGGGTTTGGTAGCTCTTTGGCGTGTACCTAAACTGCGCCAATGTTGCTTGTCCCTCACATATTCTTCACAAAACTCATTCTCTAATTTAACTTCATAAATCAAAAACTGTCGAATGTACCTTTAATTTTGGTGAACTAAGAGTTCATGCCAAACATGTACTGTAGATGCTATTTGAGCGACCTGAGGTTGAATCATCTTGACTTTCAACTTATACTGTCTGATATTCTGAGCTTCAACCATCAAGTGTCCTTTCTTCAAAATTATCCAATACTTGATGTCCTTTTCTTCATATTGGAAAAATATCTTAGTAAATAGACAGAGCTGGCCAGTTTGTACTTATAATGATAAATAAAAGAGTCTCTCCACTTAATTACTTTATTAAAAAACCAAAGCGGGCTTTCAACCCCAAAAAGGTCATCATCAGTGCCGGTGAAATGAAGGAAAGGAAATAAAAGATAATTTATTTGATCTTTTCATATTTGAGACTGAATACAGACTTGAATCTGCATTCAGTCTCAAAAATGAAAAGATCAAATAAATAATCTTCTATTTCCTTTCCTTCATTTCACCAGCACTGATGATGACCTTTTTGGGGTTGAAAGCCGGCTTTGTTTTTTAATAAAGTAATTAAGTGGAGAGACTCTTTTATTTATCATTATACGATGAACTCCTCTAGCGCTAGCCGTTTTGAATGAGTTTGTACTTAATTTCTTAACATGCTCTTGCCAGTTAAGGTGGCTATCAACTATAACTCTCAAAAAATGTCCTTCATCCTTGACCAGCTTAAATTTTTTCCTAGTGCGCACTAGGGCACTGGTATCATCTGTGTAACTCTCGCTAGACCTATCAGAATTGCTTAAGATATCAGGTAAATTATTCACAAAAACTAGGAAAAGGAAGGGACCTAATATACTATCTTGAGGCCCTCCAACTCAATACAAACAGTTGTTTGCCTTTACATTGAACTCAATGTAAACAGTTGTTGGCCTTCACATTTAACTTAATTAATATACACAATTGTTTGCTTTTACTTTTAACTTAATATAAACAGTTGTTTGCTTTTAAATTTAACTCAATACAAACAGTTGTTTGTTTTTACATTTAACTCAATGCTAACAGTTGTTTGCTTTTACATTTAACTCGATACAAACAGTTGTTTGCTTTACATTTTTTTTTAAATGCCTTTATTAAATAATTGGTTTTACAATATTTATATCACATACATAATATATTAAAAACAAGGCTACCTCTCCGCTATAAAGCTTGCGCTTTGCACTGCGGAGAGCAAAGCATTGATTTAACTCAATACAAACAGGTGTTTGCTTTTACATTTAACTCGATACAAACAGTTGTTTGCTTTACATTTAACTCAATGCAAACAGTTGTTACAAACTATTTTCTTCATTTTAAAAAAATATAACATCTCTACTTGAATATGCATCTCTCTTTTCCGGAACCCATATTTGGAAACTATCCTTGTTCTTGCAGAACACAACCACATTTCCTTTGACACTTGTTCTATTAAGTTTCTGTCTCTATTGTTTAGGATATGAACAAAACATATTGTTTTAAATATTTTAATATGGTCAATTGGAGCTGTTCTAAAGGTGATTTATTCTTGAAGGTGTGGTACAAGTTCTAGTAATTATTTAACTTAGATGCAGCTATGTCATTTGGCATTTTAGAATGCTGTACCCTACCTTCAGGAGCTTTCATAGCACCAAATTATTGCAGTTGACATTCCCAATTAGTCCTGTTCTATTGGCCTTTTAACTTTTTAATTACAATCTTGAGAAAATCTATTATTGAAAAAAAATCAATGAAATCTAAAAAATATAGTCAGAAATACAAAAAATATAAATTAAAATTCTCAAAAAAAATATTAAATATAAAAAGTAATATATCATTTGATACTACGAGTTTTGCAAAACATGAATAGTTGACAATATAATTGTGCGAGAGACACCTAGGAAATGTAACAAGCAAAATGCAATGCTACATCTGGAACTGTTCCATCATTCGACATTCGTCATCATTGATGGCTCGACATAATGTCATGTCCCACACTGTTTCGTTACGTCTAACTCATCAGGGCGTCGACAGAGCCTGAACTCACTCTGACCTTCAATTAATTCCGAAGAATATAATGTGAAGTACTTACCAGAGAGCACCGCTCGTCTCTGGTAAGTACTTCACATTGGGACATTGTAAGTACTTCAGAGTGGGACATGACATTATGTCGAGCCATCAATGATGACGAATGTCGAATGATGGAACAGTTCCCAGATGTAGCATTGCATTTTGCTTGTTACATTTCCTAGGTGTCTCTCGCACAATTATATTGTATAAAAAGTAAGTTTAAGTTCAAAAAATTATTTTATGATTACACATTTCCACAAAGGTCAATCATAAGATGCTAGTTCTTTGGTATAATTTTGGAGAGAGAGAGAATAAGGTATAAATACTATTATTAAGTTAAACAGAAAGATAATTTGTTTTTACTGAATCCACTCCTTTATTTTAAGTTTGAAATGATTAATTTTACATCATTTTAAGGAATAAAATAAAAAATTATTTAATTTTGCATCACATTTTAATTGTAGAAAATTTTACATAAAATTTACGTATTATTTTTTTTAATAAAATTTTACATAATTGACTAGAATAAATGTCACTTAAATTTTCAAAAAACATTGAAACTCAATTTAATTAAACACCTCAATATTAGATACTTAATAAGCTTAATAACATTAGCTTAATAATTCACAGACCTCAGTGCTATTATCAAAAGAGATAATGAGTTTGCCTTAAGCATAGGATCTTTACTAGATTATAAACCCTATTCACTGCTTAAAACCAACTAGCTATATTTTACATTATTTACACAAAATATACTTAATTTGTCAAATTCTTTATTAAACCCAATGTTCTTGGGTCAGATTGATATTTTAATCATTTACACTTATTAATTTTATTGGTGTGAATGTTTCGGCTAATCTTTTTACCTGCAGTTTGAAAGGTTTTCTATCAACTTAAACTAATCATGTGCACATTTAAAATAGTAATTTTAAGGCAGATAAGTAGTTAATTGAAGGACTATGCTTAGATGGGCTGGTAGATGAAAAATATCTACTTTTAGAGCATGTAGATTTTTTTGCAGTTTGAACTACTTTGACTTTGTGGTACTACTGCTTTTTAGCATTGTACTGGATTTACTCAAGCAGAAATGAGTATGTGCTTTTTTGCTTGGTTTAAATAAGAAAGCTTCACTTTTTTTAATAAAGAATATGTTTCCTTTACATTAGCTATTGACTGATTAATAGTTCCTGAAGAGAGAATATGGTATAAATGCTATTATTAAGTTAAACAGAAAGTTAATTTCTTTTTACTGAATCCACTCCTTTCTTTTAAATTTGAATTGATTAATTTTACATAATTTTAAGGAATAAAATAAAAGATTATTTAATTTTGCATCACATTTTTATTGTAATAAATTTTGTAATGTCATTTGTAAAATTTTACATAAAATTTTCATTTTATTTATTAATTTTTTAAATAAAATGAAAGATAATTGGCAAGAATAAATGTCACTTCACTTAAATTTTCAGTAAATTTTAAACTCAATTTAATGAATCACATCAATATTACATATTGAGCTAATAATTCACAGACTTCAGTGATATTATCAAAAGAGATAATGAGTTTGCCTTAAGCATAGGGTCTTTACTAGATTGAAAACCCCATTCACTGTTTAAAACCAACTAGCTATATTTTACATTATTTACACAATAAATACTTAATTTGTCAAATTCGTTAATAAACACCTGGTACCAATGTTCTTGGGTCAGATTGATATTTTAATCATTTACACTTATTAATTTTATTGGTGTGAATGTTTCGGCTAATCTTTTTATACCTGTATCTTTTATACCGGCTTACCTTTTTACCTGCAGTTTGAAAGGTTTTCTATCAACTTAAACTAATCATGTGCACATTTAAAATAGTAATTTTAAGGCAGATAAGTAGTTAATTGAAGGACTATGCTTAGATGGGCTGGTAGATGAAAAATATCTACTTTTAGAGCATGTAGATTTTCTTGCAGTTTGAACTACTTTGGTTAATTTCATTAATAAACACCTGGTACCAATGTTTTTGGGTCATATTGATATTTTAATTCTTTTAACTTATCAATTTTATTGGAGTGAATATTTCTGCTTGCCTTTTTACCTGCACTTTGATGGGTTTCCCATCAAGTTAAACTAATCATCTGCAAACTTAAAATGGCAATTTTAAGCCTGATAAGTAGTTAATTGATGGACTAAGCTTGGTTGTGCGGGCTGGTAGGTAAAGAAGATCTTCTTTCAGAGCATGTAGATTTTCTTGCAGTTTGAACTACTTTGACTTTGTGGTTACTACTGCTTGTTAGCATTGTACTGGAAATACTCAAGCAGAAATGAGTATGTGCTTTTTTGCTAAGTTTAAATAAGAAAGGTCCACTTCTTTTACTAGTTGATATTGTTCCTTTTTCATTAACTATATCAATATCAACTATAATCAATATGCCCAGTTCTTTTATCAGGATATTGATCTTTTTATGACTTCATGAATTTTCTGGAAGGGTCTGAATTTGAAATGGTTTAAGAATTACAAAATAAGTATACAATAGGTAATCAAATTAGAAAACTCCTAATTCTTCTGAAAGAAAGGATTTTTCAATTTTAGATGTTTTGTTCTTTTGTAAAATTTTACATTGTCAGGTTCTAGCAAATTTCCTTTGGGAATAAAATTTGTTAATTTTAAGTTTTATTTTAACTTAAAAATTTTAAGTTACATATTTGTGACTTTGTGTGCCCTAGGGTATGGTTATTACTGTTACATATGTATGTAGAACTAATATATTTTTAATATGGTGCAATATACTTAAAAAAACTGTGCTAAATAATATTAGTTATATTTAAAAAGAGTAATTTTTGTTAAATAAATGAATTATAAAATTGTAAAGAATAAAAATTTATAAAACTATTTTTGGGGGTAAATGATGAAACATTTGTAAACTGTTTTTATTAGTGTTGTGCATAGTGTATTATTGTATCTTCGTCTGTTTTCAATTGGTGATACATAATGTCCTAAACTACAAAATCTAATGTTGGAATACAAAGCTGCTTTGAGTGCTGATGATGGTTGACCAAGTGTTTTGTATGGTTTTTACAAGTTGTTTAGTAATGTTGTGCATTTTTGTTCTGAATATCATTTGGTGGAGTGTGAATTTTCTGATGATCTATGAAGTGTGAATGTGTCAGCATGTATCAATTAACCTTTAAACCATGACCACCACAATTTTTTCCTCTTATTCTGATTCTGAGGTCAGTCACATCTTGATCCATCCAGTCCACATACCCCTTAAAATTGTACTCTCAATAAAGATGCAGTCAGCCAAAAAGAAAATAAAATGCAATATTCATTAGAAACAAAGAAAAATATTAGTGTTCTCAACCAAATATCACAATATTTGGTTATGATGTGACTATAGCAGCTTAAGAGAAGCAACAATAAGAGTAATTTCTTCGATATCATTTTTACTCGTCGTGGCTAACAGCATCTTCCATTTTTTTTAATCAAATATGTACGGTTAAATATGTCAAATGTGATCTCATTCCAAAAAACCATGTTTATGTTTGATTTAGTAAAGTATAGATCAGAGAATAATACCAGGTCATGGGAACCCCAAGTCACATGTAACTTCAAACTTTCTCCACACGTCCAAGGATCAGTAACATTGAGATATAATTATTATAATTTTTTTCCAAACTACTAGTATTATGAACATAGTTCTTTACACAACAACATTACATATAAACACAGCAATATAATATTATTTAACGTGTTATAGTAGTTGAAATAATGAAGCGTCTATTTTTTTAGAAAATTAAAAGCTTTTTTAAAACTTCAGTTACCGTGCATTCACTACTTAAAAATTAATTTATTTAAATAATATACGGTCCTTGGACCATTTTACAATAAGAGTATTGATATATATTTATTTGTTTATCTTATAGTTTTGACATGATTTGTCATATGATGTTTTTAATGTCATTCAATTATATTACAATTATGATTCTAACTTTTTGTAATACTTAGTAGTAACTAGCGTAGTATATAACAGTGGCGACGAGGATAATAAGGAAACATGGAAGACGAGTTAATATTACGTAAGTACATAAGAAAGAGAGCTACGATTAAGGGGCATTTTACAAAATTTTGAAATTTATTAGACACACGAACTGAGTGGGAATTATCTGAGTTAGAACAAAGATGGGACAATTTGAAAGACAACTGGAACAAATATAATGATATTCAGGACGAAACTGATGATTTGGCAATAAATTCGAAAGAAGAGAAAAATTATAGGAGTAGTATGGAGGATGAAATGGTTAAAATCAAAATAGCGGTTGACAAGATAAAAGCGAAAGGTGGGGAGAAAGAAAATACTCCCAGTACGAGTAAAACTTCTGTAAATATCACTCCAAATACTTCTTTAATAGGTAATGTTAATTTTACACCTTACCAAACAGACGAGTCGTTTACAAATTTTATTAAAAGATTTGATATATACACAAAGCTCAGAGGAACAAACGAGGAACAGACAAAAGTTTATATGCTTATTAATGCATTACCACCATTAATGCACGAGAAACTTAATGACTTATGTGCACCAGAAGAACCTGTTAGTAAGAGTTACACAGAGCTAGTAGACACACTAAGAAACTATTACGACCCACAACCGAGCATATGGACTTTACAGCACAAATTTATTTCACGAGAACAAAGAGAACACGAGACTATAACCGAGTACATAAGCGAACTTAAAAAAGCAAGTGCCAAATGCAACTTTAAATGTGAATGCGGCAAGTCCGTAGCAGAATTATTTTTAAGACTACAATTTGTAAGGGGGGTACGAGATTCAGAAATAAAAGTAAAGTTATTACAAGAAAAAAATACAAATTCATTACAAGACGCAGTTAATTTAGCGACATCGATTGAATTGGCTAAGGTTGAAAACAAAGGTATGACGGAAAATAAAGAGTATAAACCTAAGGTGAACCAAATTAAAAGAAATAACAATAGAATAAATACGGAACGGAAAAATCATAGTCAGGAAACACGGAATGCGGACTTTTTAAAAGGCAAATGTTTTCGATGCGGGGACGTAAAACATAGAGCTCATGAATGTAGATTTATTAAGGTTAGATGTAGTTTATGTGGAATTATTGGGCACTTGGCAAAGGTTTGTTTAGGAAAGGGAAAGAAGGTAAAGGACACGAAACAAGTTGAAACAGAACACGAACAATCAGACCAAGAAGAACAATATGAAATAAATTTATTAACAAAAAATCAAACTTCTGACAAGTTTAACATAAACATTACACTTGATGGTAAACCAATCAGCATGGAACTTGATACGGGAGCCGCTCTAAGTACCATGTCGGTGTTGGACTTTCAAAAACTTAAAAAAAAAGAAGATTCATGACACCCGAGTACAACTAAAAACTTACACTGGTGAGATTATTAAGCCCAAAGGGGTAGTCTACGTCAGGGGAAAATATAAGAACCAAGAATTTTTCGGAAAACTATACTTGATTAAACAGAATGTAGACCCTATTTTTGGAAGAGAGTGGATGAGAGAAGTTCGACTAGACTGGGCAGAAATCAAATTATTAAAGGAAACATCGAAACTAGAGTTAGATAAATTATTAGGAACATACAAAGACGTTTTCACTACAGACGAAAATAGGAACGATACCAAACGTAAAAGGCACCTCTACCTAAAAGAAGACAGAAACCTGTTTTTCTGAAAGCACGACAAGTACCATTTGCTATTAAAGAACAAAGTGGAAGAAGAATTAGAAAGGCTTGAAAGTTAGAAATCATTACAAAAGTAGAACAATCAGACTGGGGGACACCCATAGTACCAGTGGTTAAACCTAATGGAAACATTAGAATTTGCGCTGACTACAAAACCACTGTCAACAAAAATATAAAAGACGAGCAGTACCCATACCGTAATAGAGGAAATTTTTACAAAAATGAACGGAGAGTAAAATTTTTTGTACACTTGACATAAGCAACGCATATTTACACTTACTAATGGACGACGAAAGTTCACTGGTCCAAACGCTAAGCACTCACCGAGGTTTATACAAAGTAAACAGATTAATGTTTGGAGTAAAGGTGGCCCCAGCCAATTGGAATAAATTTATGGATAGATTACTACACGGATTGGAGGGAGTGGCTAGTTTTTTTGATGACATAATATACAGGGGGCAACATAGAAGAGACATTGCAACGATTGAAGATGGTACTAGACAGACTGAGAGAATAATTTAAAACTAACAAGGACAAGTGTTGTATTTTTAAAGAAAAGTATCAAATATTGGGGCATATAATTGACGAAAACGGATTACATACTACCCAGGAAAAGTCCAGGCATTAATGAAAGCGAAAAGGCCAGAAAACGTTTCTGAACTAAAATCATTTCTAGGTCTTGTAAATTATTACAACAGATTTATTCAGAACTTGGCAACCATACTAAACCCGTTAAACAACTTACTAAAAAAGAGCTCTAAATTCAAATGGAATGAAGATTGTGAAAAGTTTTAACAAAGTAAAACAGGAAATCGCTAGTGACAAAACATTGATTCATTTTGACGATAAAAAGCCACTAATATTAGCTACTGACGCCTCACCGGTAGGGTTAGGAGCTGTATTATCGCACGACTTGAAGACGGATCAGAAAAGACCGATTGCTTTGCTCGAGGACCTTAACTAAAACCGAAAAATGTACAGCCAAATAGACAAGGAGGCAACTGGAATTTATTGGGGTTTAAAGAAATTTTTTCATTACTGTTATGGAAGAAAATTTACCCTGGTCACGGACCACAAACCTTTAGTTTCGATATTTAATCCTAATAAAGCACTACCTAGTATGACAGCAACAAGACTCTTCAACTACGCTAACTTTTTATCGGGATTTGACTATAATATTGAATTTAGGAAGACGGAAAGACACGGCAACGCAGATTTTTTATCAAAGATTTCCTACTGAACAATGCAATGAAAATTACAAGGATGACCTACAAATATTTTGCATGAAACAAGTTGAAACTTTACCAGTAACAAAGGAAAGGATTGTTAATGAAACAGAAAAGGACTGTACTTTGAAACCTATAGTAGAGAAATTACAACAAGGGAAGAGCTTAAAGACCCTAGGCCTTAATGATTGTGAGTACTCAATACAAGAGGGATGTCTTTTTAAGGGAAACAGGGTGGTGATACCTGCGTCGTTACAGAAGAAGTACTTGAGGAACTACATGCAGGGCACATGGGCATTGTCAAGACTAAAATGATTGGACGAAGTTATTGTTATTGGTATAATATGGACAAACATATAGAAGAGATGGTGAAATCTTGCAAAAGGTGCTGCCTAAAACAAAACGAGCCACCCCAAATAACACACAGTTGGGAGAGACCAGACGAGAGATACGAACGAGTTAGACCTAATGTTCAAAAATACCACACTAAGAAAGATGCCTAGAGAACAGTTCCCAGTAAGAGAAGTTTCAAGGAGGAGAGAGAGTTCAAGTTGAATGTATAGAGGAGATAAAGGAGAGCGCTGAGTTTTGGAAATGTTAATAAAGAAGTTAGGACAATTACATTTTCTAATAAGGCTAGAGACGGAGAGGTATGCAGACGACATATAAATCAGATGCTTTCAAGCAGATTCAGAGGGGAGCGATGATATATATTTATTTGTTTATCTTATAGTTTTGACATGATTTGTCATATGATGTTTTTAATGTCATTCAATTATATTACAATTATGATTCTAACTTTTTGTAATACTTAGTAGTAACTAGCGTAGTATATAACAAGTATTATTATTTCTCTTCAGTTATTTTACAGAAAACAAAACATAAAAGTATATTCAAATTTATCTGGAAATAACTATAAATACCTTTATGGAAAATAAATTTATGGAAATCGGGAGGCCTAGCAACCCTAACTACAGGATTAAAGAATTTTTCTATTTCTTTAATTGAAATAAAATTCTCAAGTTTGTAATTTCCTGAATCATCATATGCTTGAGAGAGCAGATGATTTTAGGTTCTGATTTTGTTTGACCTTAACACAGCAAATGAGACATTTCTCTCGTTTCGAATAATATGTGCACTTCTTATAGTGGCAAATGTATTAATTCTCTGATAATGATATCTGACAAAATGTGTCCTAAATTGAAAATGGAATCCTAGCATATAGCTAATTTATTTATAAGACTTTTCAATCAATAAAAGAGTTCATATTTTCATGTAAAATTTGTTGAATAGTTATGATGAATCAGCATTAAAAAACTTTAATTAACTTTAGGATTAGTAAAATTTGATGGTAAACAAGATTATTTGATGACGTATCGACTAACTGTGCCCTAGTTTTTGAGCAGTTCCCTTTTATATTAAGATTAAAGAATAAGAACTTTATTTGTAAACTACAGAAAATGTGATAAAACTATCCAATTAAATTTTACAAAACAAAAAAAATACAAATTTTACAAAATATCAAATAAAAACAAAGCATGTTGAAGATCATCATCAAAACTTTTACAGTTTTTCTCTTTATTTTAAACTTTTTCTCTTTTACAGTGCTGAAAGAGTTGTGTAAGTGTCCAAGTGATATTGTATGAGTAAAAGTATTACCAGAGCTTAAACCTGATGCAGTTTTGGGACTATTGCATCCTGACTTTTGACTAAGTTTAGACTAATTTTCAACTTGACTAAGTTGACTTGTTTTTAGATCTTTTACAACTCAGGTCTAGAGTTTCACTGATTTAAGAACTGTCAACACAGTTTATAATATAAGATATATTTCTAGACATGTCTAATGGTGGAAATTGAGTCTGTTTTGTTGGGAGAAAATAGATAGATATTAATTTACTTATTACCTATTGGTCTTTTCAAACTTGAATCAAAGGCATCTTGATAAGGCATATGATAAGTTACTTTATCACCATCAGGGAAACAGAGAGTCGAGCTTTGCTTATGATCATCTAATTATATATGTCTGTCATAACTACTTCCCCGCAGATAATCACCCACATAAGTGATAGTTTTTCCATGTAAGTTCCACTTTTACCTGTATTTTCATCATTTCTACATGTTGGATCATTTCAACATTACACTTTGTACTTGTACTTTGTATCTGTACTTTCTTCTAAAGCTAATAAACATTCATTAACTTGATGATCAACATCTAAGTGTCAAAAATTGATTGCCTGTAAGTTTTCTAGCTGGGTCCTCTGTGTCTTTATCCACTTCATTTATTTTCTTTAAACAAGATTTGAAACTTTTAGTTTGGTGAACCCATTTTAATGTAAGAGTTTATCTCATTATTTAATCTCATTTTTAAGCTTTTTTATGAAAACAAACAGTTAAAAATTGTTGTTTTTGGATTTGTTTAATGCCACTAAACATAGCTTAGTGGCCAGCTTTTACTGGCTGTGGCGCCGAGACCACGGAGCGGCCAAGAGGCCGAAGGCCTCTTGTTTTTTAGTTAACTTATTTCTTATATTATATTTTACAAATGTCCTTGATAGAAAAACATTATTTCTTGATTAATTTTAACTTAATAAAAATAACAATTTAATGCATCTTGTTTGTTAAAATCCTCACTACTTCATCAATTAATTGATTTAGTAAAGTATGGATCAGAGAATAACACCAGGCCATAGGAACACCAAGTCACCTGTATGTAACTTCAAACTTTCGCTTCATGTCCAGGGAACAGTGACATTGAGATATTTATTTATTTTACAATACAACACATTACACATATTAAATTGGACTTAAAAAACCAGAATTGTGAACTCCTTACAAAAAGACTAGAGTCTTGCACTGTAAGGAAGAGTATTTAAAATATTAAACATGGATTGTCAAATATTCAGCCTATGTATTGTTATTTATAATAACTGTGCCCTAGATTTGGAGCAGTTCCCTTTTATATTAATATTAAAGAATAAGAACTTAATTTGTAAAATACAGAAAATGATAAAAACTTTCCAATTTAATTTTACAATACAAATTTCACAAAAATCATGTTGATCTTCATGCTGAAACTTGATTTCCAGTTATTTTTCTAACTGGTTCCTCTTTTACAGAGCTGAAAGAGTTGTGTAAGTGTCCAAGTGATATTGTACGTGTAAAAGTATTACCAGAGCTTAAACCTAATGCAGTTTTGGGACTATTGCATCCTGACTTTTGACTAAGTTTAGACTAGTTTTGAGATCTTTTACAACTGAGGTCTAGAGTTTCACTGATTTAAGAATAGTCAACACAGTTTATAATGTAAGATAAATTCCTAGACATGTCTAATGCTGGAAATTGAGTCTGTTTGTTGGGAGAAAATAGATAGATATTAATTTACTTATTACCTATTGGTCTTTTCAAAGTTGAATCAAATCATTCAAGTTACTTAATCACCATCAGGGAAACAGAGAGTTAAGCTTTGCTTATGCTCATCTAATTAAATATGTCTGTCATAACTACTTCCCAGGAGATAATCACCCACATAAATGATAGTTTTTCCATGTCAGTTCCGTTTTTACCTGTATTTTCATCATTTCTACAGTACTCGTTGGAGTATCTGTACTTTCTTCTAAAGCAAGTAAACATTCATTAAGTTGATGATCAACATCTAAATGTTAAAAATCGATCACCTGTAATTTTTCTAGCTGGGTCCTCTGTGTCTTTATCCACTTCATTTATTTTCTTTGAAACAAGATTTGAAACTTTTTGTTTGGTGAACCCATTTTAATGAAAGATTTTATCTCATCATTTAATCTCATTTTTAAGGTTTTTTTTTATGAAAACAAACAGTTGAAAAATTGTTTGGTTTTGTTTAATGCCACTTGTTAATTGTTAGTCTAGTTTTAATGCCACTTACCAAAACTAGTAATAAAACAAACTCTGATGTTGGACAACAGGGAGAGCCTATAACCATTCATCAACTCGATGATTAACATCTAAATGTCAAAAATTGATTGCATGACATTGCAAAATGCATGGCAAAATGTCATTAAGAAAATTAATAATAAATTAACAAATAATTGCATAACAAAAACCAATACACAAGGGATTTCTTCTACACCTTGTAAGATGGGCTGTATCAGAGCTCTAAACTGTGGTGTATTGATGGGTGCTATGGGTTCTGCCTCAGAACACCTCAGCCCCACAGACTGGAAAGAAGCGACACGGGCCCTGAAGGGCCTGACACCAAACTCTGCATAGACTCAGGAATGATTGAACCACTTTGGAGAGTGGCCCGACACCATCTTAAACTGCTGACCTTAAGCATATAGTGTCACCCTTACTTTAAGCTGTTTTGAGAGAAAATTATGTTTCTTTGGTCTAATCGCTTTGTAAAATGTGGGACTTGTTATAGTTTGAATGTCGTCTTGGGTCATGATAATGTTGATCTTTGTTTTGGTTTTTAATTTGTTACTGGCTTGTTTTTCACATTTTTCAACTACTTTTTGTCCAGCATTATGATGCAAGCCTTGGTTTAAGGGATCCAACCCTGTAAAATCTGAACTAGATGGAAAACATTGGGAAGTTTTGAGATAGATAAAAAATGTATGGTTTAGTTACGTGCCCATTACATCTTGTGATGATATATTTAATTAAACAGTTACATTAAATACATGTTTTGTTCTTGCAAATAAAAATTAATCGAAATGAATTGTAAAAATATAAAAATAAAAGACTAAATATTAACATTTTTTTAAAATAATTTATTGAGTAAAATATGCTATAAATCTACATTTTTTTAATGTTTACTAGGCAGTAGAATAGATACAATGTTAAGCTTATTTAAAAAATTTATTCTGATACATTGTCTAAATGTGCTGATATGTTTGAGATGATGAGAAGGTAAGTTTATTTTATGCATATTTTTAGTAGAATAACCATGGTGTTTCTCTGCACTTCTACAGCAGCTCCCAAAATAAAAATTGCAGGAAGGGTGAATACTTTTAATCTCTTAAATAGTGGTGTGCAGCTGTCATTTTTTCTCTAATGAAATTTGCTGGGTGTGTGGAGAGTTGCCCCAAGCAGCAACACAAATGGAGTGAAAGTGAGCATTGTAGCTTTTAAGTACTATATCTAAAGTTGAGCTTAATTTTCTTAAGAGGTAAACTATAGAGGGAAATTTATTAACCAGGGCTTTATACTGAAGCCTCCATGATGAAGTCTGGTCAATAAGTATTAAAGTTTTAAATGGTTCAGCTTTATGAGAATTTCTCTTTAATGTAAGTGAAAGTTTTTGATTTTATTCTCATTTGCATGGTTGTAGAAAGTTGCAGTTAAACCGATCTTTTACTCTGAGCACAGCCATAGTATCACTTCAAATGCTTTTATCCTTGAGGGAAAGAAATAAATTAATGCCGTAAGACTACTTGCAGCATTTAGCTTCAATTTCAGGTAAATCATGGATACAGAGGGTTAATAAGAGGGGTCCAAGGACAGAGCCATGTTGAACTTAAAAAAGATCAAATGAGACCCATTTAACTCAATGGTGCTCTAGTTACTTTAAAAGAATATCATGAATATCACTAGCAACTTGTAAAATATTAATCTGATTATTAATGCAAAGGATGTAGTTAGGTTGGATAATTAGTTTGGATGCTGGTTTCTCAGTTATTTTTGAATTTAAATTAAAAAATTGATTGATTACACTTTTTTAAAAATCATTGAAGTAGCAAGAGGCAAGTCTTGCGCTATATTAGTTGAGCACATCTTTTTTGGCAGGCAAAAGATGTGCTACAGTCCTTATGTGAGAGTAGTGGTCCTGAAAAATACCATTTTAGGCGACCCATTGAAGTTCTGACAACATGAGCTTCATCATGTTGTCTTGTGGCAGCACTCTCCGACATGTCGAAGGCCAGCGTAGTAAGGAAACCCTTCGCTTGGAACCATGACCATTTTTTTAGAGTAATGAAGAGTTCCCACCTCCAAAGAGGTTAGAACAGTATATTAAGGATTTACTCCCATAAGGCCTAACCAACATAGTAGCGGTGTGAAAAACAGAAGATTAGAAGGTGAGAATAAAAGCCTCAATGAAGTTTACTGCTTCCTAATTAGATCTGCCAGCAGGATCTCAATAGAATACAGTATTCTGGAGAGAGTTGGCTGAAAATATGGTTTAGAGATGCAGCACCAATGGTAGTGAAGAAAGGGGGGATGGAAATAATAATGCTCACTGACGCAATGACTTAACATTGTCTGGTTTCGTCAAGCTTAAAATTGACTATTTACAATAAATCTTTTATAAATTTTAATGTGTAGCGGGCTTCATTTATCAATGTATTTTTTGTGAGCTAACTGACGCTAGGTATCAGCTTGACTCTGGTATAAAAGGCATGGGATATTTATCGATGGCTGTATGATTACTACTACTAGCTTCAATAAGGGTTTCATGAACCCCTTTGTCATGGGTATCAGTATTGGTTTCCTCTGTAAGTTTGTCCTTCTCATTTCGGGCTATATCGTAAAAATTAAGTCACTTGTTTAAGGGAGTAAATAGCAGCAATATGATTAACACTCAAGAGTGAATAGATTTTTGTTGAGGTGGCTGAAGCTGGGTTCAGCAAGTGATACTATTCCTTGCGGGAGCTTATTGCAGCATTTCCTTTCTATGTAGAAGGGTGAGCTGTTGGTGAAAGTCAGTCTGTGGGCAGGATAGGATAGTCCAATCTATTACAGTTTCTTGTGTTGTAGCTGTGCTGTTTGTAGTGTAGGATGTCGAGGTTCAGTTTTGCATAGGTCAAAAGGTTGTAGATGTAGAGTGATGACAAGGTGAGGATTCCCAACTCTTTAAAACTACTCACGATATTATGCAATTTATGACATGAACTAAGGGCGTGGTATCAGCTTGGTAGAAGGGTGAGCTGTTGGTGAAAGTCAGTCGGTGGGCAGGATAGTCCAATCTATTACAGTTTCTTGTGTTATAGCTGTGCTGTTTGTCGTGTAGGATGTCGAGGTTCAGTTTTGCATAGGTCATAAGGTTGTAGATGTAGAGTGATGACAAGGTGAGGATTCCCTACTCTTTAAAATTACTCATGATATCATGCAGTTTATGACAAAATATTTGAATGAACTAAGGGCGTGGTATCAGCTTGACTCTGGTATAAAAGGCTTTGGATATTTATTGATGGCTATATGGTCACTGCTAATAGCTTCCACTAGGGTTTCATGAACCCCTTTGTCTTGGGTATCAGTCATGCTTTCCTCTGTAAGTTTGTCTTTTTCATTTCTGGCTAAATCAAAAAATTACTTCACTCGTTTAAGAGTGTAAATTGCAGCAACATGATCAACACTTAAGAGTGGAGATCCTCAATGAATGAGCTAGGTCCTCTTTACTTGTCACAGCATATTATCTATAAAAACTTTATTTCCTTACAAAAAACATTATCAAAAATAGAAACATGTTTAAATGCAACATATAATATTTTTTAAATGGAAAAAGGAAAATGTCCTCTTAATGTTGTTAATAATATCTATTATGTAGAACTTAAAAATTACATAATTGAAGATGGAATTACGAAATTATCATCAAATAAATGGGTTTACCATTAAATAGCAGTGGGTTACGAGCTGTTTCTAGTTAAACAGTAGAAACTTATAATAAAGTTTCTGTGGATTAGATGCAAAATGCCTGTGCACTAGCATTTATAGGTCCCAAAACGAGGCCTACTTGATAGATGATCTATGATTACTCTAATTACTATCACTAAAAATTTAAATTAATAATATTTAGATGCCGAATGAAATAATATTTTAAATTTCAAAGTAAAGTTAATTTGAGTAAATGCAAGAAATAAAATAGATGAAGAATAAATTTGGCAACCGCTGACAGTCCTGGACGCCTAACTAGAGGCGTCTAGTACAATAAGTGCATTAGAATGACTGTGCGGAACATAACTAAGGCAGACTTAGGGTCAACAAACCTATTCTCTTTAACCTAGTCACTTTAAATTAAGCGAAAATCACTGAACTCAAAAACTGATATTAATACTCGGCCGACATCGTTAAAAATAAATATGAGTGAAAGTGATAGCTTCTACTGTGAAGAAGACCGGACAAGGGTAAACACATAAAACGAATAATTCCGGTCATATACCCTGGCTTTGGTATTTATTTGCTCACACAATACTTTCCCAATATACCTACAGGATAATGAGAAAACTAAATACGGGCCTATGGCCCGTAGCCGCTACGCGGCCCAGGGGCCCCCTAGAGGCCGCTTGCGGCCACATTGTTGTAGTTTTGTATTATGTATGGTTTCATTATAGTTTCTTGTTACATGGCATTTTGCCACGTATTTAGCAAATTTTCACAGCCTCGTTTCACAGGCCCGCGAAGCGGGGCTGAGAGGCTTTCTCACAAATTTGATTTGATTAATCCTCTATTATTAATAGTAAGCAATAATATTACAGTTAACAAGCAATATAAAAAAATAATAAGTATATTTAAATACATAAGTAATACGTTTTTTATAGAGGTATAAAGAATACAAAAAAAAAATCCACACATTGCAACTGTTGGAGTAACCTTGTATTAAGGGTAAGGAAAAGATTATAGTTTCATCTTTCATCAGTTTTAGTTATCGTCCACCATACAAAAGGGTATAAACTCTTACATACATTTATGATTGTTTATACAATTTAATGAAAAATGTCAAGTTTTTTTCGTAAACAAATTGTTTATTTGAGTATAAAAAATCCTATTGTATTGTTCTTTAAGTTAAAAAAAATAAAAATACCGTTTTCGTCACTTAGGATTGTCCGATTGAGCTGAAACCGGTCGCAATCGTTTAAGAATGACATCGACCTTATAAAGACTATCTCGAGGTTCTTCCTCTTTACAGGCCTGCTTAGCTCGGCGTGGATCAGTGGAAGCCATTTTTGTCCTGTCTCTCTGGGACAGTAGGCTTACCAGGATGGAGCAAGAGGTAGAGGCCCCTCTTTTATACTATATCCCCACCCTCTAACACTACTGAACCCAAAATATATCGTCCGATTCTTTGACCTAGACGTAACATATATACAAGATTTTTATATATATATATTATATATATATATATATATATAATATATATATATATATATATATATATATTATAATATATTATTATATATATGTATTCGTTTGCGCCATTTGTGATGGTTCGATGGAGCTAAAATTGGTCTTAATCGATTCAGCTGGCCGTCTATCTAAATACAAGATACCTTGTTTTAAAGCCATTTCAAGTTTCAAAAACGTTTTTTTTTTCATGACGATGACGTCATACGTAAACTTTGATTGATACGTCATAATGTTTTATAAACAATAGGCCTCGTAACCTCCACAACATCTCGCGATTTGCAAAGTTTCGTTTCAATTTAAGAACACCTTCAAGAGTTATCGTTCGCCATACGAAAGGGTAGAAACATATATATATATATATATATATATATATATATATAATATAATATATATATATATATATATATAACATATATATATATATATATATAAACTTTTTTCGGACATATTTTTTTGTTATCAGGAAGCCAATAGGAACCGATTCCCCTCACTCCTACCCTCAACTTCCGTCATCCGAACAACCTCATAAGCGTCAATTTCATAATGAAAATTCGCTAAAACACAAGAAGTAGCGAAATGAAAACTGAGCACCTCAAAAGTGCTCCGTTAAGCTATGTAAAGGTATTAGTCCAGAGAGTAGAGGTCCTTACCCAAGGACTAGAGAAATATGACTGGCATGGAATAACCCCACCAATCGCCTTTATATACGTTCCTAGACCCCCTACCCCGGACCCTCTCTGTCCCAAGGATCATCCACAGAGGTTAACTACAACCCACATGTTACTGACTTGTTACGTCACTGTACTTCTCTAAACAACCTTCCCTGGTCACAGTGATTTCGCCTGCAACCCCTGGGGGCAAAAGACGTTAAAGTCTGCCAAGATAACTAGGGTTGTAGCCTGGCTTACATATGAGTTATCGTCAAATATAATAAAAATAAGTTAATATATTCAGTTAATTAAAAAACATATTCAGATTAAACATGTGTATAATATAACATATTCAGATTAAGTATTTTTTTTTTTTTTTTTTTTTTTTTTTTTTTTTTTTTTTTGTCAACGGAGGGAAACGCGACGGCCTCTAGACGAAAGCTTTATCCCTCGGAATCAAAGCAGCTAACACCCCTAAGAGGGGATGGCTCCTGATCATCCGAAGGTTCGTCACCTTCTTTCGGTGGCGAAGCCTAGCCCATGGCACCGGTCCATGGTGTGGGGACTGGCGACTTCTCGACTGCCCAGCCGGTACCGTAGCAGCGATTGTCAGGCCTTACCCCACTAAAACATCTAGAGGTAAAACCCTCCGCCAGGCGCATACCCCCAATTGGCAAGGAGTATTGCACCTTCGCGTGACTAAAAGTCTCCACCACGGTCCCAACACATAGTCGGCTAACTTCTGACCAGTGAGGGGGCGGCTTCTCTGACTTACCCTTTCCTCCCACTTCCTGCTCCAGTCAAAAGAGGAGGCTGAAGACCCATCGATGTGGATGCTTCGTTGACTGCCGGTGTAGCGATGAAGTGCCTCCGAGTGCTCCAAGACCAACGGCACCTAGAACAGAAAAATTGCCCAGGGGGAACCCGCCCATGTGTGGACCCACCAGTCCATCCGGTCGCCCTGAAGCTCTCCCGCTCTTCCACCTCCGACATGAGAGAGCTTTCAGCCAAGGCTTCCAGACGACCAACGGATCCAGCCGGGCCGCAATACCCCCCGACACACCTCCCATTCGCAGCACGCGCTAGCCCCGTCACACCCAAAGACACTAAAGATGGAAGATGTCGCTGAAGAAGCTGATGGTCTTACAGGTAGTTAGGTCCAACAGAGTTTCCAACCGTGCCTCCCGTGGGAGCGGACTCAACGCCGGGTTTAACAAATGACCGGGAGAGCCCTGACACGGTTGGCCTGCCTGCGCAGCCTAATGACTTCACTAACCTAAAGACAAACAACTAAAGCCTAATATCACAGAGTTCGGCCACTGCCTCTCACAAGAAAACTCATACACCGCGGTTTGAACATATTGCCGGGTGATGATAACAGTGGTCGATCCTAAACTAAACACTGACTAAACCTAAAATAAATACCTAATCCTAGTTAAAACATATCTACATGACCTAGCCTAATATCAGAATGCCGAGGATAAGCCAGCCAGCCGGTTTTAACAGATTGCCGGGACTGGTTGCCGTTCGGCCTAAACTAACTAAACCTAAATATCACAGAATTGGGTGATAGTTCCTCCAGCTATGCTGTGGGGCACACCGGTTTTAACATATTCCCGAGGTGAGCATTAACTACCACCCCCTATCTAACCTAGCCTTAACTTAATATCACAGCAAAATTACACTAACTAACCTAGATTAAAAGAGGCAACTGCCGTATCCCATTGACCTGCAATGGGAGCCTGCCCACCATCCGGTTTGAACAAATGGCCGGGGGACAGTTACGACAGCCGCTGAACTATACCAAAACTATCCTAATAAACTAAGACTAACCTGACTCTGTTGAACCTAAATCTTATGGTAGAATCCTGCCCTACGCAGGAATTCTACAGTTGATTCGAAGTGAGAGTCCTCGTTGAGGGCGACTGCTACACTCGCCGGTGTTCCGCAGATCCCTCAGCTCGGCAAAGTGCGTCACACTCTTCAAATATGTGACACACTGTGAGCGCTGCATTGCAGTGTCGGCATCGAGGAGCACGCTCATTTGACAGAAGGTGCCCGTGCGTCAACTGCGTCTGTCCAAGCCTCAGACGCATGATTACGACACTGTCTTGTCTTGACTTCGACAGTGCCGTAATCTTTCCTCTTGGATTTATCTTGATTCTTGCTAACAGGGTGGGGTGCGATTCCACGTGGTTCTCCACGTACGCCAGACTGCGTTGACTAATGCAGTCTTGGCATCATCTAGTCGAACGGAACCGTCCACCACCCTTCTCTCCGCTGACGCACGCTTGGCAGCTTGATCTGCTGCCTCATTGCCAGCGATACCGACATGCCCCGGTACCCATACTAGAACCACGTGCCGACCAGTAGAACATAGAGAGGACACGTGGTCATGATTAAGTATTAAAAGTTAAAATAATTAAAAACTTCTACTCTGTATTAAACATAACTGACATACATTTTTAATTACTTTGTAATCATTTATGATTTGTTTTTTAAATTTAATAACATTTTTTTTTTTTTTTTTTTTTATGCTGTAACAATTGATTTAGCCCAATTCCGTCACGGTCGCTGGTTGTGTGGGTGATTTCTGTATCCAAAAAAGACTTCAGTCTTACTTACTAAAATTAATTGAACTTGTGTATTCTTAAACTTAATTTAACAAAGGCGCCAGGTTCTTTTCTTGCCTACTAAGTATGTTAGGGGATAAGGACCAACTCCAAGCATTTAATGAAATGTGACAAGGTTCTAAAACTGAATTTAACTTAGATAAATTGCTCAAAAAGCCAAATTATAAATAAATTATAACATCTATTATTATAAATGGATGAGATTATAGAAATAATGTATTATACCTGAAAACAATTAATGATCTTATGGCTTAGGCCAGGTTACGATGTTCTAAAACTGATAATTAAAACTAAATACTTATGCAGTTAAAGAAAACCATTGGGTATTTTAACATTTTTAGGGCTTGTCAAGTTTCGACTGCCTATTGAAAGATGAACCTGTTGGGAACCTCCAAGGAGAGAGACCAATTTACTCATGGCTTTGTTGGCTTTCTTCAACATTTTCCTAGCTTCTCTGCTATTAGCTTTTGTTTGAAGAGTATCCCTGGTTTTCACCATTTCCCAGTCTTTTAGAAGGAAGGAAGTTGACTCTGCTTCTGGTAGCTGGTTCTGGTCCCTTAGAGGGTTTAGAGGAGCCTTCCCTGGCTAGTTTACCAGTGGTCTCGTTCCCCTCTACCCCAGAATGATCAGGGACCCAAACCAGTGTAACTTTGTTTCTTCCCAAGTAACTTTAGCTATTGTTGACATTATCCTGCCAGTGCGCTGGAGACACTGGGTAAGTGTAGTGCCTTGATTGCAGCCTGTTTATCTGAGCATATAAAGATGGTTTTACCTTGAATGTCCTTTTCAAGCAAAAGTTCCGAAGTTTTTAAAATAGCAAAGACCTCGGATTGATACGCAGTTGCTAGTGTTTTGGTACATAGCACGGTAGGTGAGGACTGTATTGATAATCATAAAAACGAACACAAAGTAAGTTTAATAAACGGTATAATGAAATAAAATAAATGATACAAATAGTAAAATATAAAAATGATACGGCCGTTCATAGCGGTAGGTTGGTAAGGGACTGAAACACTAGGCCTTTTTCTAGCGCATTCCCGCTTATCACACAAGGGTGGGGCTATTCAGAGCGCTAGACTAACTTTTAACTAAAACTAAACAACATTCCGCCCCCCGTTGACAATGAGTCAACAGAAAATTTAAATGTGACAAATAGTCAAAAATAATTAGCTTTAAAAATTAACCAATTAAAATAAGCAATTTAAGTTAATAACTCTAAATTAAAGATAAGCAAATAGGTAAATTCTCTTTCAATTAAGATATCAAAATTAAAGTAAACCAAATGAAAACAAAATAAAAAACAATGAAAAGTAAGTTAAAACAATTATAAACAATAATCTAATAAATTCCCCTTAAGTATCTTCAGACTCTGTGAAGGTAGTCAGCTCAGATGGAAGAGGTAAAGGGCATAACCGGTTGACTGCTCTTCTGGTAGTGCTTCTTTTTCCTGTTTTCACGGTAGCAACACGTGAAACTCCATCAGCTCCAGGATGGAGCTCGAGAATTCTTCCTAAAGACCAGCGTAATGGGGGTAAGTTATCATCCATAAGTAGGACGAGAGTTCCTGGAAGAAGTTGAGATGAAGGTTGTCTCCATTTCGCTCTTTGTTGGTATAGGCTTAAAACTTCTTTTCGCCAGCGTACCCAAAATTGACGAAACATCCACTGCACTCGTTGCCATCGTGTAAGTAGATTTAGCTGTCGGTCGTCCAAAGAAGGATCAGGTGGCAAAGTCAAGGGTTGACCCACTAAAATGCCCTGGAGTAAGTACTGTAAGGTCATTGGGATCAGTTGAGGTAGGAGATAGAGGACGGGAATTCAAGCAGGCCTCTATTTGAGCTAGCAAGGTATGTAATTCGTCGTAAGTTAGAACACTATACCCCATAATTCTTTTAAGTGGTATTTTACAGATTTGACACCACTTTCGACGTACCCTTGAAAAGTAGGCGAGCGAGCAGGTGCGAAGTGAAAAGTGACATTATCATCTGAAAAAGTATTGTTTAGGTTAGGGTTTAGGGAATCATTTATATATCTTTTAATTTCCTTATCAGCACGAACGAAATTGCTTGCATTATCACAATACACGTTCGATGGCAATCCTCGTCTTGCTGAGAAACGTCTAAAAGATGCTATAAAAGCTTGCGCCGTTAAATCGGTAACCAGCTCAATGTGCATTGCTTTTGTAGAAAAGCAAAATATGCAAATATAACCTTTATAAAGTTTAGGATTTCTAGCTAGAGATATTTTATAATTAATAGGTCCAGCAAAATCAATGCTACAATGCTGAAATGGAGGAGATATATTTACTCTAGATTTAGGAAGGTCTCCCATAAGGTAGGAATGAGGTTTAGGTTTGACTTTATAACAAGTTATGCAACTGTGTACAACTTGCCTACACAAATTTTTACCATGTATTGGCCAAAACTTTAATCTTACTGTAAATAATAGCTGTTGAGGGCCAATATGATAATATTTATTGTGATAATAGTCCACAATAAGTTTAGTTAAGTAATGTTTAGAATCCAATAAATATGGATGCTTTTGACTAAATGGCACATCGGCATTAATAATTCTTCCTCCAACACGAATGAGGGAATCATTATCAAGAAAAGGTGATAGAGATAATAATCTATTTGTTGCATTCAGGTTTGGAATTAGTAAGTAATTTTAGTTCATCAGGAAACATTTCCTTTTGGTAAAACCTTAATATAACTGTTTGCGATTTAATTAGCTCATTGACCGAGAGAGTATTTTTATCTTTGTTTTAGATTTAAGATTCGAAATAAACCGGTAGACATAAGCTAAAGTTTTATATAACGATTTCCACGATAAATTTAGTAATGTCAAATAATTCTTTTAAATTAGGTTCGTTTGATTCGATAGATACCAAATTAACATGTATATTTTCTTTCGTTTCCGGTAAGTTTTCGTAGTCATGATTTAAAACCGGAGGTTCAAAAGTATGACTCAAAAGTATAAAGTCTGGTCCATGTATCCAAAAGTCATTCATTTCAATAAATTTGGAAGGGTTTAAACCTCTGGAAGCTAGGTCTGCAGGGTTTTGCGATGATGAAACATGCAACCAAGTTCCATTGTGAGTACTTTCCTGAATTTCTGAAACTCTGTTACCTACGAAAGTTTTCCACCTAACAGAGTCAGCCGCAATCCAGTGCAATACGATGGTACTATCAGTCCAATAGTATATTCTACTAAACTTAAAGGATTTAAGAGATTCTAAGACTTTGGTAATCAATCTGCTCAAAAGCAACGCTCCACATAACTCTAGGCGTGGAGAGTGAGCTTTTTAACTGGTGCAACTCTCGACTTGGAACATAATAAATTAGATGTTGGTTCACGATTAAGGTAAGTAATTTTCAGGTAAACGCATGCAGCATATGCGGCCTCGCTAGCATCACAAAGCCGTGTAGCTCATATGAAGCAACTGCAGGCGACTCAGCTATAAATCTAGGTAACGCATAATTATTTAAATTAAGTAAATCAGCGCTAAAAGTTTCCCAAACAGCAGCAAGTTTGGAAGATAGTGGCTCATCCCAAGATATTTTCTCTAGCCACAGGTTTTGAATAAATATTTTGCCTTTATTATGACTGGTCCTAATAGCCCAAGTGGATCATAAACTTTTGAAATTTGACTTAAAACAAAGCGTTTAGTTAAGTTTTCTTTAATTTCGATTAACTTTATACACAAAAACATCTTCATTGGGCATCCAGTTTTAAAATCCAATTCAGGTTCATTCTTGGCTAAAGAATCAATAAATTCTTTATTATTAGATCCCCATTTCCGCAAATTCATGCCACCATTGCATCATTTCAGAAAGTTGAGATTGTAAATTATAAAGGGTTTCAAGGTCATCGGCAGACACAAGCAAATCGTCGACGTAGAAATCCTCTAGAGCACAGGCACTAGCTAACGGAAAGTTATCTTTTTCATCATAAGCTAATTGGTTCAAACTTCTCTGACTCAAGTAAGGAGCCGGAGATGTGCCATAAGTAAGAGTTAATAGACGGTATACAACTAATTTTCCATCTGGTTTTTTCCAAAGAATTAGTTGGAAGTTGGTATGGTTTATAAACTAATACTTGTCTGAACATTTTCTCTACGTCCGCAACAAGGGCATATCGACGTGATCTAAACCTTAGTATAATATTAAAAATGTCCTTCTGTAACGGTGGCCCAACTTCTAAAATGTCATTCAAGGAAACTCCTGATGACGTAGGCATAGATGCGTTAAACACCACTCGAATTTTGGTAGTTAGGCTTCCTTCTCTTATCACTTCCCTATGAGGAATAAAGTAATGAGGTTCAGCCATAACTTTATCTATTTCTTCTGTAGAGAGTTCTTCCATGTGACCGAGGGCTACATACTCTTCTATAAAGCTATTATACTGGTCGTGAATATCTGGATTAATTTTAAATTTACGTTGTAAACTGTTCAATCTTTTCAAAGCAAAATTGTAAGATTCGCCAAGATCAGAAGGATTCCTTTAAAGGGTAATTTAACAATGTACCTACCAGAAGAATCTCTGGTAGTGGTATCTGAATAATATTCTTCAACCTGTCTTTGTTCTTTAGACAGTGTTTTAGATTTAGAAAGTCTTCTATTTCCCAAAATTTAGTGATAAGATTTTCTAAATTATTTTCATGGCAATCAATATTTATACAACTCATGGTTAAATCAGGTAAGTCACCAGCTAAATGAGGTACATACTTTCCAGCAACAAGCCAACCAAGAGAGGAATTTCTTATGGTAGGTAAGGATGGGCTTAATTTACAAACGCCATCTTTAATTATTTCAAAAGCTACTTCAGCTCCCAACAAAAGGTCAACTCTACTAGGGCAATAAAACATTGGGTCTGCTAAAGCAATATTATCAGGTAAGTTCCAATTAGATGTATCAATTTTACATTGGGTAGTTTGTCTATGATTTTTCTTAGAACAAGTAGATTTAAATGTACTTTGTAATCAGTACAAGTTGATTTTATGACAACAGATACATAATTAGATATAACAGCAGTATTTTGGGTTATTCCAACAATTGATAATGGTTTTATCTTAAGTTTTTCTAAATTTAATATTTGAGTTAAATGCTCTGAAGCGAATGAATTTTCAGCTCCAGTATCAATCATAGCTCTAACGAGTACTGATTCTCCAAACTTATTTTGAACCTCTACAACTGCAGTGGCTAGAAGCGTTTTGCTAGTCATAGCTGAATTAGGTTCAGAAGTTTGACTACATCCACTCATATTTACTGCTCCAGTAACAGCCTTACTTCCACTACTATATCCATCGATGTGGAGAAGAGTAGAATGTCGTTTGTTGCAAACTTTACAATTAGTGGTCGTTCTACAATTAGCTGTGTCATGGTTATTATTTAAACACACTTTACAAATGTTTAAACTCTCTGTTTTAGCTAATCGTTCTCGAGGTGTCATTTGATTAAAACTAGGGCAAATATACAGTCGGTGAAAATCTTTGCATACTAGACATTTAGGTGAATTGTCTTTAAAAGATTTATTATTTTTGTCAAAATAAGTATGACTGGTTCCTTCGGTGGGAACTATACACTAGGGTAGACGGTTGGTTATAAGGTTGGTTTTTATAATTTTTATTTTGGTAATTAGAAGTTTTATTTTGGTTAAAATTATTTTTATCAAATTTTGAATTACTGCTTTTATCGTTGTTTGTGGAAGAAGAACTATCTTTAGAAATTTGTAAAATTGCAAGTTGTTTAAGAATAAACGATTTTAACGTTAGTAATTTTGGGGAATTATCCTCCGGAGAAAGCGATTCTTCCCATTTTTTAAGAGTTGTAATATCTAATTTAGAACATAATATTGGTACAAGTAAAAAATCAGATGAGTCGACTTCTTTATCTAAAGCTCTTAATGCTTCAACATTCTTAAAAAATTCGGTAAACAGTTCGTTAAGTTCTTTGAATGAATTATTTTTAATTTTCGGTAACTCGAGCAACGCTTTAACGTGGCTTTGAGATATAATTCGTAAATTAGAATAACGGGTTTTAAGCAACTCCCAAGCAATCAAATAATTATCATCAGTAATTTTTAAATTGTTAATTAAATCAAGCGCTCCCTGACTTAAACAGGATTTTAAATAGTGTAGCTTTTGAGCGTACGGTATATTCGTTTTATCATGAATAAGCGATTGAAAATTGTCTCGAAAAGTAACCCAATATTTCGGATCGCCGTTAAAACGAGGTAACGATATTGGAGGTAATTTAATATTAAATGCATTATCACGGTGAGTATCTGGTTTAACATCACTCGTATTGTCTTTTAATAGATCGTTTAACTTTCCAATATTTTTAAAATAAGTCGATTCGACCTCATCGAAGTCTTCATCAAAGGTAAAATTTGTATTTAAAAGTTCTAGCTCTTCTAAAATATTTTTATATTCTGTCAAGAGAGGTTGATAGTTTTGTAGTCGTGAAGGTAACTGAGATTTCAACGACACATCATAATTTTCAATAAATGTTACCATTTTATTATTGGTTTTTTCAGGTTTTTCTTTTTAAGTAATAATACGGTTTCTGGATTTTGATTAGGTTCCATTGGAATTGGTGGTTTAGGGGTTTTAGGGGAAGGCTTTGAGTTTTTCGGCATTTTATAATTATAATGCCTTTATCAAAAACATAAAAGTTAACAATTTTTAAATAGAACAAAATTAAAACTTTAAACGGTTAAAAGTTTTAGTAAAGAAAGATAAAGAAAGATAATCTATAAGGACAGAAAATAATAGTTTATTAGATAAGTTAAAATGAAAGAAATAGAATGAATAAACTGATTCTTAGAAAGTGCGATATCAGTAAGCAAGAACAAACGGCCGACAAGCTAGCGAGCATGAAAGAACTCGTTGTATTATGCCACGTGCAGGGGGAAGAGGGGGAGTCAGGGGAAAGAGGTAGGATAGGTCCCAATAGACTCTACAGCACCTACTTTACCTTCTCCTAACATCGAAAAACCCAGCCAAATTATATTAGGTACCAAATAATATAAAGTACCAACTTATTAACAAGCTCAAAATTCTTGGTACATGGAGGTAAATTATTATTATAAAATATAATAAAATAATTGGTTTTAAACTTATCCTTCAGCATACAAATCAGCAAGTAGCTAATTCTTCTTTCTTCAGGTTTTTAATTAAGGTAATTATTTCAGGTATTGTCGGTAACTTTTATGAATAAACTAAGTTCACAAACAAGGTAAAGTTCTTCAGCAGTTTGTTATTAACGGTAATGTAAACATCAAACTTCTTGTTAAAACTTGAGTAATTTGTATATTACGGTAAATACGTAATTTTTTAATAAACTTTAATACCTGATTTGTAGGTATAACAAACAGTATACAAATGACGGTAAATATCGGTAATTATAGATACGGTAAATACCGGTAATAACGGTGTAATTGGCGGTAAATGACGGTATAATTAACGGTAAATAACGGTGTAAATGGCGGTAAATGACGGTATAATTAACGGTAAATAACGGTGTATCATCCGGCGAAGGTCCAAATGTTTTGGTACATAGCACGGTAGGTGAGGACTGTATTGATAATCATAAAAACGAACACAAAGTAAGTTTAATAACCGGTATAATGAAATAAAATAAAATGATACAAATAGTAAAATATAAAAATGATACGGCCGTTCATAGCGGTAGGTTGGTAAGGGACTGAAACACTAGGCCTTTTTCTAGCGCATTCCCGCTTATCACACAAGGGTGGGGCTATTCAGAGCGCTAGACTAACTTTTAACTAAAACTAAACAACAGCTAGATTTCCTAGTGAGTAATATCTTTTCTCTTCTAACTCCTTGATAAACAGTCCAGCTCCAGCGAACCTCGTAGTTTCCATCTTCGAGCCGTCAGTAAAGCAGATGAGATATCCCTCTGAAAAGGAGTGCTCTCCGCCCTTCCACCCGTCTCTTGAAGGAACTCTTGAGGTAAAGGATAGCTTAAGCTTGATAGTATTTGGTGGCTTGAGAATCCCTGCTTTTAATAGTGCCATCAGACAATTGCTCCGGATTGGATCTTTGGCCGGGCAATAGCTGTGTAGATCCGCCTCATCAATTTTGGCGAAATCCCCCACGTCTTTCTTACTATTCTCCTTAATTACCACAATATTGATGTTGCTTTATGGACTACTTTTTCTACATGTATTTTCCATTTTAATTTAGATGCAAAGTTACTCCCACATATTTGACTTCACTCCTCAACAAGGCTTCCCAAAGAGTTTAGGATACCTTACTTTTTTAAGTCTCTTTTGTTAGAGTATAGCATGAGATCCGTCTTATCTGGGTTCATTGAGAGGCCGACCTCACTATACTACTTTTCTAATACTTTACAAGCACACTGCATGCGTTCACATACTGTTGACAGAAACTTCCCTGTGATTAGTATAAGCCCATCGTCAGCATATGCTTGGGCATACAGATAATCTTCATTTAGTCTCACCAATAAACTATCAATAACAAGGCACCACAGATGAGGAGACAAGCAACTACCTTGGGGACAGCCTCTACTCACTACATCCTCAAGTTGGATTTCTCCAATGCCAGTAGTCATAACTCTATTTGTTAGAATGTCCCTGACCCAACGTATTATTTGAGGGGCGCCTTCTTTTCTAGAAGGAGCTTTTCAATTACTTTTGAATTAACTTTATCAAAGGATCCCTCTACGTCAAAAAGAGTGCCATTACAAAAAGTTTTTGGTTCTGGGCTTTTTCTATACTCCTAACAAGGGCATGTGTTAATCACAAAGTTAATCATCCGATGGTCAGATGTAACTATGTCATTTGTGACTTTCCAGTCTGAAATGGATTGCAAACACGTTCAAGGAAGCTAAAGTTATATCAAGGATTTCTTGTCTACATTTGTTTACAAATGTAGGCTCTCAACCTTTATTGACAATTTCAAGATTCCTGTTCAGTGAATAACCAAGTAGGCTCTCACCGCGATCATTAGTATCTGGCTGTTTGAACCACATCCTAGAATTAATGGATTTTTTCTTCGTGGCATACTCTGTGATAGCAGTAAATTCCTCCGATGGTGGGAGAGTATCACTGTCTTATGGCAGGTAGACAGAGCTGAATATTACCTTTTTATTTTGTCCATTTTCGTCAGGCATTTCCAAAAGGACTCTAACCACATCCCTCGACCCAAGATGCCACAAATGCATCACCTTCAAATCGGGGGACGTCCAGATGCATGCCCTTGGATTTTCTCCTTTTAAGTGGTTGACATAGATGGATCCTCCTTTTTCAGCCAATCATCTAATTCTTCCCCTGAAAGCTTAAAGTTCTTGAATTAAATCAACCATTCTCCTCGCTGATAAAAGTTTCAATAAATCAGAATTGGCACTTTTGCAGTGATGGAGCAAAATCTCTCTTACTTGCAGGTAAGACGAATCAATTTTTGTCTTACCTGCAAGTGGCTTTCTGTGGAGGTAGGTGTGCATTTCCTGGAGGGGGACTCTTATCAGCCTTAAGACTGACCCTCCTCACCGGGTTAGGGCTCCGGAGTAAAGCGGGATGAGACAAAAACCTTTATGGTCATTGCCTCAAACGCAATGCAAGAGCCCTCCTCATCAATGGCATGGTCAATCTCTGGCTTTACAAGAAAAACAAGCTGCCAGCTCCCTTTACCTTCCTTGCTTGAGAAATGTTTCCAGGTTTAAGCCTGGAAGTCATTCTGACATCTTATGCGTCTGATTACCCAAGGAAGATCAAGAGATTCGACTCTAACTGTAAAACAGATTTTTACAGGCCATTGTGCATCCTTATAAGTTTTTAAGGATATAGCCCGGCTGTCTCGGCTTCCAGTTAAACGTCCAATCTCTAGTCATTTCATCTACACAGGTGATCAGAAACCAACCCTCTTCGATCAGACCTGTCTTATAGTCTTATAGAACCTCAGTCTAAGGCCCGTCGGATTCCCTTGAGAATCCTGAGTAGTCCCGACGAGGGACTCAATAAGGACTTCCCTCAGAGCCTCGGCGTCCTCCTCTGTGAGTAAGCCTTCCTCAGGTATGACTACAAGTTGTAGTTTTTTACTTGAAGTGGCCTCAGCATAGGATCCACACTTTCCAGAACCGTTCGGCGCAGGAGCGTTACTGTCTCCTGCACCTCCTGGTCCCGAGCAAGGCTTCTTCTTTGCTCTCGCTTCACCAAGAGAGGTCTCCGACTTCTTTCTCTTACTAGGAGCTGAACCGGTATTACCCTCGCCAGCCCCTCCCTTTCAGGTGGCTGGCGTTTGAGCAGTACGGGTCTCTCCTGTTGCAGATCTAGGAGCCTTTGGAAGCCTTTCCCTGGCAGAAGCGATCTCCGCTTTGCTCATATGCCTATCGCTAGCATGACTCTTTCTTTTCTTCATATTCAAGCAATTATGAGAAGTAGAATCATTTTCCGTGGACAAATTGAAGTCGGCGCCTTTCTGGGAAGCCCACTGGCCAGCCTGACTCACTCCCGATCCTCCCAACTGAGAAGTACCTTTCTTACTCTTATGGAAGACAGAAGGAACAGGCTTTTTTACGGGCACTCCCTCAGATGCCACAATTTTATTGCTTTCTTCTTTAATTGTATTAAAGTACTCATGTTTCTCAAGAAACTTTGTTTAAGTTTCTCTTTTCCTTGCTCTTCTGCATGATTCTCTACGCCTCTTAGCTCACAGTAAGTGCTCTCTAGACAGTTCGCTGACATCCAATGTGCTCTAGGTATCGCCACTAGCGAGGAGCTCATCCTTCTCCAACGGCGACACATCCAAACCAGTCTCTTCAGTCAGGTCCCTTTCAGAGCCTCGTGTAGTAGAGGATTGGCTGTTTGATGGTCCATGAGAGAGCAGTGCAAGTGTTTCCATCTGATTAGAGATGCCAGTCTCTGGTGCGCCTACTGCCTTGCCTGGTTCCATAATGTCTTTCTTAAAACACTTAAACTTTCACAAGAGTCTATACTGTTTTCTTCACAGGTGGAATCTGGAGATGATTTCGTCTCTTTATTTGACTCTGACAAACCTATAAAACTATTTGTCTTATCCATATATCCATATTTTTTTGCATACTTCGTATGCATAAGAGGTGAGTTGGTTGTATTGTTTAATGTTAAAAATTACTGTGTTTCGGTAATCCCCCTCGTGTTGACATGGTGGCATTGATCAGCGAGGGCTAGGTTCCAGTGGAGAAGTCTGGAGACAGGGACGCAGCCTCCTACTCACGGATCACCTCTCCAACCCAGGTGCCATATCCTAAGGATCTTGGAAGTAAAGGGTACGAGAGATCCCTCAAGCCGTAGCCTGGGTTAACCCAAGGTGCTTACCAGTCAAACATGGCCCGGAGTCAGCCCACCTAGTTAGCAAGACCAAGGGGGAGGGACATCACACAACCTCAAGCAGCCCAGGAGTGTCAAGACCTTCAGCCATATGCCTGTATCCAGATCGGTGCCACCGACCCCTCAATCCTAGTGGTGCCACCCTAGTCCACAATCTGAGAGAAGTGATCAATGTTGGGTTTATGTTTGTGTCTGTGAGGTGTGGTATTTGAGCTCGGGGTCTACTGGGTCGCTATCCCTTTAGCCACACACCTTGGCTTCCCCTGAGGAGCCAATGAATGGCAAGCCAGGCATTGGGGATTTATATCGATATCCAATCTAGATCCGCCGTGTTCAGCGAGACAGGGCTACCTCATGAAGGGTGTGATTCTTTTTCACCCACGTGCGGTCCTGGAATAGTGTCATCAGAGATTCCTCAGCTATTCCCTGAGTTCAAGTTCCTCCTGTCATTGTAGGACCAGCCTCTCACAATAAAAAAGAAGCAGACATGTTGCATCAGACTAGACAAAGACAGGTTCAAAGAGACGAGGACTAAGGACAGTCACACTTATAAAAGAACACTTAGGTCACAATAGCACGTGAGAGGTAAGTAAAGCAATGGTAGATAAATCATGAACCCTCTTAACCCCATCTCAAAAAAGTTAGTGAGACAATGCCTAGCTTCATGAAAATTCAACATTTTAGAAATATCAATGTACAGAAGACTGATTCTATATAATCAATAACCATTCCTAGGCCTCTAGAACATTAAACAACTGTATTCAAATCTAAGGACTTTAATTTAATAAAATAAATCTTAAACTTAGCTTGACCACGGCCAAGAGGTCGGGCCGATCTAAAAAGACAACCGCTGAAACCTCCTGGCCGCCAGTACAAAAATGTTACCAACTTAAACAATTATTAATATTTTTCTAAAAAAAAACCCCCAAAGCTACAATAGAAAATTAATAATAACTAAAGAAATTATCTAAATAAACTTTAAATGTAAAATAAAATAGGTAAATTTTTTTTAAAGAATTTTAAATAAAATCACAAATATTTCCCTCTGAAATTCAAGCTAAAAATTCATGTTACAATGCAAGGGTTCAGAATTGTAAATGTATTAAAAAATTATGAATTGAATTTAATTTTAGGGTAATATTGCAATGATCAATAAATACGTTATTGTTATTATTTAGTCAGGTTTGATGGACATGGTCAATTTTTTTGAAATTTTTTATATTTTTTCAGTAAATATTAAAATTTATTTTTATACAGCAGTTGTAAATTTAAAAGATAAGTTTTCTTTAAAAAGTTGACTTGTGGGGTAATCTTTTCTTTTAGTGTAAATCATTTTAGTAATACCTTCCTTTGATCTGAAGGCTTAATTTGTTTTATAAATGAAGACTTAAGGACTTCATTTGTTTTCTTTCTACAATTGATTTATTTGAGCACAAACTAAAAAATATATCCATAAGTCAATGAACTTTTAATGAGAGAGTGATACAATATTTTTGTGTGTGAATACAAGAAAAAAATAGACTAAGAGATGAAAAAATAGAGGAAGTAAGAGATGAGCAAAAGTTTAGCCAAGAACGGAAAAAACTTCTCTTATGATTGCCCTTTAAGAAAATCTAAATATTTTTATGCATTCAATAGTCAAAAATGTAAGCTATTGTTGCTAGAAGTTGCAAAAACTGTTAATTTTTGTCACCCCACAGCATTGTAGGGTAAAATAAACATATTTTATTCTTACACATTTTTCTCTAAAACTACTCTTTTCACCTGTTTTAGAAATTTTTAGTTTTTTTATGTACCATGTAATTATCATTGTTGAGATATGCAAAAATGCCAAAAAATATTAGTTTTTCCAAATTCTTGGAAGAATGGCTTAAAATTTTGACTATTGAATGTATGATGAAGTTTGGGTTTTCTTAAAGGGCAATCATAAGAGAAGTTTTTTCCGTTCTTGGCTAAACTTTTGCTTATCCTACTTCTTCTAATGCCCACCATAAAAATTCCATAAAACTCAATTTCTTCAAAAATCATTTTACATGCAAATTTTTTGGCAGTAGTTCCAAAATATTTGACATAGTTAGTAGTTTGTCCTCTAGGAAATTTACTCAGCCTTCTAATGAGACCAATTTCGCCTTTCTAGCCTGAACAGTTAAAACCCTATTAACAATTTTATGATGTGAGGTCAAATATTTTTTTAAAATATTAAATTTGACTTTGTGGGAAAAAGGTTGGAGATTGGGGTTTATATTATAGGACATTTTTTGTTCCTTTTGAGGAGTACTATCACCTCCTTCTTTGGTGGACACTTTAAATGAAACACCCTGTAAATATATGTCATACCTATACATATTATTTGATTAATAAATATGAACAAAGACTTCCAAAATTAAATAAGAACTCTTAATGAAAATAAAGCATTGAGATTTGACCATTCAATGCAGTCTATGGTCATGTCATCAATCAATTTCTAAAATAAATTATATATTTTTTGGGATTGGAAGGAAACCCAATTTTAAAGAAAGAGAAAAAATGAAAGCTGACCGTCATTATTATTTTATTTTTTTTTTATTTACAAGCAGTAACGGGCTCATATAGCCCAATTTACAATTATATACAACACATAAAAACACTTAAAATAATTAAAACTAAAGTAAAAATATTAAGTTATTACAAGAGAAAGAAAAAAGGTATAATGTGCTAAAAGAAGACTATGACATTAAGTACAAAAATAATTATATGACTAAAATTCAGTACATATAATATTATAAATTACAAAAGGAACCAGGAATTATGGTATATAGGTAAAAAAAAGATAGTTAATAAAAATAGAGGTGAATTTCAGAAAATAAAAACGAGTAAACAAAAAGTAAAAATAAAAAGATAGTAAAGTAAAATAATAAAGATAGTAAGAAACTTATAGTTATTTTTTTTATTTTTTTTTATAGTTAACTTATAGTTAAAATAATTAAATAAATGTGAAAATATATAAAAATGATAAATAATAAAAAATTAAAAAATAAAAATACAATAATTAAATAAACACCCATACATACATTTATACATAAATGCATAAAGAAATAAAATAACTCGATAGTATGCTAGTCAGTAGTATGATAATTATTGAAAATAAACTTTTGGTAGAGGATTTGGAAGCGTTGAATATGTCTAAGGATGGAGAATATTTGTTACCAATGGAATGAAGTCTAGGAATAGAGGAATATTTAATATAGTTGGTAGGATGAGATTGTGTGTGGAATGTCTGAGTAGATCTTGTGTGGTGAGATGGAACATGAAGGTTACAAGTTGCAATATATCTATACAATCTATATTAGAGTTAACAACATCAGATAAGAAATTTAGATCAAATTGTTCTCTTCTAAGTTCTAGAGGGAGAAGGTTTAAATTTTTAAGCAGTTGACTATAATTAAATTCATCATTACTAAAACCTAATCTATAATTGATCATCTTCAAAAATTTCCTCTGAACTCTCTCAATCTGCTCTATTAAAAATTGTTGATAAGGTGACCAAATCAAAGAAGAGAATTCTAGTTGTGACCGAACAAGAGAGCAGAAGAGAATTTTTTAGTACATCTATATTCTTAAAATCACTAGAAAATTTATTAACAAAGCCGAGCATTCTAAATGATTGATTAGTGATGTGATATATGTGATCATGGAAAGTTAACTGACTATTTAAGATAACACCTAAATCTCTTATCTTGTTGACTTGAGTTAAATTTACATTATTAATATGGTAAGTTAAGGAAGGATGAGTAATTAAACTTCGACTAATCTTATATGAAAGCATTTATCTATGTTGACAGTCAGAAATTTTCAACAAACCATTCATAAATATTATTGAGGTTAACTTGGAGTTTGATACAGTCTTGAATAGTTTTATACAAGTATACAGTTTGATATCATCTGCAAATAGTAAAATACTAACACCATCCAGAACATCAATTAAATCATTAATAAAGATTAAGAAGAGGAGGGGGCCAAGGTGAGAACCTTGAGGCACCCCTGAGGTTGAATTAAATTCTTTGGAAATAGCCTTATCAACGCGAACCATCAATTTGCGATTAGACAAGTAATCTGTGAGCCAAGCAAGAAGTGGCCCATGCACACCGTAAGCTCTGAGTTTAAGAATAAGCCTTTTGATCCACACCTTATCGAAGGCCTTACTTAGGTCCATATAGATAGCATCAATAACTTCACCTTTTTCAAGGCTGAGAAAATATCAGTAACATAAGTAATAAGTTAGTATTTACATTACGACCTTTTGGTAAAACCATGTTGAAAGACTAGTAATAACATTTTTAAAAGAGACAGTTAAAGTTTCACAGACTAGACTTTCTAATAATTTGGGAATAGTAGATAAATACTAATAGGTCTATAATTCCTAATATTAGGTTTTATCATTTTGTTTAAATATAGAGTAATATAACTACTTTTCCATATAGAAGGAAATATACCATTTTGGATTGATAGATTAAACAAATGACAAAGAGGTTTATATATAATATCACAACATTTTTTAAGTAACACAGGAGGTACCCCATCTGGTCCCATTCCTTTATTGACATCCAGGGAACTTAGCTATGATGTAGAATTAGGGAAAAATATTTTCAAGTACAGGATTGCTGATGTAAGTTGCAGCAGCAAAACATCTGTACCTATAGCCTTCACTACTTTTAGGAGAAACTGGAAGTTCTCTCTGCTTGGAATTGTGAGGTAATGGTGTTAGAGGACGAGGAGATAAAGGTAAAGAGAGGGATGGGAAAAGGAAACCATGCAGTAGTAAAAAATATTTATAAAATTAACGGACTAATCTCCTTATATAAAGATACGACAAATCAATTCTGCTTTTATACTTTTAGAAAAATAAATTAAGAAAATAATATTGATTAGAAATATTGTTAATGAATTTACAGTTAGTTGTTAGTTGGTTTAATCTATTAGGGAAGAATACAAAAGCAGTTTGCATTCATCTGTTAATAAATATTCATATAAGTTTGATTTCACAAATACATCAGAAGATGAAACCTCAGAAGAGTTAGTTATCAATGAAGAGCAACTGATTACTTTAATGTACAAAATTATTATTGTGGTAAATGATCATGATGATGCAAGTATAGTAATGTATATTGTTAATACCCCAGGTATTAATACAATTTTTTCCCCACGGAGGGAAAAAACAACGGCTTCTAGGAGAAAGCTTTATCCTTTGGAATCGAAGCAGCCAACACCCCTAAAAGCGGATGGCTCGTGATCATCCGAAGGTTCGTCTACCTAGGATTTCCTGTTGGGGAATTAACAAACTAATTATGACAAAGTAAAAGAGTTTTAAAGGTTAATTGTATGTAATTAATTATGCTTTTGTACGGGCTTGGTCCTATTGATTATCTATATTTCGTTACATTTGCACATGGACGAAAGTCCATGAGTGCAGTATTAAAATAAAAAAAATATTTCGTTACATTAGCTGAAAGTAGATGAGTTATTGGATTAATTAAAATATTGAGTTTTATGATTGCCTCAAGTTAAATATTGCGGCTAATAATTCCTCTCTGTTAGGTCTACATAGTTTTTACATACTTTGTTTCAGATGTTTGATAATCTATGTGCTTTGAAGTTAGATACTAATGCTGCTGGAAGTATTATTGTTAGTGCAATGATATCATGTGAGAAAGAAGTAATGAATTTTAGAACACCTCAGCTAACTAGTCAGAGAGTGGAATTATGGATGGTTGATGTAGAGGCTGAGATGAGGAAGTCGAATAGATATATTACTAAGTTTGCTGTTCATAACTATGGTAGTGTTGTTAGACCTAGGTACGATTTAATAATCTGTAATAACAAATAATCATAATTTATGTGTAGCTAACATCTTCATGCATATGTACAATAATAATGCAAAAAAATCTTGTAGTATACTTATATCACAGTGAAATAATCATTCAAAAATTAATGGTATTATAAAAAGTAATATAACAGAGAAACAGTTAATTTACTGAAAATATAGTAGAGTTCCTTATTCAACGATTATCAAAACCACACAGTGTACTTAAAACCAATAAAATTAAAATAGTTAGTTTTTACTTAATTATTTAGGTTTAAATTACATTAAAATAAACTTTCATTGATCCAAGTGGTAAACTTTTTAACTTAGGTTAAATTACAAATAATAAAATAAGTTTAATATCATTTGTTGTCACAAATAGTTTAGTTAAGTGTGTGCTGCCTGTAAGGTACACCTCAACCTTTTTACACCTCAAAAATGTTTATTTTCTATTCTTTTACTTCATATTGTTTACCTATTGAACTTGTGATGGATGTCACAATTTGGTTGTGTAAGTAATATTTAAACCCATGGAATGAATCCCTTAAAAATATTTTTAAGGACAAAAATGAGTTATGATTATTATGGAAAATTTGAAAATGCGCCTATAACAAATTCAAGTCTTTGAGACAAATAAGGACAGAGGCAATGTCAGCACATCCTTAATCATCACACAATAAGTTTCATAATTAAGTCTAATATGAAAACAAAACAAACTGAACAATTAATTGCCTATAGTATATCACACTGTTGTAATCAGTTGACAGTGTGGGGAAATAATGTGAGAGCCAATGACGTTAGTCCTAGATAAACCACGCTCACAATTTCATATCAGGCAAACCTCATTGGTTGCTCAACAATATTTTCCCTTGCTGTAATACTATAATTCGAAAAAATTATCTATACAATGATATAGGTTAAAAAGCAAATATTCTTTAATTTTCTGCATTTATGTTTAATTCTTTGTTTCTCTTATTAGACAAAGTTGTTTCTACATTGCTCGACCCGGACTCGGTCTTGCTTTATCTTTGAGTAAGTAAGACTGTTGACCATTTTCTTTATTAATAGGCCCAACAGAAAGATGTCAAAGAATGAGTTGATACCTTTTTTTAGTAATGATTTATTTTTATTAAATTTTGAATAAGTATTTTTCGTTTATAAATGAAAGTGTCTCTTTTTTTATTATCTATGTTAAAGTTTGTCTTCATTACACCTTTCTACACTGTGACTGTGAGACATTATTTTTTGCTATTTATATTTTATTTATAATGAATAATAAATAATCTTAATTTATGATTATTACTCAAATTATTATTTTCAATATTTTGATAGGACTGATTGGATGTTGGAATTTCTTGGTATGGTGGTGCTAGGTGCAAATCAGATATGGTGGACTGCTGAAGTTGAACATGTATTTGATCTAATTAAAGAGGTATTGTATGATTATGTGAGAGTTTATGAGTGATGATACCTGTGTTTTGATTACCTAAGAGTTTATGAGTCGTGATTATCTGATAATTTATTCCTGTTTTAAACTGTGTGTAGTACCCACTATTATTAGATGAGACTGTATTGTTAGGATGTACAACTTCCTAAAAGAAATGGAGAAGTACATTTTATGCAAACTCATCAAGCTTTTACGTAATGATTGAAAGTTATTATAATAAATAAAGTTAAGTATAATAATAAGTTAAGTATTAATAAAGTGTAATAAGTTAGTATTAATAAAGTTAACATATAATATGTTGGAATAGCTCAAACTATATATTGAATTCAGGGTATATATATCGAATCTAGAGAAAAAAGTACAACAAAAAAAGCTTATACCGAGTAACATTTTATGGAAAACAATTACAAATAAAAAAAATTATGGAAAAAATTATGCAGAAAAAATACTTGTAAAATACTAGCAATCACTGCATCTGGATGGATATTTAGAATATCAAATTTAAACAGTTACAATAGCTCTATTATATTTACACTTAAAATAAATCCTAATTGAATTATAAAGATTTTTGTTAAACATATTTCTTTCTTGTGGCTTTGAATAAAAACCTATGATATATGTCAAACAATAGCTTGGTACAAATTATACTATATAGTGATTTTGGTGCAAAATATCTCAGGATTTAATACAGTGTTTATTTTAAATGTAACTTTATTGTCCTTGGCAGGTAATACGAGGTGTGTTCAAAAAGTATCGCGAATTTTGAATTTTCGCGGGTTACGTATAATCGAATTTCAATTAATAAGGAATATTACCTGCAAGTTATGCGCAATTTGCGCGAAGCAATCCGCCAGAAACGCCGTTGGCACAAGTGTATAATATCTCATGGGGATTACTTTGAAGGGGACAAAATAGATATTCATGAATAAATAAATAATTTTTGAAAAAACAAAATTCGCGATACTTTTTGAACACACCTCGTATTTCCCCTTACTGTTTGTTTGTCAGAAATCTGAGAAAAACTACTTCTTTATCTATGAATAGTAAAGTAATGACTTATTTTTCTGCCATAAGTAGATAAAGATTATTTACCATTTTGAAAAATTATAAGAGCTATGTATGTCTATAGAATTTAAAAAAAAAATTACCAAAAATTGGTCAGGCAAGTTATTACTTGCCTAACCAATTTTTGTTAAAATTTATTAGTTGTCATATTTTTTTACAAATAACTGTGGTTTACTGAATTACATCTTATAATTTAGTAGGATTGAATTTTCTTAAGTTGTATTTCTTCTGTGTCTAAAGAAATTTACTTTTTCCTTGTTTATGTTCTAAAAAAGATTAACAATGTTTAAAGGGAAAACAATTGCGACTAGACACCACCGCAACGTGAAAAATAAAATCTCAGAAGTGCTTAAAGAGAATAAATAAGTTTGACAAGGACTCTGCTAGTGATCCTGACGGTTCTTCTAGATACTCTGACATCATAGCTTTCCACCCAAACAACAGTTCTGCCCTTATTAACCCCACCATTTGATATGAAACCAATGACCCAGACCAAGCTAACAAGGTTCACGATGAGAATCAATTGAATATTATAAAGAAAAGTATTGAATATTATAAAAAAAATAGTTTGGCTCCTCTCATAAAGAAATTACAAAGTGTGTGGTCTATGGCTCAAAGCTAGAGGAACTATACCTGCCAAAACGTGGGAGTTTTTAGTAGAGATCGGGTTCGATCAAAATTCTCTAAGACTATTTTCCGAGAGCATTATACTCGACTCGTTAGGTATAATCACCATATTTCCTCCTAGCAGGAATATGACATTTATGTTTTCAGTCTGATTATTAAAAAAAATTATATTTGTAGAAAAATAATGTTTATCTATGTTTATCTCTTATCTGTTATTTAAGTATTGTTCTATTACTTCAAAAATTTGAAATTACGCTGTGTTTATAGCAAACCTTATTATAAGGCCAGCCTCACTGTTTATATTTTTGTAAATATAGTGTTCAAATATGATTGTTTTAGGGTGATAAAAACGCCATGAAAAATTATTTACAAACATTGAATCAACAGTTGGATGATGTAGTTGTCAGTGTTAGAGGGGAACTGTCTAAGAATGATAGAAAGAAATTTAACACTGTTCTTATTGTTGATGTTCATGCAAGAGATATTGTTGATCAATTTGTCACTGATGGGTGAGACTTTTCTGAAAACATTTTAATATTTTTAGATTTTTTTGTCAAAAGAAAAACTTTAAATTCATAAATTAAAACAAAGTGATATACAAGTATATGCATATACTTAAAATCAAAGATTATGTAGTTTACCAAATAATCTTGTATACTAAATATATCTGGTATACTAAATAATCTTTGCTTAAAATATGGATTACAGCGAACAATAACAAACAAGAATATAATAGTTACAATTATAACATTATATAATATAGTTAAAAAATAAATAATAAATCTATATTCAGTAAATAAATTGTAATATTAAAAATTTTGCAACAATGTTATTTATACACAAATATTAGTTATATTTATAACCTGCTGACCAAATGTTAACTTTATGGAAATGATAGTAACTCTCCATTTTTTCAATTATAGTTATTTTTTATTTTGTATCAATACCTTTATTATATAAATTGCATGTTTATTAAATATAACAAAATGAGGTTACGTTTCTACTGTAATGCAGAGGGGGGTTTTGTGGTCTAATTATAAAAAAAATTAAGTAATTTGTAGTGAATAAAGTTCCAAGTTCAAGTTTGTTTTCCTTCCTGTATCCTGTATTTATAATTTCTTACGTTTTTCTCTTGAAGATGTATGCATTCTTGATCATTTGTTTACTATTCCTCATTTATACCTTAGGTTTCTAGGGATAGTATTGTGCATAAAAATCACAACCTGAATTTCATCTGAATTATCCGTTTCAGGTATTTTTAAGACCTGAGAAGTTTCCTCAAAGTTATCTCTCTGCATGTGTGTGTCTGTTATCATCATGACTCCCAGGGTATTTATACTAGAGAGTTGAAACGTGTTACATAAATTAATCAATTTAGAAAATTTGTAAAACCCAGAAAATGTGTTGATTGTTTTAAGATTTGGCACTCGTGTAATCTTATAAGACTGACATATGTGCCAAGTTTCATCTCATTATCAGTATTTGTTTAATTTTAATCAAATAACTTGTACACATTTTTTTAAAAATTGAAAAATAATCCAACTGATTTAAATTTGGTACAAGTATATTTTTCATGTAACAAATGAGTATTTTAAGTTTTTATTCAATACAGCTAGTATATCAATAGTTTTTTGAATCATAAAAATTAAAAAGCATTAGGAAATAAAACAAATGTATTTCTTGATGATGAGTAAAGTGAGTCCAAAGTAGTGAGGATGAGCGTAGCGCATTTGATGTGATGAGGAAAAGTTCCGAGGTACCCCTTACCCGTTCTTTTAATGTTTTCCTTTATCAAACAAACTTTTAATTAAGAAGTTTCTTAATTTCAGTATTATTGATGCTCAAGAATTTGAATGGGAAAGTCAATTAAGATTTTACTGGTTAAAATCATTTGATAATGTTATGGTTAAACAGTGTTCAGGTAATTAACACTTTATTATTGATTTAATACATTTTTGTTCATTAATGTCCTATAATGTGGTAAAATCTTTTATCTTTGACAAAAGATTAGTTGGTTTAATTAAAAAAGCAGGTAAGTAACTTTACCAAAAAAATGCCTACAGCAACCACATTATGTCAGGTATCCTTGTGTAGCATACTACCCTGTTTTTAATTTACCCTCTCACTTTGGAATGTTCTATCAGTTGTTTTCCATCAGTCTTATATATTTTTACAATGTGTGTTATATATCTATGTATATATATATATATATAATATATAATATATATATATAATATATATATATATAATATATATAATATATATATAAATTATATATATGTATATATATATATATGTATATTATATATATATATATATAATATATATATAATATATATATATATATATTATATATATATGTATGTATGTATGTATATATAATATGATTAATACCTCCTACTGTCTAAAAATCTCATTATTTGTTCACTTTTGAAAAAAAAAATTTTGTTGAAATAACGCATTATTTTCACTTTTATACTACAACAGAAATTATCAGTTTTTATAACTTTTAGCAACAACAGCTTAATATTTTGACTATTGAATGTAAAAAAATATTCGTGTTTTCTTATAGATCAATGATAAGAGAAGTTTTTTCTGTTCTTGGCTAAACTTTTGCTCATTTGTTAATTTATCTAATTTTGAATTTTTGCAAAAAATCATTATTCATGCAAATTTTTGGATAGTAGTTCCAAAATATTTGACATAGTTATTAGTTGTTCTTTTAGGAAATTTACTCAGCTTTCTAACAAAGCCAATTTCATATTTCTAGCTTGAACAGTTATGATTTAAGCTAGGAAGATTAGAGACAGTTAGTTATCCCTTGAGGAGCACTACCACCTCCTTCTTTGGTGGACACTTAATGTGAAACACACTGGATATGTCTATATATATATATATATTATATATATATATATATATATATATATATATATATATATATATATAAATTTGTATTAAGAATATCTATTCTTTTATATTGCATACAAACTGTCAAAGGGGTTTTTCAAATCAAAACGGCACTTATCTTATGACAAGATAATGGTGAAGTTATAAAGCCTGTTCTTTTTGAAAAATGTATGACACCGTCAACCTATGTTATGAAGCCATCAATATTACTTGTGGAGAGTGGGAAGGGGGTTCCCTACCTTCACCCTAGTCAACTTTTTAAAACTAGAATATTAATTCATCTCTAATATTTATCAAATTAGCGTGTAATTGTGTTTGCTGTTTAACGATTTGATTTTATGTGGCAGGTACGTTCGAATATGGTTACGAATACATGGGTTTGAATGGTCGGTTGGTAATTACACCACTTACTGACAGAATATATCTCACCATTACTCAAGCACTTTCCATGCAACTTGGAGGGGCACCTGCCGGTAGGAATTATGCAACTATTAATAACTGTATTTTACTATTAACTTTTTTTAAGAATTCGGAGCTTAATAATTTACATATTGCAACATTTATTTTATTTAAATAATTTACAACTAGAGAATTAGATTAGGTTACTATATTGATTAATGTTTGGTTCAGAAATAATTTATTTTAGACTACCTTTTGCTTCTGTTGTAAATATATTAGCTTGAAGCTTTGTCATCTTTTTTTTACAAATATGTCTCAATCAATAAATGTGACATTTCGACATCAAATTTAATTTATCTTTGACCAAGTCTTTTAAGGCTTAAATTTAGATTGAATTAATACAATTGAAAGATTGATCGATGTCTCTTTTTTATTCTTTTAAGTCCCCTTACTCAAAATTTTTGGCACCATTCTAAAATCACCATACTGTGATTGTTCCCATGTGTTTAACAATCTTATGAAGGAGGATCAAACTACTGGAGGTTTAAAAATGTTTTTTATGAGCCTTTAAATGTTGAATATAATTGACAGAGCTTCAATGGTATTAACATTTTGAGAATATGTACCATACATTGTGGACTTGGTGTTATCTTTTATTTTTGAACAGATAACTAGTTGTCAAAGAAGAAGTCAAGTTACCCTAACCATTTTTTTAACTCTACCCTACAAATCCATTTCCAATACCCTATTTTTTCAAATTACTAATTAGAAAAACAGTTCAGTGGCGAAGTACTATGAACTCAACCTCATTATGCAAAGACACTACTAAAACTTAAGTACATTGCAATTTATTAATCCAGTATAAAAGGAAGGTTTGATTAATCTAATGTTGCTCAAGATTTTTGAATTATTTCCCCAGACAGGGAAATGTTGATAAAAAAATATCTTCTAATTTCAAAAGTTGACATCAGTTGACGTGCTATTATCTTCTACTCTAAAAATGTGAAAAATAACATAAAGATAACATATTAATATTTTTCTTCAGTTATTACTTTTTTTATGAAATCTTGAACTTATTAAAGATTTTGTCTTGAAATCTTTAACCAAATTTATAGATGTTTAAAAGAGACAAAATACATGTTTGGATGACTGCATTCATCAAACAGTTTAATGCTAAACAACTAACTTCATCACCAGAGAGATGTCAATTGGAACTCATTTCCTTATTTACCCAATAACTTCTAAATAATTTCCTCCTTATTTTTATAGGCCCAGCAGGAACTGGTAAAACTGAAACTACAAAAGATCTTGCAAAAGCACTTGGTCTTCTTTGCGTGGTTACCAACTGTGGTGAAGGGTTAGATTTTCTAGCTTTTGGTAAAGTATTGAGTGGTTTATGTCAAGCTGGTGCGTGGGGATGTTTTGATGAATTCAACAGAATAGATATATCTGTTTTATCTGTTATTTCAACTCAGCTACAGACTATTAGATCTGCTCTGATGATAAATGCAAAGCGTTTTGTTGTAAGTTTATCTTATTCAAGATTCTTATATCTTAAATCATAGAGATATATACTAGAGGGGGCATAGCCTATCTCAATACATTTTTCGGGCTCAATACACACCTTTTTCGGGCTCTGTGTAACCTCATTGAAACCTCCTTCAAGAGTGAGTTAAGGTTATAATAAATCAATTGTTTTTGGCATCCCACTTATTATCTGTGTTTATATATATTTTATACGTTCATTAATATATGTCACTGTCATTTAGTTCTGTTTATTTGATTATTATTGTAGGCTTCCACTGTTATTGTCATGAAGATTTAGGTCTTCTGGTGGTGACTGTGTCAATGTAGATGAAGAATCCAACGTTTTGCTTCCACTATGGGAGGCATAGTGGAAGACTATGCCTAAAGATGCTTCCCACAGTAGAAGCGAAACATTGGATTCTTCATCCACATTGACGCGGTCACCACTGGAAGACCTAAATCTTCATGTACATTGGTGACGTCACTTTTTGATTTTTCGTAATAATTACAATATCATGTAAAAATTATAATATTTTTTGAGTATTTATAATAAGTTTTAGCTATTATCCATTGCATATATTCCTTAATTATCAGTGTTGTATAAAGCGTATAATATGACGTCACTGAAAAATGTCTGCTATTACATTTCCCTAGTACCATTCCAGACATGTTATCGCTGTGATATTTCAGTGATAGGGTGTCTGTGTTATTATTAGTTCTCCCTCTAAGTATAAGTCTATTTGGCAGGTAGAAACCATTTTCAAATGCAAAATGTAGCATCATGTTCCCTGTTTAATTTAAATATTTAATATATACAGGGTGTTTCATATATATATATATATATATATATATATATATATATATATATATATATAATATATATATATATATATATATATATACAATATTATATTATATATATATATATATATATAATATTTTTGACTCACGGACATCCGACTGCGCCTTGACTTAACATTAGAGAGTAGGATGTTGACACATACAAAGGATTAAAGATTACAATTACAAAGATTAAAGATAATTGAAGAGCTAAGAGGTATTAGCAGGTGGTTCAATTAAATTTTTAATTGACCAATCAATTATTATATTTAAAATTTAATTGACTCTTTTTGGTTGCATTTGGTTTTTTTTAACTAAAATTTCTTGTTGTTTATTCTAATTACTCAAATCTAAGGAATCAGTCATAAGATTTTATATATTTATTTATTATTAATTTATGACATGTTGAATAACTATTTTATAAATTATTTATTACAGTTTGAGGGTAAAGAAATATCATTAGATGCCAAAGTGGGAATATTTATTACAATGAATCCAGGCTATGCTGGAAGAACTGAGCTACCGGAGTCAGTTAAAGCTTTGTTTAGACCTGTTGTCTGCATTGTCCCTGATCTGGAACAAATTTGTCTAATTATGCTTTTCTCTGAGGGCTTCCTTCAGGCTAAGGTATTTTATCTTTACTATGATTTTATCAAATAAACTTGATTTTATCAGAAAAATTAGTCATCAGGACGTTAGGATACTAGGGAGTAAATTTTAATGATATTGCTGTTCAAATATGTTTATTGAGGAGGAATTGTGGGTCATAATTTTCAAAGCAATAAAAATACTTCTGCCATGTTTTATGCAATATTGTTTTCTGAGCTATTAAACTAATATATTTAAATCTTAACTTTTCCTTTTTGCATCTTAGGCTGAGAAAATATTCAGCCTAAGAAGCAAAAATGCGAATTAGGCTATTCAGGCCTTCGCTAGTTGGTAGAGTAACTATAAGTTGTTGATAATAAGCTTGATAAGATAGCAAAATCTTTGTATTAACCTGAAGATAATGTGTTAGTTACTCCACCTACTATAATACGACACACGGCTAAAATCAATTGACAGCCCTCCAAAATATCAATGCTTTCAACCCTCTTTCTTTAATAAAAAAAATCCCTTCTTTTATGTAACAAAAAAAATTCCCTACTCTGACAACACTGAAAGTCAGGTTATGTTTTGAATTTTATTATTTGTTTTTATTTGATATCATATTTTTTTATTTTTAAAAATTATTTATTTACTTTTTAAGAAGGAATATTGTTGTATCTTATAAATTTACCAACTAAGTGTTGCTTTAAATTTTTTCGGGAAGTACGGATTAAGTGGAGTTAAAGTTGTTAATTACGTAATGCAATGGATCATAATAGTTATTTGATAAAAGTTTGACGATTTAAATAAATTGTCAGCTATAATTACTTTTTTCCAAAACAAACTGCTTTTTTGTGTCAATTTTGTATAATTGAATGCGTATTGTTTCATTCATATTATAAAAATAATATGACACAATATGCATTCAAGACTTAAAAAAGTCAAGACTGTCATCTATTGAAAGATATGGCATTTTCAAAAAAAAATGCTGTCTTTTGGTTGACAGAGCACAGAACTTGCGCTGTACTCAAATAGCAAAAAATGCTTGAAGAATACAAGCGTCAAATATAGGCACTCAGATCATATTACAACTTCGCAATAATTGGATGAATTGAACAGATTGGAATGAAACGAAATCGAACAGATCAATATGCACAATGAGGTTGTTGTTGTTTTCGAATTTTTGTCCTAACTTAATATGACGACGACAAATTCAATGAGGGAAATAAAAGTGACGCGAGGTTACAAATATTTACAACCAGTGTTGCATTTTTATGATTTTATTTACGAAAAAGGTATTTTTTTATACCGAGGTTGGCATGAGGTGGAGGGGGAAAGAGCGGGGTCGGTCTGAACCAATAGAATTCTTTCCCTCACTGATTTTTGGCGCGCTGTTAATTGATTTTAGCCATGTGTCGTACTATAGTGAGATTTATTTATTTATTTTTTTTTTTTTTACGCTTTAACCCGTAGGGTCATTTAGCGTTTTCCCCTCACTCAAATCTCACTCAACATTAACCCCTGAGTTTGTACACATCCAATCATTTAGGAAGCACCCCCTCCGTACATGGTGGCACATATGACCAGTTCACTGTGTCTAGTTCATCCAGCCCAACCAGACTCTATCCAAACTCACTGCTCTGGCTAGTGTCTGCGACTAGTTCACAGTGTGCCTAGTTCATCTAGACCAGTGGTTCTCAACGTGGGCGCTAGCGCCCCAACGCTTGAATGTAGGGGGGCAAGTAAGGGGGCAGTGAGTAGTTGGAGGGCGATGCAGGGGGGCGGTGAGACGTTTGAGGGAATGATGGGATTTATTGGCAAATGTAGAGAAAGTAGTAGTGACATTGTGTAGAAAGACATTGTGGTACTTATTCTTGGTATAATTTATTACTGTGAATTTCTGTTGAATTTTTAGTTGACTAGTAATTATGTCAAGTGCTAAAAAAAGTGCCGTCAGTATTCTAATGACTAGTTAAAATATGGATTTATTCCTTGTCCGACAAATTTAAGTTTGCCTCAATGTTTAATTTGTCAAAAAGTTTTAACTAACGAATCAATGAAACCACCGCCCTTAAGTGATCACCTAAAGAAAGTGCATCCGGACAAATGTGACAAAACTGTTGAATTTTTTAAATAAATGAAAACAAAACTCGAAAAAAACCCAACCCTAAAATCGATGTTTAATAAAAATTCTCTAGATTTAGATAAAGGGCTCATAGTTTCATATAAAGTTTCTCTATTAATTGCTAAAAACATTTAGCCTCACAATATAGGTGAGACTCTGATTTATTATTTTTAAAAATAATACTTATGGCTACAAAACCGATAAAGACACAAACTAGTGCTACAATGTATAGAAATTGGGTCTTCAAAACAGTTGTTTTTAAACAACTTTACGTAATTATTATTGTGGGGTTAAAGAGAAGACATTTGTGGCTAAACTAATGGAGGTAAATACTACAAGCCCTCTAAAAATCCTTTTTTTGGTCCAGTCAGTATATAAACATACTCAATTTTATTAAATATACTAAATATGTGTTATATTAGGTTATTAGTTGTTTAATTTCCTTAATTTAGAATATTAACACAAGCAAATAAATAATGTATTGGCTATACAAAGATAATTAGCAGGTAATTTGGATACTGGTTTATCACCTTATAAGATAGGGGGGCGATGATACACGCAAGGCGATGATACATTGCCCCCTTTTAAGTATAAAAGGGGGCAATGAGTAAAAAAGGTTGAGAACTACTGATCTAGACCAGCTAGGCTCCGACTACTAGTTCACTGTGTGCTTGTTTCATCTAGTCTTACTAGCTCCTCTGATCACATTAGTCTCACTTGACCTCGTCCTTCCAGTCTCACCAATCTCATCAGTTTCACTAGCATCACCGCTCTGGCCAGTCCAGCACCACCCGACAAAGAACTCTAGCACCCAGATGTCAGCGTGCATAAACTCATTCTTTAGCCCTGACCTGAAAGTCAAAGCTCCGCAGTGCTATTAGGAGACGTCTGTCTTCAAGAACCGAGCACTTTGTTCCTAGTCACTTACGTTACTCGTGTCGCCGCCATCACTTTCACTGACTAAGTTTTCGTACATACATAGGCTCTGTATATCTTTCCGACCTTCATCTCCCCCAGCCCGCACAACATTAACTTTTCGTGAGCTGGAGACAACGGAAACGTGGATCTAGACTTGTCTCAGATGATACTAGATCCAACCTCGCATTTGCGTATTAGTAGCCAAGGAAACCACATAAAACCCTGGCTGGGTTGGCTGGCCTTGAATTCAAGACCTCCCGAGTGTACGGTACAAGGGATAACCTCATATTGAGGTCCTCCCCCGGCTGGATTTAAACCCTCGACCTCCGGGTCGTAAGGCGAGCGCTCTACCACTGAGCTACCGGACTCGGTCAGCCCGGTTTATTTTATTTTATGATTTATTTTTTACTTTGATGTGTTTTTTTAAATGTTACCATTTCTATTTAACTAGTTTGTAAGTTTTAGTTTGCTTGCCTTTGTAATTTATTTAATTGTACTTGTTAATAGTCACTGAGGATGACTGTATGATTAAATGTTTATTGTGGAGAGACTGTGTATTCTTATTGTTAATAATGAATTCTATTTATAATGCTCATAATGTTATAATTGCATTTAATTAAAATATGGCATTCATTTATCTTACTATATTATAATAGTCCAAGAGCTAGGCCTAAAAAATGTGACTCATTTTGTACTACTTCAAACCAAATTTTTCTGAAAATATACCTTAAGTTATGAAGGAAAAGCATAGTCTGCCTATTCAGAGTGGAGCCCTGCATATGAATGCGCTCTCTCAAAATATTAGAAAATTGCACAAATTCCAGTATTCTTGCAATAAGTGGTTCCCTATAGGTCAAGTGCTAAATATGAAGAAAACATAAAGCTGATAAAATTTCCTTTAAATTGAGTGGTTTTTTTGTTGAAAACAGATTACTACAAGTAAAGATATGACATTTAATTAATGGCCAAGGAAATTCGCTGACTTTGCAAGCATTAACCATGAAAGAGTCATAACTTCGGTTGAAAAATTTGGTTTCAGGTAGTACAAAATGAGACACATCCTTTCAGGTTCGGCTTTTGGACTATATGGAAATTTTTATTTTAGTATGGCTAGTTATTAGTTTTTGCTATATCACAAGTTTCTTAAAACAGCATCCTGTGAGGTTGGTAAGTGGATGAAAGTTTGTACTGTCTGAATTCTAAGGACGAACGATGAGAGTCCCAAGATATACATTGATATAAATTGGGTTATTTTTATATCCTGAGGATGCGGGAAGTGAGTCCAAAGTGACAAAAGAAGTGGGTCCAAACTGGCTAGAGTGAAAAAAGTGGCTGGTAGAGTGGTGGCTGGTGGTGAGTCCGAAATAAATAAATAAATGGTTTATTTACACTATTATAAAACATTTTTTTGAGCAGAATAATACAATAAAAAGTGTAAAATAGGATGGACTCTAAGTGATCTTAGTTCTTCCGTCCATCCTTAGTATCTCCGTCCATCCTAGAAATGACGAGGATGAGAGTAGCTATTGCAATAATTAAATAATTTAATTTAATTTATTAATATTATTTTTAGGTTCTTGCTAAGAAAATGACAGTGTTGTACAAGTTAAGTAGGGAACAGTTATCAAAACAACACCATTATGATTTTGGTTTAAGAGCTTTGAAATCTGGCCTAGTAATGGCTGGTGAACTTAAAGATCTGCTATATATCCTGAAGATGTTGTCCTTATGAGAGCCCTGAGGTAGTGTATTCATTGTGTAATTATTTAAATTTAAACAAAATGGTTCAGTATTTTATTTGAAGAACGTAAATTTCGGTAAACATTTTGACTTCATCTCTTAATTTTTTTTTAATTTTTAAAAACACAGTTGTGTTCTTTAAAGTTAAAAAATATAATCTAATTCTTTTGGTCTAAAACCTAAGAGTTATTTAAGTAACGATTCTATATGGTTCAAATAATTTTTTTAATGTTATATCATTTGTGTTATTAATTTTAATTTTAATTAATTAGTTTCTTATTACTAGAATATGTTTGCTTAAACTCTAATTGTTAAGTTTAATTTATGAAGCTAGCTAAAAACAAGCTATAACTGTAAGTGTAAAATTATATTTGATTTATTTAGCAATAAATGGTGATATAATAATAAATAAGTTGTAATTCATTACTTTGAACTCTAAAAATTTATATGGTTACAACTCTTGCTTAATATAGTTTTCAACAGTTCTCTACTATGTAAAATCTTTTTATTTGAGTTCAAATTTTTTCATAATGTTCTTACTGTCTGAAGACGATTCGGTGATATTTATATTCTGAGGACAAGCGAAGCAAGTTCAAAGTATTGAGGATGAGCTTAAGAAGCGAGTCCAAAGTATTGAGGATGAGCTTTGGAAGCGAGTCCAAAGTATTGAGGATGAGCTTTGGAAGCGAGTCCAAAGTATTGAGGATGAGCTTTGGAAGCGAGTCCAAAGTATTGAGGATGAGCTTTTGAAGGTCCAAAGTATTGAGGATGAGCTTTTGAAGCGAGTCCAAAGTATTGAGGATGAGCTTTGGAAACGAGTCCAAAGTATTAAGGATGAGCTTTGGAAGCCTGGAGTAGTGAGGACTTAAAAAAGCAGTGAGTACAATATGGTGAGGAAAAGTTTCAAGTTTCCCCGTACTCGATTTTCTTTTAGTATGGATTAAAAATATAAATTTGGGTTTGTTGCAGGGATATGAATTTACCAAAGTTTGTTTTTGATGATGTTCCTTTGTTCCTTGGTCTTATTAATGATTTGTTCCCTGGTCTTGAGTGTCCAAGGGTAACATATCCTGATTTTAATGAAGCTGTTGAGAAAGGTTTAGAAGAGGGAAGGTACATCATTTTGAAAATTCAGGTTTGTTTGTTTATTAATAATCTGATTTCCTCAATAAATTACTTAATTTTATAAATTTGTTGCCAAGTAAAATATTTCTGAAATGAATTCAATACATGGTTATTTCATATCAGTATTTTTATCCAAACATGAGCTCTGATATTTAGCTCCAAATATGTATTTACAAGTAATACATTAACTGTTTGTAGTTTGTGTCTGGCACAAGAATTATTATTACTTATCCTTATCTACTACCATAAGTATTTATTAAAATTATTGTTTTTCCCTTCAAAATCTGAACGCTAGATTTCGTCATAATCTTTCAGATCAGACACTTTTATGTCATTTGTCTGGGTCATGTATAACTTGCGCTGTTTTTTCACTAGTGAGTTAAAACTTTAAAATCAGACCCAAGGACTATTTGTGCTGCCTGAAAGGTAAAATGTTTTGGACAATGTTAATCTATTTTGCTAAGTTATCATAGATTTTACATAATTGTGAAAAATTTGACCAATGGAGATGAACTTTGTTGAAAACTACCTTTATTTCACCAAATTTCATCATCACTAAATTTCATTTTAATATATGTCGCCATTTATTAAAGTAAAATTATTGACTTACTAATTTTCAAACGTTAATGGCTTCTAACATTGAACTTTTAATTGATCTTTCATGTATGTCATATAGCTAGAATGTGTAACACATAAAGAGCAATTGGAAAAAAATGCTATAGTTGTTGAACTTTTGGTTTGAAAGTTATTGAGAAAAATCTATTTTTACTGGTGTAATACATAAATTATGTCCAAAAGTTTGTTTACATCTTTAAAAAAATTGATATTTGACCCCCAAAAATCCAAATGAACAAAAGAATATAAAATTATGAAATATTATATAAAGTATAAATAAATTTTGTATACTTTTGCCATTAAAGAACTTGTTTAAAAAAATATATTGCTAATATTTATTAATTGGATTAAAATGAGTAAAAACTATAATATGTAGTTTTTGGATCAATTTTTATTCTGAGGTTGATCATTATGACACTCTAGTCCTTAGTTTATTTCATAATTCTGAGGTGGAGTGTATGGAAACCAAAGTGATTCCAGGTTTGAGTAAACATCACTTTCTGACTGAAGGAAAAGTGAGTCCCAAGTTGTATGGAAAAGTACCAAGGTACCCCATTCTTGCTTTTTCATTATATTATTTTCTATGTTCAGGTCGATAAAGTTGTTCAGTTATATGAAACAATGATGACTCGTCACAGCACCATGATTGTTGGGCCTACAGGTGGTGGTAAAACTGTTGTTATTAACACACTGTGCAGAGCTCAAACACTTCTTGATCTTCCTACCAAGCTTTACATCTTGAACCCCAAGGCATGCATATTCTGGTCTTGTAACCTATTTTATAGTTATTAAAGTACCAAGGGAGAAAAACGAGTTTTGCTCCCTGGGTAGTCAAGTTGGTTCCTAAGGTCATAGCCAAAGAGACCATATTAATTAAATCATAGACACTATCTCTTGTAACCTTACAATAATTTAACAATAACTATTAATCCCCCACACCCAGGTTTTTCCTTGTGGGTTTACCATTTATAAATATGACTCACTAAAACTAAAAATACATGTTCTGTATTCCACATTTTACTTGATATATGATATTGTGTTTAAATTTAACTGTACTATCAATATTGCTTTTGGCAAATGAAGTTTACTATTTTTATTTATTATTTAGTTTTATTATCTAAATTGTATAATAATTATTATTCTGTATTTATTTTTTTATTGTATATCAAATGAATACTGGATGCTATATGTTACTGACTTCAGGCTTGCTCGGTGATAGAACTGTACGGAGTGCTGGACACTTCTACCAGAGACTGGGTGGACGGTCTCCTATCTAACATATTCCGTGAAATTAACAAGCCCATCACTACTCCTGAAAGAAAATATATTTTATTTGATGGCGATGTAGATGCTCTGTGGATTGAGAATATGAATTCAGTTATGGATGATAATAAACTTCTTACTTTGGCTAATGGAGAGAGAATCAGACTCCAACCTCACTGTGCTCTTTTGTTTGAGGTAAAATTTATTTATTTTGATTTTTAGTCAAAAATTATCTTGATTGCTTTTAGTATAAAAAATAAAAGCTAGACTTGATATGGGCACGTAGTGCCTAAAAATCATTATACTTTCAACTTATTTATTGTGTCATTAAATATCATTATTTATTTTAGAATTTTTACTCTGTCCCATCAAGTGTCTAATAGAGAAATCAAAATTAAATATTATCAATATTATGTTAATATTGTAATTAACATAATTTAAAAACAAAATCATAATTAAAAAAGTAATTTACTAATATAAATTATTTAATGTGGTAAATTTTTGAAGCATATTAACACTTATGTTAGTTTTCTATGATTATGTTACCTTCATTTTGTTGGATAACATTATAAATTAATCATTTTGGTTAATTTGGCTTGTTACCAAGAAATGACTATTACAACAATAATAGTATTCAGAAAAATTTTTTACTCTTTTAGTTAAAATGTTGTATTGTTAAACATAAGTATAAGTGATGTTTTGCCTCTCTCAAACTTAAGTGATGTTCTTGAATTCCTAAGTGCTCGTTATGTGCTACCTTCACTCTGACATTACACTTTTATGATATGTTGTATTTCTTTTGGACCTATTATTTTTATTTAAACTATTAAATATGTTACTAGGTTGGAAATCTTGTTTATGCCTCTCCTGCCACTGTATCTAGAGCTGGTATGGTCTATGTTGATCCAAAGAACCTTGGTTATCAACCATATTGGGACAGATGGGTTTCTAGACGACCAAATGATGAAGAGAGAGAACTGTTAGATACATTGTTTCAAAATCATGTTCCTACTCTCTTTTCTCTCATATTTGATGGCATTATAGGAATGCAAACGTATGCACCTCTCAAAACTATTGTTCCTCAAAGTTCATTAAACATGGTAATATATTGTTGTATTTTTTAGTTCAAATATTTATTCTTTTTTATATTTTCTGTTATTTGTAGTGTTTATGTATACTGGGCAATCCCTATTTAGAACCAAGTAGTTCAAGCAATTAAAGAACTTAATTTTCTTAGAACATTTAAATTTTCTTTGTTTATTAAGTGGAATGTACTACATTTAATGGTTTCGTCCAATAGGATATATAAATTATTACCCTTACCTTCAATTAGAAGGTAAGGGATTTATTTAATTGTTCTAATCTCATATTTAATCTTTGTAACTTGTTCTTCAATTTTTTTCTGGTTGTTCCTATCTTACCTATCATTTTCTTTGTCACGTAATTCTTTAATTCATTGTGTTGTTTTTTGTTTAGGTTACTCAGCTATGTTTCATGTTAGATTCCATGCTGCCCCAGGTAGATGAGGATGGGGTCCAGAAGGAAACCCTAACAACAGATCAAATCACAGCTGTGTTTATCACTGGCTTGTATAATTCTCTTGGTGCTAGTATTGTGGATGAAGCAAGGGAACAGTTTGATAATTTAGTTAAGAAAACTACAGGCTACATTTCTGTTGAAGATACTAAAGACAAACCTGCTATTTTGAGTAAGTCCAGTATTTTTCTTTTTATTTTATCACATTTTATATTTGATTAATTTATTAAATTCTTCTAGATTCTATTTTATTTTTTCTCATAGAGAATATATTTATCTATTCTTCGTGTTGTTTTTGTTTTTATTTCATAGTTGTGTGTATGCTAAAATATGGTAAATTGCTGATTTTGATTTAATTTGTTGTGTCTTATATTAAATATCCCATTTTTTAACGGCTTTAAAAATTTGGTATTGAGATTGGCTCGTGTGGTGGGGGATGGGCAATCCCCCACCACACGAGCCATCTAAAAGGAAATATGTCCAAAAGCTGTTTTTGAGGTCCCAACCAAAAAAAATATGTTTTACAAAACTTAATATTTTTGATGTAAACACGCTATCTCTAGAATGGATTATTATACTCTTAAATCAAATTTAATACAAAAATCAACCTTGAGGAGGATTTTAACCCTATGAAATAACCAGGTTGCTGTAACGTAATTAACCCAGTTTGCTGAGGTAGTAAACTTTTTAAAAATTGTTAAAATTCTAGGTTAAAATTTTTTTCTGGAAAAAAGGTCTATATTTATGTATTTTAGGAAGCTGAATTTAATAAAACCGGTCCATAGTTGATTTGACCACTCTAAGTAACCAAAAAGTAAAAAAAAACGGTGGTAAATTCCTGGGTACCCTAAAATACGGTTGATAAACAGCATATATCAAGTAGGGTGTCATTTTTTATGTAGGGGTGCTTAATTCTATAAAATCATTTCGGAGTTAATACGTCTACTCAAAGCTAGGGTTCCCAGGTTTGAATCTTGGGTTCCAGATTCACCTTATTTACTGTCTTTTACTTTATAACTTCAAAAGAATTCCGGTGTGGAAAATCTGCAAGCCGGGTGAATTTTCTCTGTAATACAGGCTTTCTTGCATATCAATCCAATTTTTGCTTAAGTTTTTGGTAAATATGTAAAAACCTGAGCATTAGCGTCACAACTTTTTTAGTTTTAAAAATTAGCATAAACTGAGCTTCAAATGGCTGCAAATAATGCTGTGCTATGTAGTGTTTAATCGATAATGGGATAAATATGTCCATTATCTTTAAAACATTAAACAACAAGTTGTGACGGTACGGCTCAGGTTTTTAAATATATACCGAAAACTTAAGCAAAAATTGGTTTGCTCTTCTTTAAGCAAGAAAGTGCGCATTTCAAATAAAATTGCCCAGTTTTTTTTCTATCCCGAGAACTGTGGTACCCTCAGATTTGGTAAAGATTTTATTGAAATTAGAAACTTCAAACTATCATCAACTTTTTTTTCCTTTCCAGCCAATGAGCCATGTCCGCCTCTCAGGCCACCCAGTGACCCAGATATTGCAAGAATATATAGATGGCAACTAAGATGATCAGGAAACATCTAAGTTGTCATCCTTAATTTGAAATGCGTTTTAAATTTTAAAGTAACCATACTGTGAAATGAATTTATTTTTATTCAGAATACATACCTCTCAGGATGCCTCTATTCTACGACTACAGTTTGGATTTGAATTCTAACGCATGGACTGCATGGAAGGATCTGGTGTTACCTTATGAACATGATTTTAAAAAAGTTTTCAGTGAAATACTTGTTCCTACTGAAGACTCGACTAAAATTACTTGGATCCTAAAAAAAATGAATAAGGTTAGTCAAAAAATGAGGCTTTCCATTTGTGTTTTAATTAATTGATTTTATAAATTTTAGTTTTCCCTCATTGAACTCAATACTTTCAGTTTAAGTCTACTTTTAATTATTTTCTTAACTTTTTTAGGTTAAAAGGCCAGTACTTCTAGTTGGTGAATCTGGTACTTCCAAAACTGCCACTATGATGGAATTTTTCAGACATTTAGACCCGGCTAAATATGTAAGTTTTTGCTGTAATTTATTCTCCAACAAACTGTTATGAATTTTTGATTTTGTTTATTACAAGGTCAGCACCTTTTGTAGAAATTTTTAAATAATGTATTTACATAAGTTTAAACTATGTCAGAGAAATATTTTAAGTTTCTCTTTGTTTATTATGACTCTTACTTAAAAGAAACATAAGTTGGAATGTAAGTAATGATAAATGTATGCTAATAATAATAATAAGTAATAATAAATATGATGCTTCAATTATCATTATGACTTGTTAAGTTAAAAATGTTCTGCTATCAAGTCTAAACTTAAAGTTCCTTCTTAAGTAAAAATTTTAAATAAAAGTGACCTATGATGCCTTAGTTTATGAATGATAACTAATAAAGTTTAAGATATTTATGATTATTACAACTAACAAAACAATTTAAACGTAACAAAAATCGTGTGCAGGGTACCACAATTTAGGACTTGCTTTGCTGGTCCTCAGAATGTCGTGGTTATCCAAAGCGAAAGTTGGTATTATTTAGGTCTTTTAGTGCTTGACCTTATAATTAAGTGGTTATCCGTAGCCAAGGGGAAATTTGTGTCTGATGCCAACTCGAACAGTTAATTTTTGATGGCTCAGCAAAATTGATTATTGTAGTCTGAAAATGTCATCTTTTGGACAGCACAACAAGACCTAATGTCCCATTTTTGTGCCAAGGTTCTACTCTCAAGCATAAACCGGTGGGAGTTATGCTGTTTGGTACTCACCGTATTCTTTGCTCCTTGCTGCAAACTTGTTATTCTAATGCCACCATACCGATGTCTTGCATAGAATATAAGAGAAACACATGCCATGCATGAGTAAATAATTGATTTAAAAAAGGCTAAATTATGCTTTCTGTCTAGGTGTATGTAGGTTTTAAAGTATTTAATAATTGCTTGTATTTATTCAGGTTCAAGACCTCCCAGAATTACTTCCCTTCCAAAGTGCATTGTTCACAGAACGTGCATCCTTAATATCTGTGCTGGAATTGAACTTACTATAATCTCACTGCTATACTAAACCCCTCTAATCATTCTTTCTAAAAAATACCTTTACTGTAATTAATTACCTGTACTGGAGCTAAGTACACAGCACACTGTAAACCTCTGTTTGTTAAACTTAAAATGTTGTTAAAATAAGAATAGTTTAATACTTACTAGTCATAGGTTAGAGAAGTCCAGAATTGGTCATAACTGCTTAAGAGTAAGTTTATTTAATGGACTTGATTTGCAAATCCTAAGTCTTCCTTATAAAAGATATTGTATTGGAATTAAGATTTTTTGTTACTAAATCCTATATGTAGTGTTAGTGACTTTTTTACTTTAAAATTTACCTAATTGTTTTTAACTTAGATTTAATATTGTTGTTTTAACTTTTATTTGTAGTCTCTTCAAACTTTGATACTTACATGTGCTATTTATAAGATTTAATTTAATTTTTCTAGTCAAGTGTTTTCTACATGCAATTTATAGATTATTTTTTTTAAGATTTAAATGCTGTGGTATGTTGTCATTGTTTTGTGATGTCCGTTATTTTATTTATTGTTATTTTAACATTTACAATTGATTTAATTATGTACTCTAAAATTTTATACCATCTTGTACATTTTGTGCCTGGTTTAAAATATACAGAATTATTTGTTTATTTATTATAATTTTAATTTTAGGTTCAGCTGTTTATAAATTTTTCATCAAGAACTACATCACTTGATGTTCAGAGGAATATAGAATCATCTGTAGACAAATACACGAAGGATTCATTTGGTCCTCCTATTGGAAAAGATATGATCATATTTATTGACGATATGAATATGCCTCAGGTCCTAACAATTATTGGGTTTATTTTATAAAATATTTATGTTTTAGTATCAATACTTACATTATTTATTTATTTTGTTATTTTATTATTATTCGTCTTAACATAAAATCTAGTAAACTCTCGACTAAAGTAATATATAAACCAAGTAGAGAAACTCCTATACTAACCTGTGTAAAAAAATTCAGACATGCGTGATCAGCTGATAGCTGGCTCAAAAATAAAAAATATCTAAAATTAGAATAACTGTGGATAAGCCTTTAAGGTTTTACGTTTTTTGCTCAATTTTATTGGCAATCCTGATAACATTAGGTGAGTTTTTAATTTTTATCGTGTTTTGTTACTTTAATATGTACGTGATAGTTTAATGATTTTGTATTAAAGTGTGTGAAATAGTTGTTACATAATTTAGTTAAAGAAAAAGAGAAACTATACTAAAGGTATAGTTTTTTTAAGATTTGGAAGAACATACTGATGACATTGCCTTAAATAAAACTTAAAATTATTATTGCTTTTATTATATTCAAACATATTAGGTTAAAGTTGTTAAATTACTAATTACAATTAATATTTGAAGAGAAAAAACAAATATCACTCGCAAAAATTGCTAATTTAAGAAGTGCACATAAAAAAAATCAATTAGCTGCTTGTTTTAAGTAATTTAAACCAACCTAGTACTTAAAGATGCACTCTTAAACCTCTATTTGGATGTGACAAAATGTATTTCTTATACAAATTATTAACATTATATACTAAAATGTACTAATAAATGCAATAAAAACAAATAAAATTTGAGCACCGTGTATAGTTTGTTTACATTTATAGGAAAATTTGAGCCAACTCTCTGGTGGACAAAATGTGAACTACATGCCATGTCTGGCAGGAAACGTGTTTGTTCGCCTACTTGGTTTATGTAATACTTTACTCTCTACATGAATAGTTATTTTATAAAATAGCCGGTTATTTGAGTAAAATTTTACGAATAATTTTTATTTTTATGCATTAACTAAGTATTTCATGAAAAAAGTATTTATAGAAATTTAGTTACTTGATAAATTGATTATTGGACTATTTAGAATTACAATTCTAGGTAAAATAATGAAGACTTCAGTCCTTTAAAATGTTTGTTTTATTTATTTTAACAACGGACAAAAGATGTCTGTTCTTCAAGAACTTCAGTGTTAAAAACCAAAATAAACATCCATCTCACCAAAAATTTAAAGTTTTACCTTGTCAAAACACAAGTTAAATACATAATTAGAAGTTATAAACCAAGATGTTAGAAATGTATTAGGTGATTCAATTAGATGTAAACAAACCAAATTCATTTGGAGGTTATAACAATAATGTTATGAATGCGCACGTACATGTACATTTGCACAGTAATTAAAAACTTTAGTTAAAAGCTATTAAAAGAAAATATTTCCAAACAGACCTTGTATAAAATATAAAAACTGAACTAATATTAAGACAAGTAAATCAATTTCAAGCTTGAAGAGCATGTATATTCATGGTCAATTATAAACATAAACTTAAAATAATTAAATCTAAATCTCTCTCTCTAACTTCCTAAAAAAGAGTTCTGTTTTAATAAACTTAAAACTAAAATGACAATAAAATAATTCTTAAAATTACTTAAATTAACATAAATTAAAGGCTAGATTTCAGGTTATTAACGTTATCTTAAAAATTATAATTAATATTGGTAAAAACAAGTGAAAAATGTAATTAATAAGAATCAGGCAACACTGTGTTTCACAAATCATAAAATAAAAGAACTATAACAACTTTCCTTATTCAGAATTGAGACAATAAAATGGTAATAAGTCCTTATTAGTGATCTATATCTATTAAACTGATCCATATAATGTTAGTCCAACTGATAGTAAGTTTTGTTTAAAAAAACGATTGATGAACAATCTACATAAATCGGATGGCTAAAGACTGCGGTGGATTAGTCCAAAGTTCTTGATAAAAAGACCTGACTCTTATTAGCTCACCCAGAGTACAGGAAATCCAATTACATCAGCACCTACACCTACAAATACCTAGAAGTAGGAACATTTATGTCCTTCTAATGTTTGTATTTTTACTTTTATATATGAACCTAGTAGTATTTTTTAATAAAATATTTATGTAAACAAAGCTTACTCCTTCCCTGTTTTTAAAATCAGAATTAATTAGATAGGGAGGAAATTTAATGTTCCATGTTGTTTGGTTTTTTCCTTTAAGAAAGGAATAAAACCTTTTGTCCTTGATTATAACATTTATTTATTCTGGAAAATGTTGCATAAGTTAAAGAGGATAACATGATCTGTTCTATTCACCTCCCTTTGCAATTTCATGAAATCACCTCATCTCTATCATAGCTGAGAATAAACATAGAAAATATGGATACCTATTTCTATCAAACACTGTATTTTTTATTCGCTTGATATTTTTAGGTTGACACATATGGTACTCAACAGCCCATTGCGTTATTAAAGCTATTTGTCGAAAGAGGTGGAATGTATGATAGAGGCAAAGATCTTAATTGGAAAAATTTTAAAAAGATTTGTAAGTAATTAAATTTCGTATTTTTAAAATTAATGTGTTATCTCAATAGAAAATGTGACACTTTAAGTTGGGTCACATAGAAAGAGTAAAGGGGAGGGATTGATTCTGCTTAGGCTCTCCTGATTAATATATATATATATATATATATATATATATATATATATATATATATAATATATATATATTATATATATATATATAATATATATATATGTGTGTGTGGTGTGTGTGTGCCTTGCCCAACAATTACTTGCGAGGATGAGTGTGGCAAATGTTATGTCGTGAGGAGGTACCGTGTATCTGATTTTTGTAATTTTCATAGTTGTAAGTTAGTTTTAATATGATCAGGTAAGGTAATTAAAAATGTAGGTCCCTTCACAAAAGCCTGATGCTGCTACAATAATGTTCTACATTTAACAGTATTCACTTTTCTTTTAGTTTAATTTCTAGTTCTAGACCAGGGGTCTTCAAACTGGAGTACGCATAAAATGTGTTAAAATATATTAACAAATATTATTATTAATAAAAATTATTGAAAATAAAATGTGTTTAGGGATCAAAGAAGGTGGTCAGAGATAAATAATGTTCAAACTAATAAGTACATTAGATAAGCCTTAAATCAAAGCCGCCAAATTACAGGATGTAAGAAATATAATTAAGATATGAACATTCCTTTTTTGTACCACTTTTTTACTTCTTTAATTCTTATCACCAAACATATTTAACTCAATTTTGATAACTGATTACTTTGATATTGATTTACTCTTAATTTTACCGTTGTGCTGTTTAAACTTTAATTATTTTTCTCCATATTGTTTTACTGTTTAAAGTGTCTTATATTTTTTTGTGCCAACGTTTGCTTTTATATATACTTTTAAATGGTTACTAACATTTTGTTTAGTTTTAAGAAAAGATATGATTGATATATTTGAGTGTTAATAAAAATGGAAAAATTTAAAAGTCATAAAAAAAGCCTGGAGGAGGGGTGCACAAATTGTTTGGTCTACTTAAAGGGGCACACTACACAAAGTTTGGTACCCCTGTTCTAGATTGTAAAAATGTAGATTATTAATTTTTGTGATTTGAATTCTGTTTAGGTTTATTTGGAGCTATGGGTAAAGCAGGAGGTGGAAGGAATGAAGTGGATCCCAGATTTGTATCAATGTTCAGTGTATTTAATATGGTATTTCCCTCTGACTCAACTCTGAATCATATATTCTTATCTATACTCAGTGGTCACACTGAACCTTTTCCTTCCGACCTCAAGGACTGTGTTCCTGATGTTATTCTAGCCACTCTTAAATTATACAAGGTAATTTCATTTTCTTTTTTACGTGACATAATAAATACTAAACAAAATACATCAAATGTACTAATTAAAATAAAATTAGAAAACAAAGTCAAAAGTTTCAACTATTATTGTGTTTAAACTAATTGTTACTAAATTATTTTTTTTCTTATTTATTATCTGTGCGTAGGTCTGTCTGGCATATGTGATAGCATAGCTGATTTTTTATGTTAAAAGTTATAGTGCAAGGAGTATAATTATAATATTATAATTATACTCCTTGCACTATAACTAAAGCTATTTTAATAGAAGCTGCAGGAGGCTGCAGGCTTTCAGGTTCAGTTTCTAATAAGACCTTATAGCTTTATTTATTATGTAATTAACTTATAATATGTCACAAAAAGATAAATGTTTTTTTATTTCTTGTTGGTCAATAAATTTCGTCTTGGACCCTGTATGAAGACAACTGCCACAAAGATTTTGAGATAAGCAAAAAAAATATATCAGGCTTTCTCACCTCCCTCTACATTTTACATTTATTGCTGATTATTGTTGTTAATTATAGTTATAATTAAAGTTGTTAAATTATAGGTATTATTAATTAATTAGTTATAACTGTTGTTATTTATTAAGTATTTTAATAAGTATTATTAATTCTATATAATTATTGCGAGTCTTTTGTTTTTTTCACAATTTTGTAAAAATGTTTTTTTCCGGGTTGAATTTTCTTAAATAATAAAATAAGTCAGGTTAAGTACGCAAGAATTAAGAAAATGAATAGCAATTAATGATATAACAATATTAAAAAAACATCATTCAAAGTAAAAATAAATAATAAAAATAGCATTGAATAATTTAGTTCTAAGCTATTTACTCCATGTACAAAAAAGTTTTCTTCTTTCAAATAACTCTTCTAGAAATGTTGTTACCGCCATATGTGCAGTAACCTTGGCATTTCCTCTTTAGTGACCTTTTAGCTGAAGTTTTACACCAAGTTTCTTTTTATAAATTATGCTAGAAATAGATAGATAGATAGATATGAATATCCCTGGACCAGTTTCGGCATAACGCCATTATTAGCAGGCAGAGCACACCCAAGCTCTCAACTAATAAAGTTATATCAGTGAATAACTTCTAGCCTCAATGAGCACGTTGAGCCTGCTGATGATGGTGTTATGCTGAAACTGGTCCAGGGATATTAATATCCAACAACAAGTATTGGCGGTAGCTGCTTTTTCAACTTGTGGTAAATACAACCTTTTTAAGTATGATAATATCTTTGCTATAAAAAACAATTCTAACTTTTTCATTTTAACTTTTGTTTAATGTGTGTTGCTGTTTTTATTTATTTAAAATTAAATCTTTATTTTATAAGTTAATTTTTTAATATTGCAGATAATAACAGTAGAGCTTCCTCCCACTCCATCCAAGTTTCATTACATATTTACATTGAGAGATTTGTCTAGAATAGTAGCAGGATTATGTCTAATGAGTGTGACATTGTATAAAACTTCAGAACAATTTATTAGACTATGGAGGAATGAATTCACAAGAGTTGTCTGTGACAGACTCAATAATGATAGGGTAAGTTTTTATTTTTTAAGTTATTGAAATACTTATTATTATTAATTTTATGTATTAGAGTGTTTACACTAATTTTTTATTGCTTTATTCTATAATATGATACAGAGGGTGGTTCAAAAGTCCCCCCTCTTAATGTTTAAATTGCTCAAGAAAAATGTTTGAAACTTGAGATATGTCCAACAATAGCTTCATAAAAATAACCTGACATTTGTTTGGCTTATTTTCATGTTTTCTTCATGCTGCATGTCTGACAATATCTTTGTAAAATTAACTTGACACTTTTTTGGTTAATTTCCATGTTTTCCTCATGCAACAATAGCTTCATAAAAATAACCTGACATTTGTTGGACTTAAGTTAACGTTTTCCCCATGGCATGTAATGCACATTTTAATAACTTAATACTGTTTATTATTGTCAAATTGTGGTATATTACTTTTTAAGGATATAAACCTAATGAAAGATCATTTCTTTAACGTGGCTGATCATCATTTTGGAGATATACTTATGATAGACGCAGTGATGATAGATCCATTATTGTATGGTGATTATAGAAATACTTTAAATGAAAGTGAACCTAGACTGTATGAGGACCTGCTTGACTATAATGCTGTCTATCATTTGTTTACTGAGGTAAAATTACTTATTTCTTCTTTGCAGGTTTTAAATTCTATGTTTGCATCTTGCTCCTATGTAAAAAAAGGTTAATTATGAACCAGCTACTTTATCAGCCTAGGGAGTTATAGATAAAGCTAAATACATTGAATTATCTCAAACTCCCTTGGGTGGGAAAAAGTATTTTTTGGTTAATTTATTTGGAGTCTCGGACTACTAAGTATACTATAATAAATCTACTGTAATTCTAAGTGTAACAGTAGTTTTGGGGAGGAGCCCCCTCTCCTGGTTTTTTGCCCCATATTTTTGAGGGTTGCTTAACCAACAAAAAATTGTTTTATTGGTTTAATCTGTATAGTAAAAAAAGGAATATGGTAAAAAATGTAAAAAAGTAGTATGGAGTCAAATATATACATTTTTTGGGAACGAGCCCCTAAATTTTTGAATGGGGATCCGACCAACAAAATTGTTTCACTTGTGCAAAATCTATTTCAGGTCAAAAGATGTTATTTGGCTCAATAAAAAATTGTATTTTTGGGGTTCAGACCCCTATTGTGATTAGATAAAATATTAAGTGCAACAAGACAGGAAAGGAAACATTATTGACCACAAGTAATTACTATAGTGGTTAACAGAAAACATTAAGAAAGTGAGGCCAAATGTTTGGCCTTCAATATTTTCCAGCATTTCTAAGGTTTTATATATTTTTTTTTTCTTCTTTAGATTCTAGAAGATTACAATGAACATTATGCCAAGATGAATATTGTATTATTCGATGATGCATTAGAACACGTTACTAGAATACACAGAGTTCTCAGAATGAATCAGGGTCATATGATGATAGTAGGAGTTGGTGGTAGTGGCAAACAGTCTCTAACTAAGCTTGCTGCTTATGCTGCTGGTAATATTTTATCCTCTTCATTTAAACATAGTTTTTTGTAACTGTACCAACTATGCTTGATCTAATATTTTGGCACCAAGCACAAAAATATTAAATATTGAGTAATTAAAAATAATAATAATTTATTATTTTATCTATTTTTATTATTATTATTATATCTTCAATTTATCTATTTTTAGCCAGTATTATTTTACTGAGATAGAGAAAATCTAAAAACAAATAATAATAATATATTTATTTGTCATAGACATACAGTCTTTACATAGGGGGTGTCCTCATAGGACATTACAAATTGTATGAAAAATTATAAAAAACTAACTTACAATATCTGCTTTTAATGAAATTAAAATGAACCTGAAGAGAATCATAAAAAATAATATAAATAAGATCAATTTAAGATCTAACATTATTAATAATAAAAGAAGAAGAGTGAGAAAAAATACTTAAATGAAAGGTACCAATTTTTTATTTCCAAACAAGAAGAATAAAAAAAAATATTGATTGAAAAATATAATTAAAAATATTTCATGGCTTTTTCGGCTCATGCCCCAGTTTGACCAAAAAAATAAGTGTATATTGTTTAATTTATAGTTTTTTGTGCATTCCCTATACCTATACTGTTCCCTATACCTATGAAATGATTCCATGATATATTATAGAATCCTTCTTTGGGGACATGTAAACACAAATGGCATTGTATTAGTCCAGAAATAAATATTCCGAATAATATCAGGAGTATAATTTGTTGACCATTGCAAGGAATACTTCATAAAATTTAAAATTATGACTGTAACAAATTTATTTATCTATAGTTCATTAACATATGTTAAAATTAATATACAATACAAAAAATAAAAACACATTAATGGCCCCAACACACCAATTGTATAAATTTGAAGATGGTCTTACTATATTGGGAATAAAAATTTACAACTCTCCTAATGACCATGTTAAAAACTTATCTAAAAATTAATTTCAAAAATATGTTAAAAACTATTTAATAGACAATCCATTCTATTTAAAGGATGCATTTTTCCATAAAAATAAATATAAGAAATAGAATTAATTAGAAATAGATTTAGCAACTTAGACTTTATAGACCTATTGACGTACTCTTTATGTGTATAGAAATAATTTTTGATAAGATATTCCTTTATATACTTTTTAAAGATTCTTTCAGGCAGTTCTTGAATGTCTTTTTCTAGACTATTAAATTATTTAATGCCAACTAATTTATAACCAACCTCTGATTTTTTTAATCTGTTAGCTGGAATGACCAGAGCGTCTTTATTTTTCGTCTTATAGTCATGTGCTAGGCTGTTTTTGTCAAATAAATTAATATTCGTCTTGATATACAATAAATTGTGATAGATAAATAAGTTAATAACTGTCATAATTTTTAGTTTTCTAAAGTGAGGCAAACAAGTATGGCCATGCTGCAGCCCAAATATCATACCAATAATCTTTTTTGTTGTAAGAGTACCAGATTTTTATTGGTATTACCCCACATAATTATACCATAGCTAAGCCTGCTCAGGATAACGGACTTATAAACAGTAACCATTGTCTCCTCTAGCACTCGGTTCCTAAGTTTCCTGAAAGTATTCATGTATGTTGCTAATTTAGAAGTTAGACTTTCCATGTGCGGTTTCCAATAAAGTTTTGGTAAAAATCACAGAGGATGTCTTGAAATCTCCTGAAAAATGTCATTCATGTGAAGTCTTAGTTTTAGAGTTCCAGTGCAAACACAATTCTTTTACTATACACCTATGGTAGTAAAAATGTAAATCAACTTGATGGATTTAGATCATTAGAAAATGAATGTACATGACACTAGGCCTCTCCTGACATTGTTCTGTTCTTTGTCTGACAACATGTATTAGCCTTTATTATTTATTTATTGTTTTATTGCTTTTATTTTATATTATATTATTTATTATTATGCTTTATTGTATTTGCTTTTATTGAGATGAAGTCTTTTATGTTATGACCTAATAAATTTGTATGTATATGTAGCATGGCTAGTGGTAGAATTACTTATTCATAAAATAAAATCATTTTTTAGGTAAAATTATGGGTAAAATCAAATCTTGAGAATTAAAAATATTTAGGATTTTTTTATTCAAAAAGTTTTTTGCATACATTATTAGATGTGAAATCCCACTAGGGTAAGCCCGTGTGTGGGAACAATTTCTTAATGACTACATCTTCTGACAGTTTTAGAGATTCATTTTAAATAAAAATAAAATGTTTAAATTTTTTTAGTTTTTAACAATTTTTAAGTTTACAAGAGTAAAATTGCTAAGCAATATAATAAAAAATACTTTAAGAAAAAAATAAAAAAGAACTTAAAAAAAATTTATAAGGTCATTAAAAAAGAAAAAAAGTGGAAAAGTAAAAAATATAAAAAAACCTAAATGATAGAATAACATTATGTTTGACATGATCAAAGATAAAAATTGTAATTAAAAAGATTATTTTTATTATTGTTATTGAATTTGTCTTTACCCTAGGATCTTAATACTAAATTTACAACCCTATTTACTGGTAAAAACCAAAACTAACTATATTTAAACATTAATGACATAATCAAAACTTTGTCAAGTTGACAATTTCATTAATACTTCCCCTTCAACTTGACTCTTAAACTCGACCAGACCAATACTCTTGGACAGACGCTGGAACCTATCTTTAGTTAATGGCTTTGTCAGTAAGTCCGCTGCTTGTACTTCCCCTGGAATGTGTTCTACGTTAAGAACTCCTTCTTGAACCTTCTCTCGCAGAAAATAGTACCTAATGTCAATGTGCTTACTTCTTTGATGGAACTCTGCATTTTTGACTAGCTTAACAGCACTTGCATTATCGACATTGATTGTAGGGACTAAACTCACTGATGTTATATCTTTTAGTAGTCTACCCAGCCAAACTGCTTCTTTACCAGCTTCACTCGCTGCAATAAACTCTGACTCAGTAGTAGACAATGAAACACACTTTTGCTTCCTGCTGAACCAGCTTACTGCTCCTCCTCCATACAAACAAACTACTCCAGATACAGATCTTCTAGTTATGACATCTGAAGCATAATCTGCATCAGAGTAAATTTCCAAGTCTCCTCCATCTTGTTTGTATAAGATGCCTATTCTAGCCGTCCCTTTTAAATATTTCAAGACTCGTTTTGCAACTTCCCAGTGTTCTTTAGTGGGATTCGCAAGACCTTGACTCACGTATTTACAGTGAATGCTATATCAGGTCTTGTTGCTATAGATAAGTACAGCAGTTTTCCTACAACTGTTCTAAATGGAACTTCAGGGACCAATGTTTAGATTTTACCAAACTGTTTAGCATTCCTTTTTCAATAGGTGTTGACACTGGAAATGCATTAGATAAATTATACTTATCTATCATTCTTTTTATATACCCTTCTTGATGTATAAATATACCATCTTCAACTTGTTGTACTTGCATACCTAAATAACTTGACACAGGTCCCGATGTGATTTGGAATTCTTTTTCTAAAAGCTCTAATAGTTCTTGACAACTGCTATTATCCTCACTGACAACCAGGCCGTCGTCGTCTACGTACAAAGCAATCCATAATCTCTTCCCTCTTTCTTAGAAAACAAGCAGGCGTCATTTTGCTCTGTTCTAGACCGATTTTCTTAAGATATTCGACCATCCTATGGTTCCAACAACGTGGAGCTTGTTTTAATCCGTAAAGACTTTTAACTAATTTACACACTCTTCCCGATTTGTCATCATAACCTTCCGGTTGTTTCATATATATCTCTTCTTCTAAATTCCCGTATAGAAACGCAGTTTTAACATCAAATTGAGTTAAAGTTAACTTTAATTTGGCTGCCACAGCCAATAACATTCTTATAGTATCGAAGCGAGCAACGGGTGAAAATGTCTCTCCAAAATCTATACCTTCTCTTTGCTTGTAACCTCTAGCAACAAGTCTTGCCTTGTACCTAGCTACTGTACCATTTGGATTTTCTTTTACTTTAAAGACCCATTTACTAGTAATTGGTTTTCTTCCCTTTGGCAAATTCACCAATTTCCAAGTATTGTTTTCATTGAGAGATTTCATTTCTTCATCCATTGCTTCTCTCCAAAGTTTGATTCATTTGATGATAATGCTTCAGATATTGTTAGATCTTCTCCTAAACATGCAAATTCATTAAAATTTTAATCAATGTTTACATATCCATACCTGTCAGGTTTCTTTAATTTTAATCTGTCTCTAAGCCTCTTAGAGTTATCTTCTCTTTCACTATTACCATTATCATTTATATTTGAACTTTCGATTTCATTGTTAATATTCTCGTTCGAAACATTTTTTTCTTCTACTTCTTCTGGTCTACTATTAGCACTTTCTTCTTCTATATCTATTTCTTCTAAAGTTTCTTCAACTTCTACATTATCTTTCACTGAGTATGTTGGTTTTATATTTCTTTCATTAATTCATTTTCACTATTATCAACCAGTTTCATTGATAACTCTAATACACTAGACTTCGTTTTGCTATTATCAACAAACTGTTCCTGGTTTTTAATAAAATTATTTTCACTTTTCCTTTCAACACAAGTTTCTTCATTTTTAAAATAACATCCCTACTCGAAAAAACGTCTTCTTATGCGGAACCCATACTCGAAAACCATCCTTATTACCGCAGTACCCAACTAGATATCCCTTAACACTTTTCCTATCAAGTTTCTGTCGCTTTTGCTTTGGAACATGAACAAAACAAGTAGTTCCAAATATTTTTATGTGGTCAATGGAGCGGTTTTACCTGTCATAGCTCTAAGGGTAATTTATTTTTATTGGCGTAGGACCAGTTCTATTAATAACATAGGCAGCAGTATTTACAGCCTCTGCCCACAAATATAACGGCAATTCTTTGGAGTATAACATCGATCTAGCAGCCTCCACTAGAGTTCGATTTTCACGTTCAACTGCTCCATTTTTGTTCCGGTGCGTATGGAACAGTAATCCTATGCTTATACCAGATTTTCCTAAGATGTCTTCAACATCTTTATTTTAAATTCTAACCTCCGTCCGTCAACAGCTCTTTTATGTGATGACCATTTGCCCTTGCATCTGCAACAAAGAACTCTAATTTCTGTTTAACTTCAAATTTATGTTTATAAAATAAATTGATCTAAATTTTGAAAAATCATCTTTAAAAACACAAAAATATTTAGCACCTCCTAAATATGTGTAATGATGTGTTTTGCATTGGACCACACAGATCAGCATGGACCAACTCTCCAGGTTTGGTAGCTCTTTGGCGTGTACCAAAACTACGGCGATGTTGCTTGCCATACACACATCCTTCGCAAACTCTTTATCTAATTTAACATCAATATTATTCAATTTTAAAAACTGTTGAATATACCTTTTGTTTTGGTGAACTAAGCGTTCATGCCAAACTTGCATCGTTGATAAAGCTATTTGAGTATCTTGAGGCTGAATTATCTTAACTTTCAGTTTATAGAGTCTATTATTATTTTGGGCTTCAGCCATCAGACGACCTTTCTTTAAAATTACGCATTCTTTCCTACTGAATTTTACAGTCATTCCCTTTTCTACAACTGACATTATTGAAAACAGATTCTTTTTAACTTGAGGTACATACCAGACATTGTCATCGTATTTTGACACATCTTCCTCTTACAGAGACATAAACTTCTATATCACCTTTACCAAGGCTTCCATATAATTGCCATTACCCACCAATATACTGTTAGGTTTATCAAAATCTTGATACGTTTTGAACCATTCTCTATGACTAGTCATGTGTTGAGTACAACCAGAGTCATAATAAAAGCATCATATTTATCATCTAACTCATTTTCTGATATGAATGCAGAAGCATTACTATTTTTATTATTATTAAAATTTCTTCTAGGATTTCTATCTTTATATCTTCTTTCAGGGCACTCGGAAATTACATGGTCAGGGCTGGAACAATTGTAACATTTCCTATTATATTTGATTGATTTTTATTTGAAAAATTTTGATTTGAATTAAATTTGTTTTGATTATATCTGGGTTTAAAATTGTTTTGATTGGAATTAGAATGATTGAAATGTTGTTTATAACGACCTGTTGATTACCAGGAGTGGAAACTAATGCATTAGAATTTTCATTCGTTGCATCTTTCTTTCTTTAAACCTCAGTTCTACAACACAAAGTCTCTCCCTTAGTGTCGTTGAGTTTCTTTCTATCTTCGGCATTGACTCCAAGCATTTATAAATTCAAAATAAATCATCTGGCAAAGTATTTATTATTCTATTATGAATAAAGATTCTGGTAATTTTACTTTTGTCTTCTTTCCATGTTCATCCTGAAGTTCTAACCATAACTTTTCTAATTTAGCCATATGCTTTACTACGCTTTCATTCTTATCCATTTTCCCTAATCCAAAAATTCATTAAATAAACGATCTTGTCTTTGCTCAGTCCTTTGCTCATATATGCTGTGGAGTTTTTCCAAATTTCAGCAGCAGTTGTGCACATATTTATCAAATGTCTTAACTTGAGATGAAAGACTAGACACGATCAAATTTTGAGCCATATATTCCACTTTTCAAATGCAGCAATGTTCTTTCATACAATTCTTTCACTTCAAGCACAGCATCATCATTGGCATTTCGGGACGCTGTAATCTTCCTTCAACAGCTTTCATAGCCCAAATGCTTGCAGTTGAATTCTAAGTTGAAATTTCCAATCAGTCCAGTTTTGTTGACCTTCCAACTTTTCAATCATAATTTTTGGAAAATCATAATTAGAAAAAATATCACTTAACTTTATTTTATTTATTTTATTTTTTTTTTTTTGAAAATTAATAACCTTTATAACTCAATTGAATCTAAACACATCAAAGGCCCATAACCTATTGAATTTGTCTTTACCCTAGGATCTTAATACTAAATTTACAACCTATTTACTGGTAAAACCAAACTAACTATATTTAAACATTAATGACATAATCAAACTTTGTCAGTTGACAATTTCATTATAATTGTTTCTCACTTATTATTATTTTATAATTAATTTACTTATTATTATACTATATATTAACCTCAAAACCATTTGAGGTTGCCTAGAAGGAAAATCATTGCAGCTTTTATCGATTTCCGGAAAGCGTTTGAAACCATTATACATTATATTTTATTTAAAAAGCTTAAAATAATGAATTTAAGTAAAAAAATGTTAACTTTTATTAAGAAATTGTACGAAAACGCTAAAACTAAGATAAAATATAATTGTGAAATGTCTGACCCAGTAGAAATTTTACGCGGGCTTTTACAAGGCGAAATTTCCTCGCCTAATCTTTTTAATTTGTTTATCGCAGATATAGAGGAGTTTTTTAAGGCTAAAGGTATTACAGGTATAAGCCTAAATGGGGTAATTGAAATAATACTATTACTATTTTGTGATGACTTGATCATACTAGCCGAATCTGTTATTGACATGAATAGGAAATTAAGAATACTACAAGAATATTGTGAAATAAATGGCCTTGAGGTCAATCTAGATAAGTCTAAAGTCATAATATTTAGTAAGGGTCAGCTTAGTGCTAAAAGTAAAAACATTTACTACGGTAATAATGCTCTAGAAGTAGTGTCCAAATTTAATTATTTAGGAGTATGTTTCTCTCAAAAAGGCGTTTTTGAACAAGCTTTGAAACAGTCGGTTAGCCGTAGCAAGTCTGCTACAGCGGTTGTAAAAAACTCTTTAATTATTGCCAAGAACTCTTCGTTTGAAGCTGTTCAAAAAATATATCAAGCATGTATTGTTCCTACTCTAACTTATGGTGCAGCAGTGTGGGCCCTGAGATATTTAGAGGACCTTGAAGTAGCCCAGAACTACTTTTTTAAAAACTTTTTTTCCCTCCAAAGAAATGTGCCTCACTATATGGTAAGAGCTGAGTTTAATATACAACATATATCTATAATTGTTCTGAAACAAGCTCTTAACTGGGTCAACCACATACATCATTCGGACTCCAATAGTTTAATTAAAAACTGTTTTATCAGGCTTAAATACTTAGACACCTTACCATCCAATACCACGACTTATAATTGGTACACTCAGCTCAAATCTATTTTAAACTGTTTAGATATTAATTCAGACACCACTTTATCTCATCATATAGATAATATCGTCATAGAGAGTATTCTTACTAAATACCAAGTCCATCTACAGAAAATAGATCAGCAAAAAATAGCCAACTCCTCATTTAATCCATTTTATAAAACCTTAAACGTGATAAGTAACTGTGACGAGGATTACCTTTATTGTGATATTCCGTATGGAGTAAAAACAATAATAGCTCAGTTAAGGACTTCAGGATATAACAGAATTAAAATAACTTTTAAAGGCATCATGTATAAGATCAACACGGATGAAATGTGCACCCTGTGCAATCTTCACCAGTTTGAAGATCTTTACCATATTATGTTTACATGCCCTATGTATTTAGCTTTTAGAGATTATTATTTAGACCTGGAGTCTTTAACTGACCTAACGAACAATGTAACAGCGTTAGCCTCAGTTCTCTGTATTCATTTTAAAAAACAAGGATTAAGTATATATAATTTCATGCTTAATTCGCTAAAATTAAGAGCTCAGCTTTTAAATGAGTAGACTCTTTAACTAATTATTTTATTTAATAGTAGTTCTTTGATCACACATTTATTATTTTGATTGGAAAAGATAGTTCAATATTCAACTTTTTAATTTTTATCTCTTTTTTTTATTCTATGCTTCATTCTATGCTTTCCGATTAATAATGCTCATTATTTACTTTATTATTGTCTCGAAGTTTTCTTTTCTTTTTGTTAGATAACTCTTTTCTTTAATATGACATTTTTTTCAGTTTATATATTTAAAGCAATGTAATTTATTTTTGTATAATTTCTGTTTTTCTATGTAACTCTAACTTTAGGTCACTCAAAATGTGAAAAAATAAAGTTATTTTTGAATTTGAAAAAAAAAAAATTACTTATATTATGGGTGAAAGAAAAGAAATTAGTTGGGTTGATTGACTTCTTGTTTTATTTATCCTTTTAGAGAGATTATATTTTTACTTTAAAATTACTATTGAAGTTATCTTATATTTTGCAGGAGGGTAAATTAAACAGTTATTTACAATATGCTATTAACAGAACGGAATTTACATTTAAAATTACTTTACAAATAAATTTACACTTTTTATCACTATTATTTCAAACAAAATGTACTTAATAAATGTATGTATGTACTTAATACTAATATGTATATGTATGTAATAATGTAATTAATATGTAACATTTATGTATTTAATAAATAAATGTACTTATAACTTTTATGCAGAAAACTACCCTTTTTCATAATAATCATAATGTTTACAGTTTTTATTATTTTGTGACCTAAAGACAGCTATAATAATGTTTTAGAATGTAAACTATTCTCTATAACGTTAAGCAGAGGGTATAATGAAACTAGTTTTCGAGATGATTTGAAGAAGCTCTATACTCAGCTTGGCGTAGCTAACAAACAGACTGCTTTCTTGTTTACTGCTTCACAAGTAGCTGAGGAAGGTAATAGAACATAACACAAAACAGATGCAATTAATAATTATTGTGTGTTGTGTACAGTTGATCTTAGAGAACCCCGTGATCTTTCATTCAATTACCATGCCATGGTCATGTAGCCAGCCCTTTTGCAAGGATTGAAATATTTACTATCTGGCAAAACTTTAATTACAAACCATACCCATTTTCAGTTGAGTGATAGACAACTATGACTAAAGTGTTAAGCTTTATTATTTAAGCAAACTTTTGAGAGGGGATCCTATAAAATAGGAAGTCCAAAAAATGTGTATTTTATGATTTATTATTCAATGTTATATTTGTATTAGGTTATTAATACCTTGCCTGTTATTGCTGGTGTGGTTTAGAGGTTCATGATTGAGTCAAGTATTAAAATTTAGTTTTCAATATTCCAATTACTGAAATGTGGTCCGGGCTTTTCTCAAAATTTTTGATGGATTACTTCCTTATTCAAGTCAGTCTGTTGTTATTCTGTTAATATTTTCTGCAAATGAACAAAGTATGTCTATTATTACTTTATAGAAATAAACTATAATTTTATGAAAATTGCAGGGTTTTTAGAGATAATCAACAATATGTTAACTATTGGTATGGTACCAGCTCTTTTTACCGATGATGAAAAAGATGGTATTATTAATCAAGTTAGAAATGCTGCAAAGGAGCAAGGATATGGTGTTGGCAAGTATGTTTCAATCCAGTTTCACTTTCAAAAATAAATTTCCTAACCCTAATATAACTTTCCTTTTGTATTATTTCTGAAATTTACTAATAATATAGGCCACTGAAAAACCCACAAAATATATAAACTTTGGACTGTTCTGTCCTTAAAATTTACACCTTTATGTTAATTTTCTTTAATGCCTATTTGGTTGTAATCCCACAGGATTTTTAGTATGATTTAAATTGACTTAAATATTTATTTAATTTAAATTAAGTAAATTTAAATTACTTAATTTAAATAAATATTACTTATATTTACTATGTAAAAAGCAACTGTTTAAATTAAATATTAAAAATTTCAAAATTCTAAAATATAGTATGTATCAACACAAGTTGTAATCACAATATTTTAAAAATATTTGTTTCTTGTTAGCATTATTATTATATTAGTATTTCATTCACACGTGCTCTAAATGAAAATATAAAGGTTTTTATTTATTCTCATGCTCTAAATGAAAATATAAAGGTTTTTATTATTTTATTTTTTATTTATTTTATTTATTCCCGGCTGATGCATTATTTCCTTTAATTCTTTTCTTAGTCTTTTTCTTAGGATCTTTAAATCCATATACTTATCTATAAGTTAATCTACTCTAAATGTATAATTTTATTTCAAATTTCTTGAACATTTGGTATGTTATAATATGCACACCTTTTGTAATGAATATGTAATTCTTAAAACAATATATTATTATTATTATTTATTCTCATGCTCTAAATAAAAATATAAGGTTTATTTATTGTCATGCTCTAAATGAAAATATAAAGGTTTTTATATATTGGCATGCTCTAAATGAAAATATAAAGGTTTTTATTTGTTGTCATCAAAGCCAGTTTTAGTGAGGTTCTTTAAAAAAATATAATTAATGAAAGGGTGGTATTGCGGGAGTTGAATTGTTGTGATTTATATGCCAAGTACTGATGATAAGGAGTGGTCCAGTGCTACCACAACCAAGTTTACTACACCCCTCTTGATTTGTTTTAAATTTTAGCCGTGTATTTGATTAATAAATCTAATTATTTTATGGATTATTTGAAAAAGATTTTTTTAAATTTAATTATTGTCATTACAGAGATGCAGTTTGGAAATATTTCACAAAAATGTGTAAAGATAATCTTCATGTGATTCTTTCAATGGCTCCAGGAGATATACTGAGGACAAGATGCAGAAGCTTTCCTGGTTTAGTTAATAATACTACTATTAATTGGATATTTCCTTGGCCTAAACAAGCTCTTTTAGCTGTTGCATCCAGGTTCCTCAAAGATGTAAGTGTTATATTATCCTGGGTGCAATGTTTCAGATGTGCCTACATTATCCCCATTAGGTTGATGCATGCAAATTTAACTTACCATTTCATTTTTTGGTAACTGTTGCTCAAATAACCATATTCTGGTCAAAATAATTGTGTAAATATCAAAGAAATTAAACATAACAACATTCCTCATAATAAGATTAAAAATGTATTTAGATCATAAAAAAAAATTGTATGAATTAGAAATATGAGTCAAACAACATGAGAGTAATTAGAATAAACGGGGAGACACTCATAATTATAACACTTAATATAGAAATAAATAGAACACTAATAAACATAAAACTTATATATCAGCTAAACCAAAAATATTTGTCAATAAAATTATTTAATCAACTTCCCAATCAATAAGAGCTATCTTTAGCATCTCAATCTTTACCAAGAAATGTATAGAGCTTCTAATCACTAAACCAATACATAAAATTGAGAAATTTTTTGGGGTTGTTTGTATTATTTAAAATTATTTATTATATTTTTGTTTTATGTATAAATGACGCATTGCCATCATATATTTATTGTATTTATTTACAAATTAAGACTATTTATTTATATTTATCTGTGACTGGTTTAGGTAACCGGAAATTTATTTTAATTCAAATTTAACGCTATGCTATTGTTAAAAACTGCAAGAAACTTTTCTCAAAAGTCTATGATTTATGTCCAATAATTGCATGGTGATGAATTATTAGAATACCATAATATTGTTATAATAGCATCACATTTCTTAAACTTTAGAGTAGATTTTAAAACAGTCTATAGTATTGTTTTTATTTTAAAATTTCAAAGTCACCCTGAGTGGTAACACAATTGTCATGTTTAAGTAGTAACTACATAAAATCATGGGTAAAAATAAATTACCAGGGGTTACTTCAAAGGTTTAAAGTTATTACACCCTAGACGTTGGACTAACTTTCAATTCTTTGGTCAAGTGTGGTTAAACCAAAATTTATTACCCACTGATGTTGGGCTAACTTCCTAATCTAAGGTCAAGGGTAGCAGGAGTGAATTAAATTAATATGACCTTAAGGTTTTGGCCATTATGACATTTTAAGGATGGGTAAACTGAAGGATTATGGTACAACAGAAGTTAAAATTTTTCTTTAAAAATTTTATTATTGAGTTCTTTGCCAAAAATATATAAAAACTAAACAATATGTTTTATGATTTTATACAAGAAAAAAATGCTACTCATACTCTCTAAAGTGAACATAATATATATCCTTATATTTTAGGTAGAAAATGTGCCTGAGAAGTTACAAAATCCTATAGTGGCCCACATAGTTCACACACACCTGTCTGTAGCTACCTACACTGAGGATTTCCTTCTCAAGCTTAGAAGAAGAAATCATTTAACTCCTAAACACTTTTTGGATTTTATTAATACTTACTCTAGACTATTAGACGAAAAAAATCAGTATATCTTGACTCAGGTAAGCAAATATTTGTTTCTAATCATTGGTTTATGTTGAGAGGTATAAGGACCTAATTTGAAGAATTCAACTTCTCTTCTAACTGATGCTAATAATAGACAATTAAAGTAGTTTTATCATAAGCTGAAAGCAATACTGCTAAATTTGTCTGGATGTTCCAACTCTACTTGTTTTAGCATGGGACATTCATATTTTTTTTTACTTATAACTATTATTTTTTATGCTTTGACTAATTTTCATAACAATATTATTTTTTTTTGTTATTATTTTAATAAAAAAATTTATTTATTAAAATTATTGTTTCCTTTTTGTATTAGTTATTTTCATTTCATTCTTCATTTATACTGTAGGTATATAGGAAAAGTATTGTGTTTGCTAAAACTCCAAACCGGGATGTCACCTGAATTATCCGTTTTAGGTGTTTTTAAGGCCTCCTAAGTGGTGTTTACTTTTTTTAAGTTGTCTGTATGTATGTGTGTGTGTCTGTTATCATCGTAGCTCACAGTGTATTTTTGCTAGAGAGTGAAACTTTGTACGAAAATAAGTCTACTGCTGTAGCTGTGCTATTCAGAAAATATTTTTTTTATTATGTCATTAACCCGCAAAAATTTGTAAAAATTATAAAACCCAAGAAAATTATGGGATCGGATTGAGATTTAGCACGTATGTATAAGAATAACATGTGACAAGTTCCATCTTATTATCAGCATTATTTACATTTTTATTGAATGACTTGTGTACTTTTTGTAAAAAATTGTCAAAAATCAGAAAATGATTTAATTGAGTTGTAATTTTGTACAAGTATATTACTTTACTTAATAAATAAGTACACAAAGTTTTGTTTCAATATGACAAGTATATCCATGATTTTTGTTGGATCATAAAAATTAAGCAATATTGAGCGTGGTCAGTGCTTTATGGGTGGCTGCTGAGAATGAAACGGATGCATTTACTATCTGAGTACAAGCTAAATAAGTCCGAAGACATGTTGCAGTATAAATTTGGCGAATTGTATATTCTGAAGACGATAATATACAAACAAATATACAAAATTCCTATCATAAAAATAGGAAAAATTAAGCAATCAGATTGAGATTTGGCATGCATGTAGCTATATATAAGACTAACATATGTGCTAAGTTTCATCTCATTTTCACCATTAGTTCAATTTTTATCAAATGACTTGTGTATGATTTTTAAAAAATTTAAAATAATTGGGTATAAGTGTGTACCATTACATAATAAATAAGTACATAAAGTTGTGTTTCAATATGACAAATAAATCTATGATTTTTAATGGATTATAAAAGTTAAGCAGCATTGAGTGGATGGGTGACCGCTGGGAATGAAACAAATGTAATTACTATCTGAGGATGAGCGAAGCAAGCCCCACGAGGTGTTGCATTGTACATTTGACAAATTTTATATTCTGAGGACGAGCAAAGCAAATCCGAAGCAGGGAGGATCAGTCTGAAAGGTTATCTTTATTTAATCATCTATTCAAGATTGAATAGATAAAAATTATAGTTTAAGATCTACCTCTAGCTATAAAAATTGTAAATCTAAAATATGGCTCAATTATTGATCAAACAAAATTTCAGTGCGCTAGATTAGAAGGTGGTATGAATAAAATAGAAGAAGCGAGTGTTCAGTTAGATGAACTAAATAAGAAATTAGAAGCACAGAAAGTAATTGTTACTAAAAAGACCAAAGCTTGTGAAAAACTTTTAGAACAAATAACAGCAGGTATATGTAGTAACAATTCATTTAGTCTAGCCACAAAAGAGATGCTGCTTTTATTTTTCTAAAACATGCAGTCTTTGTCTTTTTTTTTTTTTTGCAAAAGAATAACCTTTATTCGCTCACTACTTGAAACTTATAGTTTATGCACAATTAAGAATGTACATTCAGTGAATTTTCACCTAAAAATTGTGCTTATGAGTTTTTCCAGGAGTAGGAATCGATATTGCTTTATATAATATGCACAGATCCTCCGTATGGGGGTTCCTAAAAATTTAAATGTCACACTTCATAAAAAGTTCTGCTGGTTTTAAAATGAACATTTATCACAATGGAAAATTTGTATTATGAACCTTGTTCCCAAAAAGTACACTTTTTTAAAAAGTGACTAAGAGGGAACTTAGTCAAATTTTGATGATTCAACAAAATTTTTGTCTTTTTGAAAATGTCTCCCTTAAAAAAATTAAATGTGTAATAAAAAGTTCTAAAACTAAGACTTTCCTCCTCAATATTGGCTCCATATTTAAGACAATAAAATAATATTATTAGTAATATTATGTCTTAATACTTTTATTATTATTTATTAAGTTTGAATAATAAAGCATTTTTACTTAATATTTTGTACCCTGAACCTTATAAGTACCATTATTTTGAAGACCACTAAGTGTACTTTTTGGGTACAAGGTTCATTTAAAAAACAAACGAAACTTTTATTTAGTGTGACTTTTTCTCTAAAAAACAAATCTGTTGTCATTTGAACCTAAAGGCAACCCCATCCTCTGTCTTTACATTTATCATTTCCCAGCCTTTAGTGGCGTATTAATTTGCATGTTTATGTCAGTTGTATGTTTTGTTGTAGTTAATATTTAAAAAGACTGTTCAGAGTAATAATATGGTTAATTATTTATGAAATTTTAAGTGCTTAGTTCTGTTTTAGCTGGCTTTTATTTTATTTTTTAATGATTGCTACTTTTAATACATCTTTTAGGTTGAAGTCATCCAAAATAGCTGCTTGATCAGCTCTTTGATTGCCTACTATTCCTATATGACTAGGAATCCACATTAATTTGATCTATTGTTATCTTTGGGTCCTGTTTTAGAAGTCACCGGCAAAATGTCCATCCAAAGCTATGGCCGCACTTATTGAATCAGTACATATTCGCCATTTGATCACTTCTTTAATATTATTACACAGGATTATTACCTTCAGTACACCCCAGAGTTCTGCAGAATATACTTGATTCATTTGGTGTAGTTTACATTTTTTGCTTAATTCCTTCAGTTAGTACTGACAACTCTTCACCTTTGTCCGTTTTTGAGCCATCAGTGTATACTAATTTGTATTCTTTGTACGTTTCTCTTACTTCTAAAAATTACTTCTTGCATTCCGGGATATGTTTGTCTCTTTCGGGACTCTGGTTAAACTGAGGTTAACTTTTTGTTTTGAAATCCTCCAAGTAGGAATACTAGGAGTTTTCTTAAACACTGCATTATGTCTTGATACATTCCAGCGGTCTAAACTTTCAGATGATCTAGTGGGGAGCAGTCTACTTCTAGTTGGTATATGTCTATAAAGTTCTTTCTTAGCAGAAGACCTGACAGTACACCTTAAGAAGTGGTTATTTGTAGCCTTAATTTTCTCAGAATATCTCAAGCAGAGTTGTTGTTTTCTAAGAGAAAGTGATAGAACACCGGCTAGCTTGTAAAGGTCATTCTGGCTAGTGGAAGTCCTTTATTGAATATGATATCTACCTTCTTAGGTTTTGATGGCTGCGCTGAAGAAAATATTTCGCATCTGTACTCGAACCTAGATTTTATCAGACTTACAAGGATTTGTATGAATGTTTCTTGGTCTGCTCTCCAGTGAAAGTTCGCTAGTGTCTTCAGTAATTTTAAAACCTTTTAAAAATTTCACAACCCAAAGTCTCCTCCCTCTCTTCAATTTTGAACCATTAAACATTAATTAATGAAACTTGTGGTAATTAATTTGTGTGAAGGGAACTTCTTTTTAGTGGTGTAGTTAACTTCAAGTGTTGCATGTAACACTGAAATTTGAAAAAAATAGAAAAATGTTTATTGGACGTATAATTTTATTGGGCCTTTGGGTTCTAGGAATATATACAAGACATTTTTCCTTTCGTATATTTTTGTCTAAGAGTGCTATTTTACCAGTTATAAGTGCCCAAAGTATAAAAATTGGACAATTGGTGTAAAATTTATGCTTAAGGCATTAGAATGGAATTGCCTTAATTTTGGCTTTATAATACAAATCATTCATTTCATTTCCAATTTAAAAAAAAATATTACTATTTTCCCTAAATCTAGTAGCATTAGTGACAGTAAATACCTTTAAATGAGGATAATTTAATGAATGATTTGTGTTCTTAAGCCATTTATAATAAGCCATTGTATTCTTTCTAATACCAGCAAAATAGCAGTCTTAGACTAAAATCTGCAAGAGACCAAAGCCTTGTATTTATCCCTAAAAGTCCAATTACCCTGTAGTTGCAAACTATTGCTTCTGGATTAAAAGTTTAATTGCTAAATCGTTTGCCACATTATTTTGTTAGTTTCGATTGGAACTTATGAACTTTTCTGACTTGTAGGAACTAGTGTTTTTCGGAGACAATGAGTTTTGGAGGCAACGTATAGGATCCACAGACATGTTATCTGTGGCTAGCATAGCTCTTGAGATGCTTAAATCTAAATTTGAGGCCATAGGTCAACCTGTTTTTTTGGAACTTTCTAGATATGAGATTAGAAAAGTTTAGTCCATATTTTACAGCTTGTTTATAATTAGTTTTTTTAGAATTATTATGACTAAAAACAAAAAATTATACAAGCAAAGTACTACTTGCAACCTTCCTTATTTAATAATAGTTCGTTTATAATTAATATTTAATTTTTAAATAGTAAAAAAGCTTACTTATTACACACCCAGCTAAGTATTTATTCAACTGTTTTTAATTAGAAATGGTAGAAAGTTTGGGAATGAAATAACTTTTTTTATTAAAATATTTAATGAATATTAAACATACTGAAAATTATGCTACCTTTGCTTTTTAGCTACTGATATTGCAACTGTAAAGAAAGAATTTGCAATGGCTAAAAGTAAAGAAGTGGAAGTTCAGAAAGCTGAAATATCCACACAGAAAGCTGATGCTGAGGTCATACTGTTGGAGGCTATGCCGGCAGTGGAAGCCGCTAGGCTTGCTCTCAGTGACCTTGATAAGAGTGATATCACTGAAATAAGGTTTTTAAATACCTCTTTTATTTTTAAGTCAATACTATACTATCAATCAACTATCATTCTTGATTAAGAACAATTTCATCAAGACTTTTGCTGTTATTGGCAAAACTATGCCAAGGATTTTGAAATCGCCAATTCAAAATTGTTATACTTATTGTTGTCAAAATGTGACTTCTCGATGATGTGATAGAGATAAAGTTACAAATTAATGTGATAATAGTTATTTATGCACCAAGGGAGATACACCTTTACTCCCTTCTTTTTCCAAGGGAGTAAAGAATGCTATTATTTCCCTGAGCAGTTAGTTAGAGCAATTAGATGAGAGAATCAAAGCAATTAACTCCCAAGGCAAAGCCAAGGGGTTTATGAGTTTAACTCTTGAGAAAATGTTGATGCATTTATGTGTTAACTCCCAAGACTAAGCTGATGTATTTATGTGTTTAATTCTTGAGACGAAGTCAATGTATTTATGTGATTAACTCCTGAAACGAAGCCGATGTATCTATATGTTTAACTCCCGAGATAAAGCCAATGTATTTATGTGTTTAACTCTCGAGATAAAACCGATGTATTAATGTGTTTAACCTCCAAGACAAAGATGATGTAGTTATGTGTTGAACTCCCGAGGTAAAACCGAGGAAGCATTTTACTCCCAAGGTGTATAAAAGACTATCTCCAGATGTTGATGCCATTTAACACTTGTTATATTAATAGTTTGTTCTTTGTAGCACTGGAAAGTTTATAGAACTCCATCTCAGGCTTGATCAAGGGGACTTTAGTTCTATAAAAAGTTTTGAATGATTTATTCAATTTATATATTTCGCCTATCATTTCGTCTTTCCATTAATGTATTGTGTTTGTTTATTTATTTATTTATTTTAATAGTTTATTAATGTAGCTTGTAGATATTGATTCTGAAGATGCCTACAATGAGGCGAAATATATTAATAATAAATCTTATTAATTTATTAATAAGATTGATCAGGCTTGATCAATCTCAGCTTGATCAAGCCTGAGATTGTTATATTCTTATTTTCATACATTATGTTGTATTTAGTATAAGTCGAACCCCCTCCCAAAAGTTTAGGGTATGCCGTCCCTCCCAAAAAAAAAAAAAAAATATTGCTCTTAACAACTTTTGGTCTGAAAAAAAAATTGGTTGGGTCTCCATGATAAGCATTAGGGGTGCCGCCTCTGGGAAAGTGTTAAAAATGGATCATTCCCCCTTTTAATTTTAGAGGAATTTATTCCCAAAAAATGGAAAAATTCTCCCTCCTATTAAGATTTGGGGGCTCAAATCCTAATCTTTATTCGGCCACGAAGCTGTCGTTTTAATGCTAAAAATTCAAATTAACAAAAAAATAGTCCAATAATTATATATATTGTTATTATACATTTCAGACCTCTGGTAGGCTTTTGTGAACATCAAAACCTAGTTGAATGGTCTTGTACTGTAATACTTTTTGAAACTTTCATAGACCTTAAGTTATAATGCCCTAGAAATTAGGTTGCCTGGTAATTCTTTGGTCAAGTATAGCGAGACTGAAGTAATAACACTTTTGATTTTAGATCAATATCTTATCCTGAAGTTGAGCATAGCGACTCTGAAGTAATACCAACTTAAGCTTTGGATGAGCATTATATGATTATCCATTCATGAAGTTGTTAAGAAAAAGTATTTTTCCTTACCCGATTTTCACAAAGTTTTTATATTACAATATTAAAATATTACTTGTATATTTTGTAATATAAATATTACAAAAAATATTTTTTGTAATATTTATATTACAAAAGTGCATTTTTTTAACTTTATTTTTACTATTTATTTATAGATCGTTTGCTACACCACCTGAGCCTGTGAAGGTTGTTTGCGAATGTATCTGTATTTTAGAAAACAGTCCTGAAGTCAACTGGAAAGGAGCCAAGGCAATAATGGCAGATCCTAATTTCTTAAATAAACTTCGAGACATGAATGTTAATGCTCTTACTCAAAAACAGTACAATGCTGTTAAAGCTCATTTAAAGGTTTGTCTGCTTTGAAATATTTTCTGTTAATAGTGTGTAGAAAGTTGTGGCTTTTAGTATTAAGTATACTTTTTAAATTATTATTTTTAGGGCAAAGTTTTTTATAATGTGTGTATCTTCTTTTTTATTTTGTATTTCTTGTATCTTCCATTCAATTTATGCAAACTATTTTTGCATTTGAATTATGGCTTAATTTTAAATATAAGTAAGAGAATAAATAATTTGAGACTCTATATCTGCTCTATAAATTACCTTACAGGATGATATTATACTGGTCAAATGTGCTATCGCTTTTTCAGATGATATTGAAAAGCACAATATTATGGTTTTTTCTATTTGTTCTTCAACAGGTCTTTGTTGGAAAGCATTCATTATTTTCAAACATATCCTATTCAAAGAAAAGGAACATAAACAGTCTCTCCACAGATAACTTTGTTTATGTACAAATTACACAAAGTGCTTTTGACCTAACAAGAGAAAATACAAAAATAAAAGGTCAAAATTAACTCAAAATAATATTTGTCCATCAGGCGCTGATGATGGCTTCTTGTTAGGTTGAATGCGCTTTGCGTAGTTTGTAAATAAGCAAAGTTATTTTGTTCTGTGGAGAGACTGTATTTATCTTTCTTTTCTTTAAGATGGACTCCATTTATGCTCATCCTAGAACTTATATTCTATTTATTTGTGACTAATGCCATTTGGTATTGAATTAATTATGCAGTAAGAAGATATTAATATTTATTATTATATAAACTTGTTATTAAATTTTTTAGACATCAGAGAAAATGAATATGATGGCAACAATCAGTAAAGCAGGTTCTGGTTTGTTGAAATTCGTTGAAGCAGTTCTTGGATATTTTGTTGTTTATAAAGAAGTCAAACCTAAAATTGAAAAAGTAGAAAAGTTAGAAAAAGAATTAGCTAGGGTATGAATATTTTTTACTTTTCCTCACTTGTTATCGTAGGTATATACATAAAGTTTTGTATTTATCCTAAACTGGATTTCATTTAAATTATACATTTCAGCGTCAAAATAGTTTTTTTTATTCCGGATGATTGTCAAACAGCTCATCTAAACATTTATTTTTTACTATTAGCAGCCATTATGAAGCTATGTCTTTTTATTTTTGAAATTATCATTGGATGTCTCTCTGAAAATTAATTATTTTGGTTGGCATTTATCACATTTTTAGAAAGTGCAACATGAATTTGGAACATGCAAAAGAAAAATATTTTCTTCTACTTTTGAAGATATTTTGTGATACATAAATTATTGGCTAAGGTTTTTTTTGTATTTATGTCACCTTTTACTACTATAATATAAATATTTATCTTTATTCTAAGGTAAATTGAAAATAAAATAAAATATTCGATGTATTAAATTGTCACTACTTTATTTAGCGATGTGTTTTTAATAATATAATTTTAAATGAAAATTAATAATAATGTTTTTTTAAATTTATTTTATTTATTTATTTATTTTGAATATATTTATTAATGTTCGTATAATTACCGTACCTTATTACAGAAATAAGGTTTCTTCTTTTTTTTCTTTTAATTACGTTGTTGGTATTTAATATCCAATTATTTGTATTATTTGTACATAAATAACATCACTTTTGTCTCAAACTAAATCCAATAATTTTTTTTAGTAGCTTGAAAAAACAAAAATATGGAAACACTCCTCCTCATGGCTTAGAGCTTCCGCTCTCTTGTGAAGGGGGGGGGGGTAGCCTTATTGTTAGATATTTAACTCATAGTTATTAAGTATTATGAATGTATTTATTATTACTTATTATTTTGCATATTAATTAAATAAAGGATATTTATTAAAAAAAATGAATACAAAAGGAAATTATTCAAAATAGTATATTTATTTATACTTATACTTATTTAGTAGAGTATAGTATATTCTAGATATAGATGTAGTGTATTTGCCTGAGGTTAAGCATAGCGAGACTAGGGTGTTCACTAGTTATGACTTCTAAGGCGTTTAAATCAAAAGTAAAATACTAAAGAAAGAGCAAGAATAATAAACTAACTAAAATTAATCTTAGTGAATTATTTATAATTATAATTAAAACAGGATTATAATATTGGTTGAGAGAATATGGCTCCAGATCAATCAATTTGCTTTTTAGTCGGTTAATTAGAGTCTAAGATTGTTTACTATCACCAGAAGCTCTAAATTCTGAAGGGAGTGAGTTCACTATATAGAGAACTGATTAAACCCTGTGCTTACTCCTTATTACAAACAGTTTAATTGCTTGTAACCATTTTACACAAAAACCAATGTTGTTTTTGACCTCAGGGTTATTTGATTTTTATATAATTATTTATTAAATTACTCAAATTCTCAGGCTCAAGCTCAGCTAGATAAATTAAACAGAGAATTAGAAGTAGTTGAAAATCAGCTGAAAGCTTTAAGTGATAAATATGTGGAAGCCATGACTGAAAGGCAGATTCTGCAGGAGGAGACTGATCTCATGCAGAGGAGGTTAGAGGCTGCAGACAAACTCATCACTGGATTTGCAAGTGAAAGAGCAAGGTTTGTTTTAACCTAACTACTTTATATGTCTGACTACTATACTCCTTGCGCTATATTTATATCTTTAGACATGGCCATGTGACTAAAAATAAGCTGGAAGGGAGAAAATGCAATGTTTGTAACACAGTAAAAGTGAAGAAAAAAGTCCATCCAGCTGCCTACCCTCACACCACCATGGGGTGGTATGGGGTGGAGGCGAGTCAGGTTATTTTACTCACCCCATGGTTTTTGAGATCTCAATCACTTCTTATCTCTTCTATTCAAATAAAAATATTTTTAATTTGATTTTATCACTTTTTAGTATTCTTGCATACTCAATGTGAATTATATTTTTATTTATTTTGCTTTTATAAAAATGTATTTTTACAAAAAATACTAGAATTAGTTATACTTATTACTAAAAATAAGTATTATTATTATATAACAGTAAATGTAATGACATAGAGGCAAGTGAAAAAGTCTGATATCATTTTTTTTGCTAATCTTAAAATCTTCATGGCAGTCACCTTCATAAGACGATAAGTCCAAGACGAAATTTATTGACCAACAACACTTATCCTGTCACACACACTTATCTTTTTGTGCCATATTATGAGTTAATTAAAAAATAAATCAAATGATAAAATATAGTAGGTCTTATTGGAAACTGCATCTGAAATTCAAAAATAAATCTAAATAAAAAAACTTAGGGACAGCTGTGTTCCTTTCCTAATACATTTAATAAAGTTATGAAATTGATTTTGTAATTCCCAGCTTTGCGGGAATGCACATGAGCATGGGCACTGAGGGAGGGGGGGGGAGTACTAAGGTTATCCTGTGAAATACCTGAAGGTATTTCTCTCTTTCTATATTAAGTTACTACTTCTAAATTTGGTCATTGGTCATAGAAAAACTATTTTTAATTAATAAACAGAAACATTAAAAAACATATAATTTAATAAACATAGAAATAACTACTTAAAAGAGCTGAACTTTTCTATTATGTAGATAAGGTCATAGTTTTATAGTGCATAGAGCAGATTACACATTGGCATAGTACTTGTACTGAACTGTATGTTTTATTTATGTTGATGACTTGAAATAAGTTAAAACAATATAAGGTCTAGAAGACACTTGGTGCTCGCAGAAAGATCTTTTGTCAGAGTGGCTGGAATAAACTATTTTTTAGTCCTAAAAAGTGCAAGGTCATGTGTTTTAGATGGAAAGTCGTAGAATCTGAGTCATGTATATATGTTCCTCAATGGAGTAGCACTCAGCCTAGTGCATACAATCAATGATCTGGGAGTTACATTTGATAAAGCTCTATCTTTTATTCCTCATATTGAGTCTATCTGTATTCGTGCTTCAAAATATTGGTTATATTCTATACGAGTATCGAATAAAAATGTAATCTTAATACAATTGTGTGATTCACAATGCACTGGTTAGAAGCATTCTAGAATACTGCTCTGTAGTCTGGTTGCCACCTGCTAGCACCCATTGTCTATCTATAGAGATAACTCAGAGGTTATAATCTAATTTTTTACTTAGATACCCAAATGGATTGGTTCGACGTAATATGGAATCACTGTTAGTTAGAGGGATTGAAGTGTTGATTTGTTTATCTTTATAATTTCAAATGGAATATATAATTGTTCTGAGTTGCTTGGTCTGTGCAATTTCAGAGTTCCTGCTAGATTGTCAGGAAATAAATATATTTTCCTCTAGATTGACAATATACTAACTATAGCAGTATGAAAACTAGGACACAAGGGATTGTAACTTGTCAATTCTTAGGTTTAGTTAAGGTTAGATATAGTTTAGGTTTTGGGTTTCAAGATTAGGGGAATCCCGATAATTTTATCCTTAATTCTAACCTTTCCTTTCTACCTTTCAAGCTTTTTATTTGATTTGAATTGTAAATTTGAATTAGGCTTTTGAATTATTGATTTGTATATTACATCATTTTAAGCAGGTAAATATTTGTAAATGTAATGTTTATCAAAAGAAAGAGTACGTTGTATTAATTCGTTATCAGCTTTAGTCAGGGGAAGAAGAAACTTTATTGTTTACTATGGAAGACCCAAGTCCGATCTGAATAAATATCTCGCCGCCTCGGCCGCCCGTGATTAAAAACGAATCAGTTGAGCTGAGTTGCTTGGCTCGAGAGTTGTCAACTACTCTGGGTTCATTAAGGCCATATATTTCATCGCGGATGTTGATGAAAGTGGACCAATGTACGGCATTGTTGCGGATTAGTTCAGTTTAACGACGTTTTACCTAGATAGTTAAGTGGAATTAACTAATGAAAAGTTAACTTGTATTACTAAATTAAATTTTGATTGTGCACCATATCTAAAGTTTTAGTGACGTAATCAAAAAGTGACGCCTTGTGAACCGTGTACATGAGTGTCCTATTTTATGGATTATTTCGGCGCTTGCTGGAACCGTCTTCTTAACAAGATAAGCCCTAGATTTAAGTCTATCTTTAATTTTAGTATTAAGTTATACAAACGATTTCTAAGTTGAGTCATCCTAGGATTAATGTTGTAGCTGTTAAGACGGCCTCTCTTGGGGTTTACAAAGTGGGATTTTCAGGTGCAGAAAATCGCCTTCCTCCCAGCTTGGCATGCCAATTTAAGCTATAATAAGTACATTAGCGGATTCTGATCGTGACTAAAGTTACGATAATCTTCATGGACTTGATTTTTTTTTACCTACTGGGACTTTAATTAATCGAAGTGATCTACGGAATTTACGGAAGTGATCACCGATTTGACTATTATAACTAATGGTACCAATTTTGAAATACTCTTATAAAATAGATTCGAGTATACTGTATGAAATTATTATAAAAATAATTTTTGAAATGCCCTTGTTCATTTTGTTTTCATAAATAAACTTAAAAATAATTTCATTAAATTATCTTTATCGTATAAATTTAATGAAGTAATTTAATTCATAGGTATTAATTTGAATATAGTTTTTATTTTATGAAATTTTTAGGTATGCATTTTCGATTATATTTTCCAAAGAATATAATCATTTATTAATTTTATGAATTTTGAATAATTATAAAACAGGAAAGTCGACTTCGTATTATTTTTGATTTAAGAAATGAATTTATGTTGCAACAATTAAATTGGAAATTATGAGTCAAGGGAAAATAATTATTTTAGGAATTTGAGCAGTAAGATATATAATTTAAGAATTATAGGGTAACCGAAAATATGATTTTTGATTACATGAGTAATCGAAAATATAATTCTAAAGATTAATTTGAATACAAATTTCAGATTTATGAATAATAAAACTAATTAAATTTTTGTATCTTTTAGTTTTAAGTATGATTTCAAAATTATATTTATAAGTATTTGGGTTATTATACTTGTTTTCTTGGGGGTTTAAATTTAACGAATTTGTTTGTTCTTTTAAGGTTTAGTTCTTATCCCAAGTACCCATCCCTACCTACCGATTTTATTATTTTTGAGCTAGCTTTGGGGTTTTTTTTGTTGGTTTGTTGCAATCGATAAAATTGAAGGGTAACAGGATAAGCAATATGTTTCTAAAGTTATATATTTGATACTTCGTAAATAACAGTGAAAGATTAACTTAACATTACTTCTAAACATTTCATATTCTGGTAGTATGTTTATTTTGTAAATATTAGTTTAATTGGTGACATTTTATTTGAAATTTTTTTTTCTGTATTCACAATAAACGTAATAATTTTTATCGCATTTTGTTTTAATTTTCTTTTTAAATCATTATTGATACTTTGTTATTCATTATTTTTTTTTATTTTGCAGATGGATGAAGATTTAGAGAGNATAATTTAGAATTATAGGTAACCGAAAATATGATTTTGATTACATGAGTAATCGAAAATATAATTCTAAAGATAATTTGAATACAAATTTCAGATTTATGAATAATAAAACTAATTAAATTTTTGTATCTTTTAGTTTTAAGTATGATTTCAAATTATGATTATAAGTATTTGGGGTTATTATACTTGTTTTCTTGGGGGGGTTTAAATTTAACGAATTTGTTGTTCTGTTAGGTTTTAGTTCCTTTATCCAAGCTACCCATCCCTACCTTACCGATTTTATTATTTTTGGAGCTAGCTTTTGGTTTTTTTGTTGGTTTGTTGCAATCGATAAAATTGAAGGTAACAGGATAAAAGCAATTATGTTCTAAAGTTATATATTTGATACTTCTGTAAATACAGTGAAAGATTAAATTAACATTACTTCTAAACATTTCATATGTCTGTAGTATGTTTATTTTTGTAAATGTTAGTTAATTGTGAATTTTATTTGAATTTTTTTTTCTGTATTCACAATAAACGTAATAATTTTTATCGCATTTTGTTTATATTTTCTTTTTAATCATTATTGATACTTTGTATTCATTATTTTTTTTATTTTGCAGATGGATGAAAGATTTAGAGAGGTTAAATGCAGACAAAGAGAAGCTATTAGGAAACTGTTTACTGTGTTCTGCTTTCCTTGCTTATACTGCACCTTTCAGCTATGAGTTCAGAATGGACATGGTGTACAAGAACTGGCACGATCATCTTCTCGAGTTAGAAATCCCTATGAATACTCCGTTTAGGCTTGAAGATTATTTAACTACAGATGTTGAAATTAGTAAATGGAATTCAGAAGGTTTGCCTCCAGATGAGTTATCTGTTCAAAATGGTATTTTAGCAACAGGAGGTTCCAGGTTTCCTTTTTGCATTGATCCTCAAGAGCAAGCTCTTAACTGGATTAAAAAAAGAGAAGAAAAAAATAATTTAAAAGTACTTACCTTTAATGATAGTGATTTTCTTAAACATTTAGAAATGTCTATCAAATACGGATACTCAATTATATTTCAAGATGTTGATTATATTGATCCAGTCATTGAAAGTGTGTTAGAAAAAAACATAAAAGTTGCTACTGGTAGAGTTTATGTAGAATTAGGTGATAAAGAAGTGGATTATGACCCTAACTTTAGATTATATTTAACTACGAAACTAGCAAATCCAGTTTTGAACCCTGCTGTGTATGGAAAGGCTGTTGTTATCAACTACTCTGTCACGCAGAGTGGTCTTGAAGACCAACTTATGAGTGTTGTTGTTGGCAATGAAAGGCCTGATTTAGAAGAACAAAGAGAAAATTTAATACAAGAGACCAGTCAGAATAAGAACTTACTACAAAGCTTAGAAGATTCATTGTTAAGAGAATTAGCATCTTCTACTGGCAATATGTTGGACAACACTGAACTTATACAAACGCTTGACAATACTAAGAGCAAAGCCGGAGAGGTATTAATACTTTTTTTTCTTAGAACTAGAGTCACATGTTTAAAATTAGTTGAAAAGGAAAAACTAATACTTGTAAAATTGTAATAAGGCAGGAAAATATTCCTGCTGCTATGGAGAGGCTTAGTTACAAGGTGGGAGGTATAAGGTTAGTCTACCTTGATTTATACTCCTCAGTTTATAACTTTCAACATGGTATTGTTACTAAAAATCAGCTGGAAGGGAGAAAACGTTACGATTGTAATACAGTAAAAGGGGAGAAAAAGTCTGTGTAAAGTTAGCTGCAAGGGGGTGATCTGTATGTGAGGGTGAGTCAGGTTATTTTCACCCCACAGCACTTGTGATCTCTTCTTATCCTCTTCTATTCAAAACAAACTATTTTAACTAGATTTGTAACATTGCTTTTTACTTCGAACAGGTTTCTTTTAATATTGTTAATCCATAGCATACTTGCATACTCAATCTGAATTATATTATTATTTATTTAATTAAAAACAAATACAGTAACGTGCAAGATGCTGACACAGTCATGTTTTTAACATGATGATATCCTATATATCCATTGACAGTGGCAGCACAGATAATTATTGCACTGATTTGTTAATTTCTTACTCAAGGGTTATCCTGTTAGTACCTGTAGGTATTTTTTATTTCCAAAGTTGGACACCTGCTGCTTCTATTAAAACAGATGCTTTTTCATGTTAAAAGTTATAAAGTGAGTATGCACCAATAAGGGTTGTGGAGAGATGAGAAGTCTCTGTAGATTAGGGGTACCTAATGGAAATAGTGACGCTACCTGACCCTTTATCTGTGAGCTATTCTACCCAAGTTCTCCCTCTTGTAGTTTAAGTCTCTTTGGGGATGTCATAAAAAAAAATGATTTTTCCGAATAGTACTACTTCACCTATAGACTGATTTTTGTAAGAAGTTTCAACTCAGCAAAAATACACTGGGAGCTATGATGATAACAGAAACAAACATACAGACTGGCAACTTTGAGAAAACTATTCACAAGGACTTAATACAGGTTTTTTGCCAACACAATACTTTTCCTATCTACAGTATGAATGAGGAAAAATAAAAATTTAAATTAACAAAGCGTGTAATGCAATAATGAAATATATTGCTATTATTCAATAAAATGATTTAAATTATTACAAACTAGGCTGCCAAGAAATGTTTAAGACTTCCGTAAACATTTAAACGTTTTTTATAATTGAAATTCTTGAATCGTTGATTAATAATACCCCTGTAAGAGAAACAATCCAGTGAATATACTAAACATTCTTTAAATGTTTTATATGCTATAAGATTTGTTTTCTTTTCAGGTTTTCCAAAAATTAAAGTTAGCAGAAGTAACTAGAGCTGATATAGAGAAGCTTCGATCATCCTACTTGCCGGTTGCAACCAGGGGTGCTATATTGTTCTTTTTGCTGACTGAAATGGCATCGGTTAATCCAATGTATCAGTATTCGCTCAACTCTTACCTCGGTGTTTTTGCTTACTCATTGAAGAAAGCGTTACCTCACACTGTTCTTAAGAAAAGAATAATGAATATTATAACCACTCTGACTGCTAATATTTACGACTATGGTTGTACTGGTAGGATATCTTAAACTTGTTTCTTTTACTCTGTACTTAACTTTTCTAGGAATAATCTTTTTCTATTTGCTTATTTTTATGACAAAAAATTTTTATTTTATGATGAGAAAAGTTTATTTTATGTATAAACTTCATATTTTAATAGTTGAGTTATCTGTTTATAAATAAAAGAATGTTTTTGATTATAAAAAAAATGTTTTAGTTCTTGTTTTAGCTGTTTTTTTAATGTTTTCAGGAATTTTTGAAAGGCATAAGTTGTTGTATGCTTTACAAATGACTATAAAGTTACAGCTTAGTATAAATAGAGTAACACAAGAAGAAGTTGAGTTCTTTATTAAAGGGAATTTAGCTTTAGAGAAGTCTTCAATACCTTGTCCTGTATCGTGGATCTCCCCTAAGGTAGTATTCCTTACTTAATTGCTTATTCTTCTTCATTTAAGTTGAAGTGAGTCCAAAGCTGGGAGGAGATGAGGCGTATAATCCAATCCAATTGAAGAAAAGTCGAGGCCCCCGTCTGCTTTTTTTAATTTTAAAACATATTTTTATTTCTTTCTTTCGGGTTGGGAGGACATCGTTGAGTTGGCGTAATGATTTTCCTTAGATTTTGCTGATCATTGAACATTATAAGAATCTACGTAATGCAGAGTGTGCATGTTTGATTTCAGACAATATTAAGACATTACTAATCTAAGAAGTAGTCTTAACTTTATAATCGCAATTTAGAAATTAAATACTGCAGGCTTTACTGGACTCAAAATAGTACAAACTATTGGTGCATTAAATTTTTCAATCACTTACCAAAAAATTTATTCAAAACCTAGAACTAAAATCATTTTAAAAGTAAACTAGAAACTGTATTAAAAACACATGCTTTTTATTCCTACCAAGATTTTCTTAGCTTTAAAAATTTTGTAAACTGTTTTTTTTTTACGATTATTGTACCCATTTTTGGGTCGTTAATAATAAATATATCCTGTATTCTGTATACACTTTTTACTTATAGTTAAACTGGGTTTAAAACATTTATAGTTAACTTAAGTTTTGATCTTTTCCCTTTGTCATATTATTTTTTTATTGCAAGCATAATGATGTTACAGTGGTATGATTTAGACAAGCCGGAAGCAGTTAAGATGCCAAATAACTACAGCACAAGATTAGTTGCGTTTCGTAAACTAATGCTGATGAGGTGCATCAGAGTGGACAGAGTTTACCAGTGTGTTAGTGACTATATTGAGCTAGTTATGGGAGAGAAGTTTATTACTCCTCCTTATGTCAGGTTTGTTTTTTTCATTACTATGAAAATTATAATAAATATCGCGTAATATTAAGATGTGAAAAATTTCATACTTATATTGGAGAACAACTTTCTTAGAAGAAAAATTAATAAAAAAAATAATTTAATTGCTTTTTTTATGATTTGGTATAATTAATAAATTGTATTTTATTGGTGTACAGGATAGAACAAAAGTTTTGCCCAAGGGGAAACTTTTGACCCTAAATCAGATACTATTGATCTATTTTAAATCTTTTGTTGTCTAAATCAAAAACTAGTTGTCCTCCCTAAATCAAAAAAAGTTTGGTTCATCATAAATCAAACACTTTTGGTCCATTCTAAATCAAAACTTTTCATTTTGATTTGATTGACATATATTAATGAAAACTGGTGTTAAAAATATGATGAATGGACAGATGACAGTGAGAGTAATATATTTATAATTTTATTTTGTCATTCTTTTTGTGATTTTGATTTAAGAAAAATATAGAGAATTATTGAACTATCCATTCTTGTTTTAAAACAAGTGGCGACCTAAGGACAGGAATCAGACCAAATTGAAATCAAACAGTGAGTTACTTCGAGTATATATTATAATTTTATAAAAATAATAGAAATTTGTGTGATTATAAAATGAACAGAAAACAGTACCATAAGATTGGAGCCCAAAGAAAAATTATAAGAAACTTTTTCGATAGTATTAATCAATGAAAATTCTATTGTAGACGAAAAATTTTAAAGGACAAAGGAAACAGATTATTTGGACTAGACAATGAAATTAGAATTTACTTTTAAATGACGATGATGTAACAGAGCAAGAATGGACACAAGAAATGAACGAAATAGACAGTTATAGAGATCAATACATAAATTTGTTATCAAAGTTTAAAACACATAAAGAATCAGAAGCACATCAAAGCAAAGCCATAAACTGTACAAAGAAAGGGCGCTTACCCGAAATTAAATTGACAGTTTTTGATGGAAATTTAAAGAATTGGTTTGACGTTTTGGGGACAATTTAAGAAGATAGGCGATGAAAACGAGATTCCTCAAGATGACAAATACCAATATTTATTGAATGCTACGGAAGGAAGAGCGAAAATGCTGGTCGAAAGCTTCCCTCCATCGGGTAACAATTATTGTAAAGCATTGAGTGCATTAAAAGAACGCTTTGCAAGGGACGAAATGTTAGTAGAACATTTTGTTCGAGAATTGTTACAAATTATGATTTTTCAAGTTACAAACAAAAAATAAAAATCTTTATCAGACCTTTATGACGCAATCGTCCTACCACTCAATGCTTTAGAAACATTAAACATGACTAGGGACAGTTATGCAGCCATGTTAATACCAATGATAGAATCAGCTCTCCCTAGTGATTTTAATAGAATGGGAAAGAACTAAACATAAAATTAATGATGTTTTAGATTATTCTAAAACTACTACCTCTAGTTCTTCTACTGAGTCTAAGAAAGAAAAAACAAGCAAATACCCTTGATAATCTAATGAAATTTCTTAGACATGAAGTAGAAGGACAAGAGAGAGTCCGTGTTGCACCAACAACAATTTCAAGTTAATAGTTCCGATGAAAGTAAGTTACCCACTGCAGCTTTGCTATTAAATAAAAAATAATTCTCCGGATTCCAAAAGTAGGGCTAAACTTATATGCATATTTTGTAGTAAAGATCATTTAAGTCAGGATTGTCGTAGGGGAAGTTTCTTAACTTTAAAAAGAAAAGAGAGATCTTATAACTAAAAATAGAGGGTGTTTTGCATGTTTAAAGAGGAATCATATATCGAGTAAATGTAGAACACCACCAAAGTGTCTGATCTGTAGGAGAGATCACCATGCCATAGTTTGTCCTGATTTGCCTAATCATAAACGTGAGAAGAAAGATAGTGAGGAGAAACAAATTAAAACAGAAAAATAAGATAGTTAAAGTTAGTAGTCAATTAAATGAAGGGTTAGAGATATTTATGCAAACTTTGGTAGTTAAAGTTGTAAATCCAAATAATCCGAATAAGTACGTAAATGCGAGAGTGATGCTTGATACTGGTTCTCAAAAAATCGTATGTACTTAGTAGTATTGCAAAAAAAAATTGCGTTACCAAAGTTAGGTCAATGTTTTATGAACCATTCACTATTTGGTGGAGTGGAATCCTCAGATTCCATAACAGTATAAGTTAGATTACAGAAAATAGATGACGGGGATGAAATTTTTGATTTAGTTGTTTACTCTCAGGAAAAAATTTGTAATTTTATCCCTAAAATAAAAGATTCTGATTTAATTAATAAATTAAAAGAAAATAATATTCAAATTTTTGATACTGTTCGAAATGATTTAGTTAGTGATGACATAGGATTATTATTAGGTGCAGATGTTATAGGAATGATACTATCGGGACGGATATGTAAATTAGATAAAATTACGTGTGTAGACACTGCATTAGGATGGACGATGATGGTAGTTACGAGAAAAGTTTAATAAATGTAAATTCTGCTTTTTTCTTTAAAAAATATGTCTAGGTTAGCCAGTTTGTGGGACTTAGAAACTATTGGGATTAAAGATCCTATAACAGTGTTGAAAGAGCATGAAAAAGATCAACTAGTGTTAAAAAAATTTGAAGATTCATTAACAATGAATAAACTCAAAAGGTACGAAGTCAGGTTACCTTGGCGATAGATGAAGTTGTACTAGAAAGAAATGAAGAGGTGGCTAAGGTAAGATTAAAGAGTACGACTAAGAATTAAATAAATTAGGTAGAGTAAATAATTACGACAAGGAATTTTAAAATGTTGGTTAGAAATGGGTGTTATTGAATTGTACAAGATGAGATTGATAAAGTAGACAAAAAGGATTTAGTTGGAAAAATAAATATTTAAAATTACTGAGAGAACAATTAAGAAAGGTTCAGGAAAGAATATTTGAGTTTGCTAGTCCATAAGAGGGACGCATGTAAAGAAGAGGAGACATTCGAGTTGGAGATGTAGTGTTGTTGAGGTAGAAAATAAAAAGAGAGTGCAATGGCCATTAGCAAAAGTAGTTGAGTTAATACCAGGAAAGGATAGAGTAGAAAGAGTAGCGAGAGTAAAAACAGAAAAAGGAGAAATTATTCGGGCAGTACAGAAACTATACCCGTTAGAGGTGAGGATAAGCTCAGAAGTAAAAGAGTGTGATAAGGAAATCAGAAAGGCGGAGGAAATAGAAGAAAACAACAAAGTGACAGAAAGAGTTGGGAATGACGAAGCAGATATTAGAACGAAAAAAGATAATGAGAAAAAATCAAAGTACGGGAGGACTTTAAGAAAACCTGATAGGTTTCAGTCATAAGTTTAACATTTTTTTGATTAGTATTTAAATGTTGTTATTGTGTTTAATTTTGTTTAGTTTATCTAGTTGTGTTGTTGTGCAACAAAAAATAATGAAATTAAATGAATGAATGAGTGAATGAATGTTATACTTTTTTTCGGCTGGGAAGGATGTTAAAAATGAATGAATGACAGATGACAGTGAGAGTTAATATATTTATAATGTTTATTTTTAAGTCATTCTTTTTGTGATTTTGATTAAGAAAAATATAGAGAATTATTGAACTATCCATTCTTGTTTTAAACAACTGGGTTAATTTTCTAATTCATCTTGAAAGAGACTTCATTTTAGAGGTATGATGTATTTACTGTTATTCTTGTTTTGCTTTATGTTGTGTCCCATCAATTAAAAGCATTGGCAAATGTAAGAAAAATATCGATTGAGGTTCACACTTTCATGGGCTGAAACCCCCATGGAATTATGCACTTAAATTATTCTTTTTATTTTTCCAATGACCTCTTAAATATTTTTGTCTACGACCATTAATTGGACTCTTAGAATGTTCGTCATTGGTGTGACACCTACTGTATTGACAAGTAATCCAAGTTTTATTAATTTACATCAAAATATGGCATTCGCTGAATTAAGAAGGCAATGAGATAGTTTAATTACAAAATTTATCTTCTTTGTTATGTTTTTAAAAAAAATGTAATCCCTCCCCGTCACATTGTTGGCAGCTATGGCAACACCCGCTTAAATATACCATAATACTCATACTGGAGTAGTTTGTGTGAAACTGCTTCTAACTGTGTGAAATGTATTAACTAATAATGATCAGAATAATAAAATAAGTCTCTCCACCGATGTAAATATCTATTTAAAATGAAGCTTCAATAGGTTAAAATATCTATGTAACATGCTTTCAATAAGTCATCATAATTACTGGTGAGATGTTTAGAAAATGGGTTTCAAGACTTTCTAATGCTGTCAGTAAGAAAATACTATAAGCTCTTACTGTTAAGAGTCAATGGCAAAAAAAACTCAAAACATAGCTTCCTAGCATCTTACCGGTACTGATGATGACCTTTAGTTGGTTAAAATCCAGTTATTTCATTTGAAATAAAATTGCATCAGTCAAGAGACTTATTTTATTATTCTGATCACAATAAACTCCTCTGGCACTGATATGGTCCAATAAATGACAATAGTTTATTTGTTGTTAAAATAAGAGTGGAGGTGACTTTAAATCAACTCTGTCAAATGTTTATTGACCATTTAATAAATATTCACTTGCATTTTTATTTGTTTAGTTTTGAGATGATATTTGACCAGAGTACAAGTAGAACTCCAGTAGTGTTTATATTAAGCCCAGGATCTGACCCCACTAGTGAACTTATGAAACTAGCCTCAGCTTGCTGGATGGGAGATAAATTTAAATTTATATCTCTAGGTCAGGGACAAGAAAAGGTTGGTATCACTAATATACAACTACTAAAGGAGATGATTTCTTCTTGATTATTTCATGAATTATTTATTTACTGTTATTCTTGATATAGGTGTTTATTTTGACTTTTTTATAGAACCTGAGAAACACGACTCATTTTGTACTACTTATAACCATATTTTTTTAACATATTTAATTTACTATATTAATGTAAACATATCTTTTTAAACAAAACCCCAACAAAGTATTCTTCTTTTGATAATCTGCAAAAGTAAAATATACAAAAAAAATCCTTAAATCTAACAAACCCTCCCACACTAAAAATAAACACAATTTGAACCATAAAAATACATAAATAAAACAAAAAGGCTCATACTACTAAATATAATATAGCTACGGTTTACACACACACTGTACATTTTTTTATACTTAGCTAATAGAGAAATTGATTACACTATACCTTAAATGATGAAGAAAAAACATTGTCTGCCTATCTAGATAGGAGGCAATAAAATAACAATTTTTTCGTACTATGTAATAACTAAGGCCTCCTCTCTAGATTGGCAGAGTATGTTTTTCTTCATAATTTAAGGTAATGTGTTTAAAAAATTGGTTTGAAGTAGTGCATAATGAGTAGACATTTTTTTTTAAATTCCAAAGTATATATTTGTTGAAAATTTCCTTGTTTTATTGGTCTAAAATAATTATTCTTTTTATTTTTCCAATGACCTCTTAAATATTTTTGTCTACGACCATTAATTGGACTCTTAAAATAATTTCCACTGAACCTTTTTTACCTATACTACCCTACCCAAGACCACTCTGTTCATTTGCTACAAATATTTTTCTGTGTAACTTTTTATTCTTTGTTTTCTTGTAGGCTGCTCTAATGCTGTTATCAGATGCAACAAGTAGAGGACTGTGGTTATTATATCAGAATTGTCATTTATTAATTAGTTTTATGAGAGATATAGAGAAGAGGTTGGAAAGAATGGAGAAACCTCACCCTGACTTCAGACTATGGATGACCACAGATCCTACTCCAGCTTTTCCTATAGGGATATTACAGGGATCATTAAAAGGTGAGTCATTTTATTATTATTCTAACTAGGGTGTCCCTGATTGGAATCAGTTGTTGGTGAGAATGACCAAAAATTTAATTTTGTGATAAAAAGTAATTCTTTGATTAATTATTTTAAAAAATGTTACTTGCTTTATAAAGATCTACTATGACAAAAATATGCAAGGTGTGATCTCCAATTATTATTATAATGATTTGTATGATTGGTTTCCATATTAGTTTAGTAGTGGTGAGTGGGCACAAATGAGACAATTTGATATTGTTTTTATACAACTATATTTCGCCCAAACCTGACCATATTCATGTTACAAGAATACACCTAAAAATAAAAACCTATTGTAAGTAAATATTTTATAATATTTTGAATATGAATATGCTCAGGTTGGGGCAAAATATAGTTGTTAAAAACAAAATTCCATTTTCCTATTTGTGCCCTCTCCAATTATTATTTTTTTAAGATTGCAAAGAGGTAGAAATGTTGATTTTTGTCTAGAATAATACCTCTTTTTAGTTTTTTCATTTATTATCTCTACATTATATATTTCATTAAAAATTTAAGATTGATATAAATAAATAAAGTTTGTCTTCGTCAGACGGTCATCATCAGAACCGGTGAGATGACTGTTCAGGTTGAAAGCAGGCTTTGTTTTATAATTATAAATCATCTGTGGAAAGACAAACTTTATTAATTTATAAGCTTATTCCACATCTCAGTATTTATCTGATTAAGATTGATATAATTAATTTAGGCTATCTCAGGATTGAGTTACATATATATGTAAAGAGGGGGGGGGCTAGTGCATTCCAATATTAATTTTTGATAAAGTTCAGAAAAATCTTTTATTATAGTCAAAGTGTTTCCAGTCAAACAGTTGTCCTACATACTGGACTAGCAAGCAATAATGAATTTTAAAGCAAGAAATCTAAGCATTCCAAAGGAAATTTATACCGCTTTCCAGGTACTCAGAGTGGTTGTATCAACTCTGTAATGCTTTCAAACAATTCAGCATCCAAAAAACATAAGCAAATTTTTACTGCTTAAAAATGATATCTTTTGATTTTATGGACACTTCTTCCAAGAAGTCCTATCAGTGTCTGAACATTACACTAAGTTCTTGAGGCAACCAAAGGATTGTATTTTTATGTATTTTATTAAGCCTTGTAAAATTTCTATTTTACTTTTCCTCTTTTGTACCCTGTAGTCCAGGAGATTGACCTGAAAAAATTAATTCATTTTGTACTGTTTCAAACCATTTTTTTAATAGACCTTAAATGATAATGAAAAAGTCTGCCTATCCCTTCATATGATGCCCACATTCAAAATTTTATAAAATCGCACAATTCGTAGATTTCTTGAAATAAGTGGTTCCCTGTTTGTCGTGTGCTAAACTTAAGGAGAAAAGTTTTTAAAGCTGACAAAATTTCTCATTAATTAAGTTTTCAATCATCAAAATCTGATAACTGCAATCAAAGTTAAAGCATTTGCAAAATTACTATTTTGCAAATAGTCATTAGTAGATGATGCTTCTTAGTAGTTAGGAAGCATCATCGAGCAAGGTCAATACCTTGCTTGGGTGAATGCTGGGATTAAAACAAATGTTTTTATGGTTGATGTATTGCATTATAAATTTGGAGATTTTCGTATTCTGAGGATGAGCTAAGACTGTCCAAAGATGAATTGCAATATAGATTAGGTGAATTCTATATTCTAAGGACAAGCAAGCCTAGATAAGGTGAACCAAATCTGGAGCCATAAGCGCAACACCCAAGTCAACACACGTAATGTCTACTCATACAACAGTTTATCTGCTTCCTCATTTTCTATAACACCCATGTATAGCCTGTGCCAACACTCTCTTAAGTTTAACAGTTACACACTCTGCCAAGAGAGACTTTATTTTTGTAAAAGAGGCAGAGGAGGTGCTAGGAGTGAAAGTAAGGACTTTCAGACTTTACAAGCAGCAAATATATTACAATGGAATTCTCATTCTCTTGCACTAATGGCAGGGTTGCAACAATCAGGATAATGTAAAACTTTGCTTGGATCACAGTAACATTGGTAGCATGAAGACCAAGAGAGTGACTAAGGTCTGATGAATATTTAGGAATAATAGACCTCTCAACCAGTGAGGCATCTACCTTTCTTAGAGCCATGTGTAAAACAAGTTGATATGTGCTTTGCTTCTTCTATTTTGGATTTAGAGCAGTTGGTTCTAAAGGGTATAACGTTATAATTATAACGTGTTTTGGTTACAGTGATGAAAAAAAATATATATAATAAAAAAAAAATCTTATATATATCAGTGATATAAATTTATATATAATATATATATATATATGTATATATACCGTTCAGTCTCTCTTCGTCTGTGGAAGAACTTAAACAGTTCGAAACGTTACGTTTTTATTGTAAGTTTTCTAAATGTCTCTATTTATTTCTCTATAGTTTAAGTATATATATATATATTATATATATATATATATATATATATATATATATTATATATATATATATATATATATATATATTATATATATATATATATGTATATATATATTTTTTTTCAAGTATTAAATTTTCTTGTGAAAAATAATTGTTTGTTAATATAATTTTAGTTGTGCAAGAAGCACCAAATGGTTTGAAGCTGAATTTGAGAAATACTTATCTTAAAATGAATGAAAGTATTCTAGAATCCTGTGCTCATCCTGCTTTCAAAACTCTTGTTTATGTCTTGGCTTTCTTTCATGCTGTAGTTCAGGTAATAATTCACTTGTGTCATGTAACAGTGTGACATTTGGTTTGTAAATGACAATTATACCTCCATGTATCAGTTAGTGGGCTTAACTCAATAAAAACAATTTTTAAGGAATGAAAACTTTTTGGTTGACTTATATGATGTTTTCTCACAGATATTATTTAAATCAAAACTTAAAGTATGTGGTGCAATCTGGTGCTATGCTATTCAACATTCATGTCTTCAGTATTATTTACCTTATTAAACAAATATATTTATATGTATTTTAAATTATTCTTGTTCAAATATTTCCTAATTTAAGTAACCTAATTTTACAAATAATTTGATTCTGTGTGTTTTAGGAAAGAAGGAAATATGATAAAATAGGTTGGAATATTAGTTATGATTTTGGAGAATCTGATTTCTTTGTCTGTGTACAAATATTAGATACTTATTTGACCAAATCTTTGAACAACAAAGAAGATAGAATACCTTGGGCAACTTTAAAATATCTCATGGGGGAGGTTGTACAAATATGAAAAAAATTGATGTTCATAGAAAGTTTTTTGGGAGATTTTTTGGGCTAAAATTATTATGAGCAAATTTAATTATTTATATTTGATTTATCAATCAAATTTATGGAGAAGTTAATCGCTTAGTGGAAAAGTTTGAGGAAATTAGAAATGCCAGGAATGTTTGGTGGCAATGTTAAAATTTTTTTTCAGTGTACCCAAAGACTATAATTCTATAAGACTTTCCAGGTGCATTAAATTTGTTGCTCTATATACTTTAGCTATAAGTATTTTTAATTTTATATACAGACGGTTTATAATGTAAAGTTTATTAACTAGTTTTTAGAGAGTGAAAAGTGTTTCCTATTATTGGGTTATTCTAATAACCCAATAATAGGAAACACTGGCTACATTGGTATAACTGGCTAGCCAGTTATACCATTTTTTTAGGGGGTGGGTATTCTTTAAATTTATATAGGTGACCGATCAATTTGTTTGTAATTTTCCCGGGGGTGGCCCCCCCAAAATTTTCCCGGGGGTGGCCCACCAAAACAATTTTTTATTGGCTTAAAGTCCATTTCAGGTCAATAGAAGTTGTTTGAGCAATAAAAAAAATTGTTCCCTCGCTTACGCCTAAGGAACCAACTAACTGCTCAGGGAAATATTAGTATTCTTTACAATAATAGTATTCTTTACTCCCTTGTTGCATAAATAACTATAGTTTAATGGCTGATCAGAAGTGAAATATTGTTATTTATGCCCATTATGAGTATAATTAGCTATTTTCCACAGAGCATTTAATTTTATTCCTAAAAAGGCTAAAGGAACTAAAATTACTTAATCCTGAGGCATAGCTGTAGAAGTTATATATATTATTCCCAATTGAGGGAAGTAATAATTATTAATTGCTGGGGATGATAAAATTTGTATGCAATCTTTTGGTGCATACAAAATATTATTTCCAAAAGAATGTGCCTACTTGCCTGGTGCAGGTAAAGTAGTTCTCTAACTTTAATCCCTCTCCTGTCACCTTTTCTCCAAAGATTATGCAGTATACCATATAGGTATACATAATCTTTGCTTTTATCATGCTACCAGCTTTACTGCTATTTGGCAAGACTCATAAATATGATTATAAAAAATGTGTTTTATAACTTCTTGTAGATTTTCATTTACCCTTTATTGCATGTTTTATCAAATGTCTGCTTACTATGCTTTGTGGAATCTATTACAGGTTATGTATGGGGGCAGAGTAATAGATAACTTTGATAGAAGAATTGTTGGGACATTCATGGAAGAGTATATGGGTGATTTCTTATTTGATACATTCCAAGTTTTTCATTTCTATCATGATGATAATGTTGACTTTACTATTCCTAAGGAGGGAACTAGGGAAGAATATCTAAGTAAGTTCAAATTTATTTACTTTTTGTTTCCAATAAGTAATAAATCTAATGTGCAGAAATTATATCATTAGTCACGAGAAAAAAAGGTATGTAACTTAAAATCATAAGATCTTACTAACCATACGCACAAGACAAAACATTAGCCGCAGCCAAACGTGGACTGAGTTGGCTAATATATATAGTATATCTTGTAAATAAGGAAGTTTAATATTTTGTCCAAAGGAACAAAGCTCAATTTTTCTTAGTCAAACAATTCCATTATATGTATGTATTTATTATATTTGTTGTATAGAAGAACAAGTTTTTAAACGCAGTAGTTAGCTTTTTTTTAGCGAATTTCCTTTGGACAAAATTTGCTAATGGGATATTTTCTGTTATTACTAATCTATTATCTCGAGTTGTCTAAAGGAGAAGGGAACCAATGAATAAATTTTAATTGTTTTTCTTTAGAATTGTCGAATAGTAAAACAAATAATTGACCGGCAGAGGACGCCTCACTCAGATTTTAGGATCTTGAGGCGTCTCGCTTCGGAAAAAAAAAATATAATTTAGTATAAAACAATAAAGAATGAATTGATAGATAAAATAAATTAATTAAAATTAATAAAAAGACAAAACGCATGATGTGCAAATTATAAATTATTATTACTATTATAACTACTACTAGTTAAAACTATCAAGATATTTACATGTATTATAAAAGTTATTTCAATTAGTGATGCTAACATCTTAAATGGGTTGGTACTAATTATTCCTCAGAATATAGACACTTTGATACTATGAGCTTAATGTTCCACAGGTAAACTAAAAATGAATTAGCTATATATTTCATGAATAATTGTTGCGAAGCCTGTCTGGCTTGAAACACGGACAGGACTACATTAAATATTAACAAAATCACAAAAAAAATACTAAAAACAAAATTACAGTTAATAAGTAATATAATATTAATCATTCTTGTAATTATAATTGTTATCTTGTATAGTTAGTGTAAAATTTGGTGAAATTAAAGATTGATTATAAAAAAAATAATAGGTCGAATTGAAGGTTCAAAAGTTTTCATAAAATTGTGTAGATTAAAGGATATAAGACCTCTTACTAGTTTGTGACATCACCAAGGCATAAAATTATGCTTTAATTATTTTTAAAGATTTAAAAAAGTAGAATTTAAATAGAAATCCAATATAAACAAGAATTTGCACATTTTGACTCTGGAAACGTCCATGTAACACTGAAGTTTCTGGATATCTTGGGAAAAATGCAATGAATAGTTAAATATATAAGTCTATTACATCTTTCAAATTACAGTCTATCGTTTAGTTTGAAAATTCCTAAGGTCATAAGTATTTTGGGGATTGACCAATCAGAGAAGCCGCTTCCAACCTCTCACTTAAAAAGAGAAAAAAATCCCTACCACAATAACCGCTGTAGGGAAAAAAACCTTCTTCTTGGCAATCGTTCACTTTGTTTGTGGTTATTCTTTTGATTACATTGTTTTGAAAATTACTTTCAAATTAATTTTAAAAATTATATTTTAAAATAAAACTACACAAAAGAAATTTAAAAAAAAACATCGCCAAAAAAATACGGGTAAAATAACCTGATTTGTTTACAAAGTTTTTTCCCGCTCCCTTCTCGCAGGGATTTTATTTCTTAAGAATCAGTGGTGACTAAACTGACCTGTCAAGATTTTTAAACTAAACGATAGACTGTAGTGTAAAATTTTCATTATTAAATAATGATTTAAATAATTTTCAATGTAAAAAGGTATTTCACACCAGTTTTATCTTGATTTAAATTGTAGTCCTAAAAGTTTAACACTTGTTTTGTGAAAACACAAATTAGTTTTGCCAATATTTAGGATACTTATTTGTCAATTTGTTCTTTGTACTACTACAATATACATGAGCTTAGTTTTCATTAAAATATATTTTAGAGACCACCATCCATTAGACAAGCTCTGCTGTCTGCACATAATACTTTTATGCAGTTACTATGTTACGTATATGGAGGTCCCAGTATGTTATGTTAGTATGTATGCCTGCCACCTGCACTGTCTGGCTTCAGGGTTTTCAGTTGGATTCAATCCCAATCAAGTCCTGTTGGATTTCCATACGAAAATGAAAATCCTTACATGTGCCTTCTTTTGTTCTTTTGAATGTTTCTTTTGTAAGCCAGTGGTTCCGAGCCTGTGCATTGTCAGGTACTTGTAAAAGTTCTACCTCTAACTGGATTTAGGCACAATTTAGTGCCCTCAATAGTAGCTTTTATTAAAATATAATCTGACAGAGTGGATGGTGTTGTTTCTAGTAGCTATTAAAACTTTTAGTACAGTCATGGCTCTTCTGTGGATTAGCCTGAACCAGGACTCAAAAGGTACAACAATATCTATCAGTAAGCAAAAACGGCCCAACAATATGGCCTACTTGCTAGACGATCTCACATTAGCAATCTTTGTATTTACTATACCCTTTTTAGACTATATTGGAATAATAATAACTTTTCTTGAAGGGTTACTCTTTTGCTTTTCATTTATTCACGTCTTGACATCTTATTTGCAATTTATTTGGTCCAAAATAGATCAGATTGAAGAGTTACCATTACTAAATGTTCCTGGAGTGTTTGGCTTACACCCTAATGCTGAGATAGGATACTATACACAATCTGTCAGATCTATGTGGAATTTCCTTATTGAATTACAACCTCGTGTCGGTAAGATTTTCTATTTTTCAATTTTTATTCATCACAAAATTATTTGTTTTTTCATTATTCTTGTACCATGCACTTTTCTCATTTTATTGTCTAATTAGTTTCTGATATTGCATTAAATGTATACTTCTTCTTTAATATATACTCTAAAAGAGTCAGGTTAACTGCAAAACCTTTAAACAGCTTAATAGGTTTATGTGAAAAGTATACTTAAAAAAAAATTTGTGCCCTGTATGAGTTTGTTATGATAAGTTGGGGATCAACTTATATATTTTGTTACGTATTCATGTTTTCTAGCCTCTAATGTAATAATAAACAGGGTGCCAACAAACCTTAAAAAGCCTTGGAGTTTGTTTTAACCTTGATAATCTGATTTTTTTAATAAAAGCTGAATTTTAAATTTTTATTATATTAATTTATTTTAAAACAAAGAATATTGTAATTTTCATGAAAATAAAGTATTTTCATCAAAAGGTGTATGAAGAAATACATTGTGTGAATCTTGATTTAAATTTTATCCCAATGCACCTTAGTTTTAGTTGTATTTAAAAGTGAGCTAATAAGATTAAGGCCATTAAGAGGAGGAGAAAAAGATGAGGTTACCCCATAAAAAAAGAAAATTTACAAAAATAATCTGACTTAAATAATTTTACTACATTACTCATTTTATTAAGCTTAATTTTGTTTTTACCAATGTTTCAATTAAAAAATTAGCCTTAAATTTTTCTTTAAAAAACCCTTGATTTTTTTATCTTAAGTTTGGTAGACACCCTGAAAATATAATCCATAAAATAAATTCTTTTAATTTAAAATCTGAACTATTTTGAAAACAAATACTACCATTTACTCCTTTATCTCTGATTATAATTTTTTATCAACTTATTTATTATTTTTTAAAAGCTACTTCCCTGGCATAAATTTACACGTAATTTAAGTTCTCACTTAAATATTACTTTATCTTTAATTTTGGTTTCCAACTGTGCAGTAGTATAAATAGTTATATTTTGTAGCTGCTTCGGGTTCTGGGATGTCTCGAGAAGACTTTATAGACAGCGTAGCTGTGGATATACTGAAGAAAGTACCTGATGAATATGATGTCTTGAAGCATCGTCGAGCTTATGAGACCACTATAACTCCTCTTCTTATTGTATTATTTCAAGAGCTGGATCGATTTAATCTACTTATAAGAAAACTATCTGCTACACTATCACAACTCAGAAAGGTAAGTAGAAAAGGTTTTTTATTTGATGTTTTCTTGTAATATTCCTTTTTTGATATTATTTTTATTTAAAGCAGTTTGGATTAATGAAGATAAGTCTATAAAACTCACAAAGGTTACAAAAAATTTTGTTTTTGGAGAAAAAGTCATAACATGTTTTTCTTGCTTAAAGATTTATTGAAAATTAACACTCTGTATAAATGAAAATTGCACTGTATTCATCATTAGAAAACAAAATTGATTTATAAGTATTAATGGTTAGCTTGTATACCATAAGGTTTTGAACAATATATAAATAATGTTGTACAGAACGCAACCATAGTCCAATTTTATTAGATATTTAAGTGTTTAGAATTTAATCTATTGCTAGATTTAAGAAAGAGTGAGATAACAGTAAATTTTTCCAAAATAAATGGTTTTTGCAAAGTTTTATAAAATCATAATTGGTTGCTATAAATTTTCTATCAATTATGACTCCAAGCAATATTTTATTAGACATCGCTGCTTGTTCTATTCTAAAGTTATGGAAATAAGTTAGCTCTTTAATAGTTTGACACTTGATAATGGAAACAATTTTGTTTTCAGGCTTTAGCGGGTGAGATAGGTATGGACTCTGTATTGGAAAATGTAGCTAACTCATTATTTAATGGACAGCTACCAGATGATTGGAGAAAACTTGCTCCGCAGACAAACAAATCACTTGGAGGCTGGATTGAACATTTTATCAGAAGGAATGAACAATATATTAAATGGGTAAATTATTTATTATTATTATATTATATGGGTAGCATGTAGCATTATTTATTTGTGTTTTTTAAGTGGGAAAAATAGGAGAAGGAAATACATTGAGAACAAATATGGATGTTTTTAGGGGTAGCATTTTCCACAAATAGCGTTTAGTCGCAAAGCATCAAACAAGTATTAATATTATATTATTAAAAAATATTGAAACTTTCCGCAAAAATATTTTTTAAAAATTACCACATTAATTTGTATAATTAATTTTGAATTGTTGGTGGTAGTGTTTTGCTGGAGAGCTGCTAGTTGTGTGGCTGCCTGGTTTACACATTCCGGAAGCTTACCTCACAGCCTTGGTTCAGATGGCCTGCAGGTATTATGGCTGGCCTTTAGATCAGTCAACCCTCTACACCCAGGTTACTGAATTTGATACTGAGGATGATGTTTTCGACAGGCTGTCAACGGTAAATTTCTACTGATATTCTCAATCTATTTAACATTAGTTGATTAAGCTGTTTAGGTCCTTAAAAAAATTTGGGTAAAATAAAAAAAATCCAAATCCCGAAGTTTGTATTAAACTTAGCAATCTTTCAATCTTGACTTGTCCTATTTTTTCTAAAGGGACCTAATATTTAAAAAAGTTTTCAAAAAAAATTTTGAAAAAATCCAATTAAGAGCTTAAACTGTTAATAAAATGTCCACAAAGTCATTTCATTTTTGTATCACCATGGAATTGGATACAGTACTCCATAACGTGTGTCAAAGTGTAAAAAAACATTATTTGCAATTTCTATTGATGATAATGTCATAAATCTTAACTTTTTACTCTTTGATTTACCTTGACACATGTTATGCACTAATGTGTCCAATCCCATGGCAGTCTCAAAATGAAATTTTGAGGACATTTTTTAATTTTTTTTTTTGAGATATTAGCCATTTATTTTACATATGCACATAATTAAAACTTGTAACTAATTAACCAAAAGTATGTTGAATCCATTTGAAAGAATCAAGTTTAAGCTTTCAAACGCCACCAAAATAAAACAATTACCCTAAGCAGAATTTTAGATACAGCCATTTTCGTAGTCAAAGAAATGTCAAAAAAAATTAATTGCTGCAGGGAATGAGCCAAAAATCTGGTTTTTTGTTCTTTCTATAGTGCTATCTAATCAGCCAAATCATATTAAAATTGGTGACATCGAGTCCAAAAATGTACTTTTTGTGTTGATTTGAAATAGAATGAATGACCCCCTTGTATTTAAACAGTTGCCTACAGGTTTATTAGGTACATACGGTTTTATACAGTTTCATTTCTGCAACTTACACATTTTTTATTAAATTGTTTATATTGTCTGTCCTCGAATTTTTGACGCCCATTTAAAATAATAAAATTAGAATAATGGTAAAACCCATAATTCTAGTCTGGCGTCAGGCTGTCCCCAAAACTTCAAGAAAAAGCCCAAGAGCCTCAACATTTCTGGCTCCCTTTGCTTGCCAATTAATACATTGTCACGTTCTCCAACCATATAGGCAACTTAGACAATTATATTAAATGTTATGAGCAAATTATAATTTACTATTCTAATAATATAGAAGTACTGCGTGAATTTTACTAATATATATAAAGTATAAGAATTAGGTTGTAGTTCAGGTATCATTAAAAATTTTGGGATGTGGATCCCAAAGGTTAAGAAATATGATGTAAGTTAGAATTGAAAATAATAAGTCTTCACCTTTGCTGTTTTAATTTATATCTTTTATGAATTAACTTCAATAGCTGTAGCAGAGTAAAAGTGTTGTGTTTATCATTATTTATAACTATTGTAGGGAGCGTATGTAAGCGGTTTGTATCTGGAAGGTGCTCGATGGAATAAAGAACTCAACTGTTTACAAAAATCTCAACCAAAAGTTTTAGTTGAGCCACTTCCTATTCTTCAGATCATACCTATTGAAGTTGAAGAACTCAGACTACAGGTATGTTCCTATTTTCATGATAACAATTTATGTGACTGAATCTAAAAACAATCATGGTTTCATATCTTAAAATAAGACTAGTATTGAAGGAGCTAGGACCATAAACACAATGGAACTCTAATTATAATAATATGAAGGTGGGTTTCTGATAGTCTTAAATAGGGTTGTCACCCAAACAACCAAAATTTTTTTAATAACGGCTTATTAAAAACCCAGCTGAATAATCTATAAACTTGGTCAAAAAGACTTAAGGCAGCTAAAAGGTTAACCAAGTATAGAAACAAACAGAAACCCCCTTTAAATTGTGCCTTTTTGCTTTGTCCAATTTAGTTAAAATATATTTTAATATATCTTTTATAAATTTGAATAAATAAATAAAAATTATATATATAAATTTTTATAAATTTTAAAACAAAAGACCTTAGACTTCTTGACTGATCCTAAAATAAGTTGGACATCTTGCTTCTTAATCTATTTGTAAAATTTCTAGAATTAAAATAAATATATTTTAGCAAAAGTTAGTTTTTGTTAGCAAAAGTGATAATAAAAATCTTGATTAAATTAAACAATAATTTTTGTATAGTTTGGCATACAATGGAGCTGTTCGTAGCAAAAAATTATCACACTATACCGTTAATAACATTATCTGTAATTCTAATAACCGATCGTATAATTAAATTATATATAATAACTATGATTTCAAACCCTTACTTTATAACTAACAAGTGTAATAAGTTTTTTAATAATAAGTGTCACTGGAACTTAATGTATCTAGTTTAGAAAACTGTCATTAATTCTATAAATATATATTTACAGAATACTCTGCGGACTCCAGTGTACACTACTTCATTGAGAAGGAATGCCATGGGTATAGGCCTTGTGTTTGAAGCTGACTTGAACACTCAGCATCATCTCAGTCATTGGATACTACAGGGTGTCTGCATTGTTTTAAATACTGATTAATCTTAGTTATTAGTTTACTCTAGCTATTGCTATTTTTATCTTTTATACTTTTTATTAATATACTACGTCCTTTGTTTCAATATAGTTTTCTTATTTTTACTTTTAACTGTTGCAGTATAAATTTGGCAATTTGTGAGGGGCGACCCTAATCTGCAGAATAAGGTTTTCTGCAAAATATTTTGCAGAATGAGATCTATTTTGCAGAACAGGTACTTCCAAGGAAGCTAAAGCGTTAAAACTTTTTATGATTGATAGATTGATACAATGCGCCTAACAACACATTCCTACAAATTTCGACTCATTCGTACACCATCTGCCCTCAAAAGTAATTTGCAGAATGAGATCTATTTTACAGAACAGGTAGTTCCAAGGAAGCTAATGCATTGAAACTTTGTAGGATTATACAATACGAAAAAAAACAATTCCTACAAATTTAAACTCATTCGTACACCATCTGCCTCCCCCAGAGTAATTTGCATAAAAAGATCTATTTTGCAGAACAGTACTCATAAGGAAGCTAAAGCATTGAAACTTTGTATAATTAATAAAATACATCTAAAAACACATCCCTACAAATTTCAACTCACTCGTACACTATCAGCCGCCCCCAGAGTATTTTGCAGAATAAAATCTATTTTGCAGAACGGGTGCTTTTAAGGATGCTAAAGCTTTGAAACTTTGTGTAGCTAATACAATACACCTAAAAACACACCCCGACAAATTTTAATCATTTGTAAACCATCTGCCACCCCCATAGTATTTTGCAGAATGATATCTATTTTGCAGAACGGGTACTTCCAAGAAAGCTAAAGCATTGAAACTTTGTATAACTAATAAAATACGCCTGATTCTTTAAATACGAAATCTGTACAATTTTAAACTATGAGGTGTTTGTACAGGAATCGCATTCAACTATATACAGTGTTTAGTACAATAAATGTGACAGTTTATTCTTGCTAGATATTAACTTAGTAATGAACCGATTTAGTCATTAACTGATTTAATATAATTAATTAAACAATTGGATTGCTAATCCAATGTGCTATGCACGCGTGGGTTCGAATCCCATCCTCGTCGCCATTTGCTAGATATTAACTTAGTAATGAACTGATTTAGTCATTAACTGATTTAATATAATTAATTTAACAATTATTAACATTAATGACATAATTACATATCTATCAATTCTTAACACGTGTCCTAGCTGAGTGTAAGAAATAGACTAGCTGAATGTAGGAGAGATGAGCACCACTTGTTTGATTCATCATCTCCCCGTGATGTAGCAGAGTCTATACTGTAACATACGGCTAAAATCAGTTAACAGCGTGAGAAATATTGCCAGGGAACCAGTGATGTTATTCTTGGATGTTAAAACACCCCCACCATTTGAAATCAGACCAACCTCATTGGTTTGTCAACACTATTTTCACTCGCTGTCAACTGATTTTAGCCAAGTGTTATAATATAGGAAACGGCTTGAATGAATTTATTTATGTAATTTTAAAATAAAATTCGTTTTAGAATTACGAAAATATTTACGATATACTTTTTAATTACACTGATTCATGTCAAAAGACGGTAAAGAATAGAATAAGAAGTACAGTCGGACCTCCATATAACGAACTTCTATACAACGAAAGTCTCTATGTAACGAATTTTTTTACGTTCCCTTAAATTTTGTGTTAAGTGTGTTTCTATTTAACGAAAAAAATTTCTATATAACGAACAAAATTTCCAGAAATAAAGATAAAGACAAGACCCGCAAACTTTCAAGGAATTGACCAAAACGGCACTTCTGTTTCCTGTAATGTTAAGGGACAAAAATATGCCTGTGACAGACTGCTAACATAAGAAAAAGCTGCTGCATATGCAACTGCGAGGTTATATTCATCCTATATATCCATTAAAATATCATAAAATAGTACAGAGTTATTTTTTATTTTTTCAATTTCTATACAACAAAATGTCTATATAACGAATTTTTTCTCTTGAACCTTTAAGTTCGTTATATAGAGGTCCGACTGTATTTCCTCAAAAATTAAATATCTTTAAGAGCGGAGCATTTTCAACCTAATAAGGGGTCATAATCAGTGCTAGCTTTAGAATAAAGAATATGGCGATAGAAGAGTCTTACTGATTAGATGTTAATGTTACTATAGTCCGACACATGGCTAAAATCAATTGACAGCGCGCCAAAAATCTGTGAGGGAAAGAATTCTATTGGTTCAGACCGACCCCGCTCTTTCCCCCTCCACCTCATGCCAACCTCGTATAAAAAAAATACCTTTTTCGTAAATAAAATCATAAAAGGCAACACTGGTTGTAAATATTTGTAACCTCACGTCGCTTTTATTTCCCTTATTGTGCATATTGATCTGTTCGAGTTCGCTTCGTTTCCTTCCAATCTGTTCAATTCATCCAATTATTGCGAAGTTGTAATATGATCTGAGTGCCTATATTTGACACTTGGACATTGACGTATTCTTCAAGCATTTCTTGCTATTTGAGTACAGCGCAGACAAGGCATTTTTTGAAAATGCCATGTCTTTCAATAGATGACAGTCTTGAATGCATATTGTGTTATATTATTTTATAATATGAAACAATACGCATTCAATTATACAAACGACACAAAAAAGCAGTTTGTTTTGGAAAAAAGTAATTATAGCTGACAATTTATTTAAATCGTCAAACTTTTATCAAAGAACTATTATGATCCATTGCATTACGTAATTAACAACTTTAACTCCACTTAATTCATACTTCCGAACAAATTTAAAGCAACACTTAGTTGGTAAATTATAAGATACAACAATATTCCTTCTTAAAAAGTAAATAAATAATTTTTAAAAATAAAAAAACGATATCAAATAAAAACAAATAATAAAATCAAAACATAATCTGACTTTCAGTGTTGCCAGAGTAGGGAATTTTTTTTGTTACATAAAAGAAGGGATTTTTTTATTAAAAAAGGGTTGAAAGCATTGTGATTTTGCGGGCTGTCAATTGATTTTAGCCGTGTGTCGTATTATAGTGGCTATCATTAGTGCTAGACATTGAAAAAAGAGGGCAATAGATGAGTCTTACAGATCATATATTAACTTAGCAGGCCATCATCAGTGCTAGCTGTAGAATAAAGAAGAAAATGATTGATGACTCTTACAGATCATAGTTCAGCATCAATCTAAGTCTGTCTCTAATATATGATCTGTAAGTCTTATCTGTCACCTTCTTCTTTATTCAACGGCTAGCACTGTTCATGGCCTTCTATTAGGTTGACAGCACTTTGCTATTCAAGATGTATATTTTCTGTAGAGAGACTTTTTCTTCTTTTGTTAAGTGTGACTTCTTTATTCAACAGCTAGCACTGATGATGGCCTTCTTTTTGTTGAAAGCACTTTGCTATTAAAGATACATTTTATACTGATATTAATGATACCAGGTCCTTAATGATATTAAGTAAGGGCTGTTATTAATGATAGTTTTAGAGTCCTAATTTTTGCCTATACCCAGATTTATTTAGGGTTAGGGATCTTTACGAGTACCTGACATCACACAGGCTCAGAACCGCCGTCTTAACATCCTTCTTGAAAAGCACATTTAAAGATATCTATTCCATAAAAATTCTTAAGGCCCCCAACCAGTTT